>KV907496.1:2361609-2515970 GCA_001990825.1 Aspergillus carbonarius ITEM 5010
GAGGAGGAGGAGGAGGAGGAGGAGAGTGGGGTGGTGTTATTAGACTACTTCGTATTTGGCTTCAGTTGGGGTTGGTCTTGTATTGGTAATGATAATGTGGAGGTGGGGAGGAAAGCTCAAGTCCTAATTGAGGACTAGTGAAGTGACTATCAAAGGTGGAACTTGAAGGAACACTATCGATTGAAAGGTCAAGAAGGTAGATGGCATAATAGAACTTGCTCTATCGATTAGACCTGAATCATTCATACAGAAAAGTAAAAAAGTATATGTACTTCGTACTCATTACAAAGAATCATCTGGCCATCTATGGCATCAGATCGTCTATCAGGTATACTGGTACTCAGTACACAGTAAGGGTCCTCTCGACACTGCAGACCGCGCTGAGCTGTCGGGGTTGCACAGCGCGAAAGATGCAAGTAAGTAGTTACACAAAAGGAAAGCTCGCTCTATACATTATGGCCTCAAGACATGCATGCAATGAACGCCTGATTCTCAAGAACAACCAACCCGACCTCCAAAACCTCCTTTTCTCTTGGCGCAACTCGCTTGTCTGAGGTAGTAGAAGTAATGCTTTCTACACCGCATAAGTTCGTTCACCGCCCCCCCTTTTTCTTGGGTTCTTTTCTTTCTGTGTGTTCCAGTCCACTCACTAGCAGAGTTGTTTCTTCCTCCCTCGGTTTGGATTGTTCTCGCCGCTCATTCAGTTTTCTCGGCCCTTCTCACCTCCCCAGGAGATGCTCCGGCGACTATGACTGCGACTCTGTCGAGCATACGGGGAGTTGTTCTCTTGACCCTCGCTGGTGGTATCGCCCGACTGTTGTCGGCTTCCCGCGGGCTTCGTGCCGTCCGCAAATGAGACTTTCGCCCCGGCATCGATATCGTTGCTCTCCTCGTCGGACTCCAGAGCAGCATCATCATCATCGGAATCGTCCGAGTCATTGATTTCACCAAGGGCAGCCAGACGACGGCGTCGTTCCGCCGGCGTCTCGCCCGTGTCATCCAAGTCCGCTTGCTGGGGTGGGCGTGACAGCCCGGCGGCTTCGCGAAGCTGAGCCGGCGGAATACGCTCGGTGCCGTCATCTTCAGAGTCCCGCCGCGACCGAGGACGCGATTTCGGAGACGGAGCCGTCGGACTGCTGAGGTGGGTACTGCGCCGCTCCTCAGCTGCCGTGCCACGCGTGAACCGCGCCAGCGACGCGGCAATGTCCCCAGCCACTTCATCGTCCGATTCATCCTCGCTGAAATCGCTGCCGGAGCCGGTTTCGTCCTCCGCGACCGGCACAGGAGCTCGCGTGGCCACGCCAGGGTCCGATTTGCGGCGCTCTTGCGAATCCGCCTTCCGGGCCTCTTGGCGAGCCACATTCTTCACCCGCTCCGGCGCATCAGTCTCCTCGACCAGATCTCGCCGCGCTTTGGGCCCCAGATTACGGATCTGCTGAGCGAATTCATGCTTGGTCATCCGGCGACCCTTGTGCTCGACGCCTCTCTTGCTGACGTCATTGTCGTCCGCTAGCGTGAATCGAAGACCGTCATCCGCCAACCACTCGTCCTGAGCGGCCTTGCGGGCTGCCTGCGACGACTCGCCCTCCTCTTCCATGCCGAACCATGTGCCCATTCGCGTCAACCCGCGTCGAACCGGAGCATCAGCCTCTGGGGCATCCGTGGACGGAATGGAGTACTTCTTGATGACTTCTCCGTCTTCGTCCTCGACAATGATGGTGTTGCCGAACTGGTAAGCATGAGCGGAGCGACCTTTGCGTTTAGGTTTTCTCGATGCTTCCTCGGTCTTCTTCTTGTCGGCACTGTTCTGGGCTTCTCGGTCCTCTGGGTCCTCGGCGCGACTCTTTCCGAATCCAAACCACTGGCCAAACCGCATACGAGCCCGATCCAACGGGTGACCGGTTTTCTCACCGACGGCCTCTTCAATTTCCTCTCCTTCGGTCCTGCGATGAGGTTTGGTGCGGGACTGGGCGTATTGATCCGACTGTTCCTGTAGCTTCTGGCGCTGCTGCTCCATATGGCGCTGCTGCTCCTCAGTGGACATGTGACTAACGTCTTCCACCTTGAGCACATTGCCCTCTTCATCTTCCATGATCATGTTGTGGCCTTCCAAGTAGACTTCGAGCGCAGGCTCCCGTCCGAACTTCTCACCTTCCTTAGAAGGCGGGGATGCCTCGCGCTCGATCTTGTCGCGCTCCTCGGATTCCTCGCTCTTTTCCCTTTGTTCATCCAACTCTGTTTCCAGCGTCCGTTGGGGTGCGATGGCAGACTGACTGATTGGACCACCGGCGCCATCGTCACGTCTGCGACGTCTGCGGCGCCGACGAGCGGATTTACCGCCAGTCGACTCTGTATCCTCATCACGAACCCGACGCAAGAAGTTGCCAGGAACACCGATGGGCGGAAGGGTTCCCGGGGGATACTCCGGCTCGTTGGACGATTCCTCCACATCATCCGGTTTCCGGAAAGACATCGAACCCTTCGCCAACGACTGCACGCGAGGTAGGCGGTTCATCCAAGACGGGCCCTCATCGTTAGCCGTGGTGTAGGAGAGCGTGATGGTCAAGGTGTTAATCCGCTTTCCTAAGGTGAAGACGGCGATGGAGGAGCCATGGACCAAGATGGATGAGATGACCATGAACGTGGTGACGGGCCAGATCAACTGCACGATATAATAATTGGAGCTTCCTGGGCCCGGCAACTCGGACTCCGGCCAGGGTTCGGTGCTGTCCGATTCCAGTTCCGCCCGGGCCAGGATGGAAGCGAACACCGCACCGACCCCAATGGGGCCAAAGTGGCCGGCGAAAAGGGCCTCGCGCCACGTTTTCACGTCCGGTATGATGGGCTTCAGCATTAACATGATGGGGATGCGACGGAAGAAGATGACCAGCAGGGCAATGACTACGAGCCTCCAGGGCACGAGGCCAATGGACGGGTTGTTGTAGTCCTCCCAGGGGATAATGGACCCGAAGTACACGAAGTAGGCCAAGTTGAGCAGGAGATCGATGACGTTGGACACGTGCGACTCTTCAGTTTTCTCCGTAAACCAGCCATCGTTACTAAAGCCGACACCGGCCGAAAACCCTATCAGGAGATCGTCCATGCCCAACAGACTGCCCGAACCGGCGCAGAAGACCGCCAGCACGAAGTAGAACACCAGGAAACTTTCCCGGTCAATCAGCCCTTTGCGCTCGGCCAATTTGATCGAATGCCGGGCCAGATATCCGATAATAAACCCGTAGACGGCGCCGAATACACACTCATATAGAATCGTCACGCAGAACCAATTCAGCGACACCTCCCCGGCATTGGGACGGTAGCGCCAGATGTAGAACGCCAGGTAGATGAAAGGAAACGCCATTCCGTCGTTGCAGCCGGACTCGGCGGACAACAAGTCTCGCAAATGCTTTGGAACTCTTCGCGCAAATTTACCTTTACCGACGACGGAGGAGGCAAGTACGGGGTCCGTGGCGGTCACGCACGCGGCGCATACGAGGCTCTCCAACCATGAGAGAGGCGGGATCATCCACCAGATGAACAGACTGGTCACCAGCCAACCCCAGGTCATGACGGGCACCAGCAGCAGGAAGACGGACTTCCAATGACGCTCCATGTAGGCCTTGGGCAATTCGACCCCGACGGCGAAACATTGGACGACCAGAACTATACGGGAGCATTCCAGGGTGATTTTGTCAACATTGCCCCACGAGAGGGGATTGAACAGGTTGGCCGCATGAGGCCCGAAAATGATACCGCAGAGCGTAGCAACCGTGGCTTCGCCGATGTACAGCTTCTCCTTGACAAACAAGGAGCACAGCATGAACAGACTGGTAAAGCCTCCCAAGATCATGTACGCCACATGCGGCTTATCGATATCCAAATGATCCCACGCCATGATTGCGACGGAGAGAAGGGGAGGCTGCGTACTCGACCGGCGGGAGCGCTTGATTTAATTCCTCCCCGCGCAGCCGTGATCTTCACCCCAATAGCTTTGCACCAGGCGCCGTAAATCCCGCGATACTTCCACCGATCGGAGCAACACGCAATCAAGCAAGGGAGATCGGCCTCGAAAGTCGACGAACAGCGGGTTCCCGCATACCTCGGGGGCAAGTTCAGCGGACCGGATGGGGGAGCTGGCGCGGCGGAGAATAGGCGAGGACGAGGGGCGCAGTGGTTCCAAGGGCCTCACGGGCGCGTCCTGCAAGGGGGAGGTGTCTGAATGAGCACTGAACGTGAGATAACCTCCGGGGGGAAAGGAAGAAAAGGGGATGGTAGCAGAGGGGGAAAAAAAGGAAAAAGAGTTGGTCCGTGTGGCAGACGAGCGAAGGTATGAAAGGTCCGGGCTTACCAGATCAGGCAGTGAATGGATTATCCGGAAGATCTCCGACGATAGGATGAGGCCCGTCCTGACCGACTCCGCTGGGGGGTGAAGAAGAGGGGAGACAGGATGGTCTGGAGGTGGGGAGGGAGATAGATAGGGATAGGGAATAGGTAATCGGTCAGAAGGAGGAGGAGGAGGAGGAGAGAGAGAGAGAGAGAGTGAGAGAAGGAGGAGGAGGGGAAAAGCGCCCAAGAAAAGGAAATGCGAGAGGAACCAGGAAAGGGCCCCAGAAAAGCAGCAGGCAGGAGCGTGGAGGTGGAGGGACGAGAGAGAGCGTCTGGGCAAGCTGGCGAATGGCCGGGACCAGAGGGCCGGAAAATTCACAAACGGGATACCAAGACCACGACCAAGCCCGAGACCCAGTGGCAGCGCGGCATAGTGACGCTCCAGGGAAGGATGGGATGCAGCCAGCGACGAAATAATGAAGGCGATTACGCAGGAATCAGAGGCGCGGATCAGGCCGGGCGGGGATGGCGCAAGTCAAGGCCCATGGTCGTTCGCGGAACGAACAATTTCGAGGCTTGGCGGGCGGGACTCCGGCTGGCCTTCTACACACTAATCGTCGCCTCTCGATCCAAGGCGGTCTTCATTTCAGCCCAGCGTCCTTCATTTCCTTCTTTCCTGACTCTCTGACACTCCGCGACCATTAATTCGCCATTGCCTGGTTGTCCGGGCCCTCTAGGTTAGCCATCCATCGAGTACCTACCTACTACCTAGTGGTTCTTCCCCGGTCGATGGGTTGGTAGGCAGGTACTAGGGAAGTACTCCATAGGGTCGTTTAGTTCGTAGCCCGTACCTAGTCTCGTACCTGTCCATTCCGCACCGGACCAGTCTAGGTATTATTGATCTGACCTACCCATGTTACACTTTCCTACGGCCCTACCATGTATCAGACCGGTGATGCAGGTCTGCTTGATCTCGTGTCAAACCCAGACCCCAACCCCAACCCCAGCCCCAACCCCAGTCAGTGACAGCTGAGACCGTGTCACCTCCAGCTGGTGCCAATCACCCCCATGACGACATGCGGCCATCCCAGGCAAACCGGGCTGAGATCCAACGTCCAGTGCATCGCCGACCTTACCCGGGCGGGCAAGACGCTGCTTATCGCCCACTTTCCATCCACTTTCCACTTTCCACTTTCCACTTTCCACTTTCCACTTTCCTTCGCCCTGCGAGGCTGCCGAACGTTCCTGTCGGACCTCATTGGCGGTGAGCCTCTAGCTCGGCTCCACAGTGGGCCGGCTGTCCGCCACTCACGCCGCGCCTCCCACTCGCTCCGACATCACGAGGCTCCCATCCCGGTCGACCGCTCTCGTCTACCATCCAACGACCGGCCAGGGACCAGGTACTTGCCAGGTACATCTCCCCCTCCAATGTACTCTCGCTTGTTCCCCAGCCTTGCGCCGCTTGAACATCCCCCGGACCGTTTGACCTGCCGTCCAACTGATACAAGCCGGACTCGATGCCATGCGAGTCTGATCGAGTCGGGGCATATCGGACGCACACAGCAATCTAGCCAGCTGCGTATCCGACCAAAATCAACCGGCGCCTCTTGACTCACTCCTATCCCGACTCTCCTGCAGGTTCCTGTCTGTTTGAGTTCGCGGATAAAAGCCAACAGGCATGTAACGAATCTCATTCCCTTCCAGAGACGTATCCTGACGTGGTCGGTCTAGACAGTGGCAGCCATATCTTGCATGTCTACATTTCGGTCGCCGTCGGATACTCCTCTCTGTCCTGGAACCGTGTACTGTAGCGCGGCAAAGCCTGCATGAGTGGCGACGTGAGCAAGATTGGAGCAATTGACGCCCCCCAACTAGTTGCTCTGGTCTCGGGTAACTGGTTCGATCTGGCGGCACTGCGGGAATCTGGGTTCGCTCGGTATGCTTGCGCCTGCAGAAGGGCAGTATGCAGTGCACTCGAGGTGTAACCTGCACCGTACTTTGAACCCAGACAGGCTGGTAGGTGTACGTGGAATAAAGTTTTCACGATCGATGGAGCGTCCTGGCATCAAAGCCCAATCACTGTCCAAACCGGCAGAGTTTGGCTCAGCAGGCGTGGCAGCCCAAGTCATCTAGCGACAGCAACGGACGAGGCTTGTTCGTATCGTGATCGCGTGGAGGGCTCATAGTGGGGTAGGTGAATCGAGAGGGACAAGAAATCTCATAGTTGACCGTATCGACACTCTTGACCACCACGCCCAATTAAGCTTTGGAAAGTCAATTGGGCGTGAATGGTTGGTCATCTTTCCAGCCTTGTTTCTTCAGTCGGATGTGTTACTGCATCTTGCTCCTCCTCCCTCATCCTTTACCCCACGCTGGGTAGTAACGACGCTTCATACTGACATGCCTCGAAGCATTGCTGGGTTCTACGATGGGGCGGATCATCTCCACTGCCCAGGTCTCTTCCAGCATCGGAGTATCTTGAGTACAGATGGCTCAAGGAGATTACTGCACTGTCGATACTTAAAATCTACCCTGACATGTGCATATGGCAAGTCAGATATACAACGCTTCCATATGAGTGGTAACGAGCAACGGTCTACGATCTAGATAGTGAGCCCATCATCATAGAGCATCAAGTTACTCGAACCACATGACTAGACAAGCGCACGCCTAGACAAAGCTATGATGTTACCGAACCCATACCAGTAGACATTATCAACATACTGCGGATATCTCACTATAGTAAAGTGCAGCCCATCCCAACAATAACCCCTGACCCATTGCAATATGCAATATATCGAACCAAGCTATTCCATCCAATCGACTAGTCCGTCCGTAGTTCAGTTACACAGTCACTTCCCTAGTTGGAATTAAAAAAAAAAAAAAACCAAAGAGATTACTACTATCCACTCAATGTAATCTCCTTAGCTCGCCTCACAATTACATAAATAAATTACTACTAGTACTTATGATTCCAATGACCCAACACGTACTACTACTACTACTACTACTACTACTAACTAGTACTACCTACCAATACTAATAGTAGTTAGTAGTAGTAGTAGTAGTAGTAGTAGTAGTAGAAACCTCGTGCTCGTGAGGCAAAAAAATACTATACATACTATACATACATACATACATACATACATACATACATACATACATACATATATAAAATGAAGTAGTAGTACTAACCTGCAGAATAGAATCTTCATGCCCTGATTAAACATGAACAAAATAAAAATACTAATTATTATTGTGGGCGGCGTAGTAGTACGCTCTAGCCTCCTGCATGTGAACAACTACACCACGACGTAGATGTGTTATGTACAGTTGTTCCTGGCTGCTGCTGCTACTGCTACTGCGGCTGGCTAAGTAGCCAGTCAGGTGTGCTGCGGGTAATGGGGTGAGATGTTCCGCCGGCAATCGCGCGAGATGAGATGTGATGTTCGGGTGCTTGCTCGCGGGCTGTAGGGTTCCCGGGGCACTGGCTGGGAGCGCGAAGTACATGCTCGGCTCTAGGAGGGTAGACCACCTATTGTGTATGGAATGGGTAGATAGTTTGTTGTCCTTACGGCACTAGTGGAAATTTTCTACTATTAGGGCGATGGGAAGCTCCCCATACATTGAGACGGGGCACTCGGGCGCGATAGTGCAGTGATTTGGTACGACTCTGGGGGAGGCAGGGATCCAGGATGAATGCCTGATTTGGCTTTGTTCCTCATGCACGTTCTCCTGCAGGTCAGTCCCAAAAAGCAACCCAACCATGTGTCAAAAGATCATCCCTGCAATCTGCAGCCGAGCACGGAGAGAACAGGAATCACTCGAGCAAACAAGCATGTCGCGGACAAAGGACACAGCAGACAGCAGACTTCAGGCTAAGAAAACAACACAGCAGCGTAGATGGACAGCGTCGCGGCGGCAAACAAGGCGGACAGGGGAAACAGCGAGACATGATTCGAAAAAAAAAAGTGAAAAAAGGGAAAAGAGGCCAAAAAGGAAAAAAAGGAAAAAAAAAAAACAAAAAAAAACCGGATACATGAGAAAAGGACCTAGACGCCCACGGACACATACACAATGCTCCCCTCGGACAAGTCACACTGGAGACATACGCGCGGAGAGCGACGGAACTGAACAGGGCCCCAGCCTTTAATCACCCAAAGGCATTCCCTCCACTTGATCACTTAGTGACCGCCAATTGTCAGCCTGCAGCTCCGAATACTTCACCCGCTCCTGGCTCCAGTCCTGATGAAGCCGGCTGATGTGATACTGGCTCTGTTGAAAATACACGAGTTCGTCACGAATGCACTCCTTGATAAACACCCCACGTGCGTGCTGTTGCACAATCGATTCCTTGTCCTACAGTGAGCAGCAACATGCAAGGTCAGCCATTTTCTTTTCCAGTTTCGCGACCTCGACTCTATAGAGGGTGACCGTGGCCATACCTTGAAAATTGACTCCTCCACTTTCTCAATTTCCCCTGGCTTGACGCCCCCCTGAGGCCGGGCCCGGAGTTCCTGCAACTTCCTCTCGTTGTTCTCAATCCGACGTTCTAACTGGGGGATGTTATTGCGTGCATAACGGTCACGCCGGTCAAACATCTCCCGGACACCGACCAGGCAATCTCTCTGCCGCTTGAGGTCTTCCAGCATTCCCTCCTCCCAGGCCCGCGCTTCATCCTCCAGCAAGCTCTGACTGGCCGAGAGATGCCGCGCAGTGGCCTTGATTCCTTCGTTGAGCAACGGCACGTCGTTAGTGTCGATAGCGTAGGTATCTCGGGTCATTTCAGTTAAAGACTGGAGCGCGAGGGAGAACCGCAAATGATCCGCGGCAAGCCCCTCATTGCGCTTGGCCAAACGCTCGAGCAATGTGCATAGATTGATATATACCTCGGCAGACCTCTTGACCCCACTACGGACAGTGTCAAACATGTCCGTCAGGTCCGATGGCAGAGAGTCCTCGAGATCGGGTGGCAACGCTCGACCTGTGAATTCGTCCTGGACCGATATCGTGGCTTGCTTACGCCACACCGAAAGTTCCTGCCCAATGTTAGCCACCCACGACATACAAGCAAGGTTAAGAATGAGGCGTACCGTGGGAACGGTTAAGAACATAATAACCAATTGTTCCTGACTCAGGACCGGATGACGAACGAGGGCATTAGTGAATCTGACGAGTCCTCTGCGACGCTTCTCAAGGAAGGAATTGGAATCCGCTGCAAGGTGAGTGCCATTGACTTTTACCAGGTAAGTAATCTCGGAGGAGAGCTTGTAACAAGCCTTTGTTAGACGTACCTGCTAGTCTTTTCGGTGGAAGTAAAGGCAACTGCCGGAATGGGTATCTTTTGTGGAGGCAGTCCAGCAGCCACACAAAATCGCTATATCGCCGCACCACCGTGCTTTGCCTACGAGCCGATTTTACCTCGTAATTGCGATGCTGGAACATGAACACGCCCTCCTTCTCCGGGAGCAGCGTTATCGTGATCACTTCCTCTAGACGGGGGCTGCTGACCCGGCCTATACCCAACGAGCGCCGGCGGGGATTGGGCTCGCCTTGCTCACTCCCAGATGAGCCGAAGCCTCCAAGTCCAGCTCGGACAGGCCCTCCCAGACCACCGCCAGTACCACCATCTGATGTATTCCCCAGACTCTCCCCCCATCCAAATCCTGAGCTTGTAGGGGCTGCACCTGCCCGGCCATTGGCACGGTTGCTACTTGGCGCTTCGTGTGGATCGTTTCCTTCACTGACCCTGCTAGACCAGGCATTCGTCCCCGATCGCACGCTTCCAAAACCGTTCAACACGGCGTGTTCGGATTCAGTTTGGGTATGAGCATGGCCGCGATGCAGCTGGGGGCTACCCCACGGATCGGCCTCTAGGCTACCCATGGACCCTCGGGCAGATCGTCGCGACTGTGTCGAGCTCGGCTCTCGTAAAGGGGTAGAGGAAGGAGGGGGTGTGGTGGGACGTTCTTGCGACTGGACAGGTGTAGCCGATTCTTGTTTAGCGCGCAAGGCGTTGAGGTAAGAGCTTTTCGGCACTGGGAGCTCTGCAGGCCGCGCCCGTTAGTGGGTTATTTAGAGTAGCATGTATCAGCGACAACTCACTCTTGCGTCGATCGTCCACCGCATCAAACGTAAGGTCCTCGCCTTCCTGCGCAAGACCCACGAGCGCTAGCAGAACACTGAACTCCCCGCGACCAAGACCATTGGAGCTGTCACTGTCGCCTGAGATAACGAGGTTGAGTATCTTCGCCTGATCGGTAGCGCTCAGGCCACTGCCCGACAGTATTTCCCGAACGGACGTCAACCCGACACCGGTTCCAACGCGATCCCCCGCACTAAGGACTAGATCATATGCATCTATGTAGCTCTCAGGGACATCCGAATCCGGAAGGAGGGTCTTCACAATTTCGTATTTGGATGTCCTCTTGTTGGTATTACTCATCCAGGGCGAGCCGGAGCTGTCATCGTCCGCGAAAAGGGAGGAGCTGGCGTTACCAGGATTGCCGCCATAGGACGGCTCATCTGCGAACAGGGAGGACTTAGACCGCTGAACCGAGTTGGACAGTGGAGAGTCCTCCGGCGAGGTGCCGAACAGCGACATGGAGACCACGGTGGCTGGGGACGATGGGGCGACTGTTGATAGGCAATGACGAAGCGGAGCTCGGTCGGCGAGGAGCAGGGAAGTGATAACTGAACCACCACAACACCGTAGGGATCAGCAATCGAGAGACAGGAGAGACGAGCTCGCAGCAGGCGGTCGATTGAAGCAGCGAGAAACTAGATATCCGGTACCGACGAGGGAAAAGGGCCTGCTCTTCCTCGGGGTGATGATAAGAGAGCAGCAGCACCACGCGTGAGAGGAAGGGAAGTCTTGGGGGGTGATGGCGGCGCTCCACCGACGGGGAGGCGCTAGTGCGCTGCGACTCTGCAACCATGGTTCCCATTCCAACTTTCTACTCACTACTGTCAACCACCGGCTTATGAGGTGATTCTATTCGATCTACGGAGTATATACGCCCGCTCTGATCATGCAAGCAGTAGAGTGGGCGGCGGGAATCCTCCTTTAGTCGAACTCCGACGCTTGATCAAGGAATTCCGACATAGTCTCCCCACCTGATGGCACCGAAACATACCTCGACTGCACCAGGATCTCCGGCCATTCTGGCTTGCCAGTAGCCAACATAGGATCAGCAAAAGTTCACATCCATCGAGCCAGGTTTCTTCCCAGATATGGGGTTTGCTACCCCCTTTTAGTGCCGCTCGACTCATTTCGTACCAGACTACGGAGAACCCCCGAGAGACCACTCCGCTCAGCCAATGCCGATACTGTCCTAGATAGTTATCGTTGGCTATGATTCCTCGCATATATAGACCTGGATCTTTAGCAATAGGTCCTGGGCCGTTCGCAAATGAGAGATCCAAGCATCCAATCATTGCAAAGAACCCTTAATCAGTAGACGCGAAAGCCGAGAGAAGATCTGCCTCGGCTCTATTCATAATTCAAACCTGTCAACACCGTGGAGCAATTGTGCGGTTCACATAGTCTCATCATCTTATCCACCGCTTTTTCGAAAAGTCGAGGCGTCTGGACATATTGCTGGGTGTATCAGTAGACAAAGTCTTAGCTAGAATTGTCTCAGCTTCAATTTGCATGTTTTTAGACATCATTTCACAATAGATCTCTGGCTAGGTATCGGATCATGAGGCTTATTCCCATATCCTTCCCATCACTTTGTGCGGTTGGAGTTCGAGTCATGATTTAGTGTTGCAACAAACGGAGCAGACGGCTCGGGGCAGGAGAAGACAGAGAGGTATGGCTGGTAGATGGTTATTGTGAAGGAGACCCGGGTTTTGGTCAGGATGATTAGTGACGGGGGTTAGCCAGTTGGACCTATAGATACCGCGAGTTCTGCAAAAAATAAGCACTCATGGATATGGAAGCCAAAGGAGACAACCTAGAGCCTCGTCGAAGGGATCGCAGGCTGGCACGATGCTCGCGCCGTCCCATCGCCATGATCACAATGATGCGTCCAGAGGATGAGTTTGGGCTCAGCGCCTGAGAGGGCTTGAATAAAGCCGCAAAGATAACAGAGACATGAACTGGAGCAAGAATTGGGAGCTCGGGCTCCCAGCTGCAGCGGCAATAAGCAAAGCAGCGCGTGGTCCCCGGGCTGCGAGAGATGGAGTCGAGCTCGAGCCAATGATGCCCGCCTTGGGGTCTCTCCGCTGCCGGACGTCATTTTTGCCATTCCGATAATACCGCGGGCCTTCGGGCCTAGCCCGCTTGGGAATAGCAGCGGAAGACGGCGCAACGTAAGCCCGGAAATTTTTCGGGAAGCCATACAGAACGATTTTCTTCATGAAACAGCAGGCTCCTCAGCTTTTCGGCGGCAACGGTCGCGCAACGATAGCATCCTCCAATTCTGGGCCCTTACATCATGGATTTGCAACCGCCGTCGGTGCTGGCTCATCTGCCTCGCCCGTTGCATGCCTCTACGGGCAAAACCCACCTCGGCGAAGTCCATAGCTTGGCCGACTCGAAAAAGCGCAAGAGACATGAAGTAGTCGTGGCAGTGGATGGGGAGGCCGTGAACATCTACAACGTATGCGTGAACAATTGAGACAAAAACGCCCGGATTTGGGGGCTGACTTGCTTGTTTCTAGATCCAAACCCCGAAGTTGGTGACCTCCTATGCCGTTCCACCGCAATCCTCGTTCTCTTGCCAGCCATGCTCGGTCCGCAGAAAGATCCCGAATAAGTCTGTCGTGAGGAGACAGACTTACGTCGCCGTGAAGCAGCAGATCAAGTCTTTCGTGGAGGAAAATGGTGGGAACGGGTCAAGCGCGCCCTCTATCGCTTCGTCGTCTTACTCTGTGAAGGATTCGGAAAGCCCTGCGGTTTTCGTTGGCATTGTTCCAACCGCATCCCAGGGAGATGAAGAGGAAGAATCGTTCGATGTTCTGGCTGTCCATCAGGACGGCCGTGTGCGCAGACTGTCTTCTGACCTCAAGACCCAACATTGGAGTTTACGCCACAGCGAGGTCGCAAAAACCAGCGCGACCCATGAGATCCGCTCATGTTTCCTCGTTGAATTCGAAGACGCGAAGAAGTCCTTGTTCAAACGCAGACAAGACCTAGCAGCTCTGGCCTTCAGCAACCTCACCGAGTCTGGGGTCGACGAGCCCTCTGTGCTGCTTCTCGTTTCGCACCCCACTGGTTCAGAGCAGACCAAGCTGAGCGATGTGAAAGTCCAGATGTTCTCCGTCCCAGCCAACGCATCCCAGGGTCGTGACGAAAGCCAAAAGATGCGCCACCTTCTCACTGTCAACGTGCCTGATGTAGAGGGACAGGAGGCAATCGAGAGCCGTGGCCCGCAGTGGTATTTCCACGCTGGATCCGCCGGGTTGAACCTGTCGTTTGAACGGGGTTACATCAACTTCGATCTCTCTCAGTACACTCCCACTGTGACTTCGAAGTTCATCCTCGAGAATGAAGAATTCTCTTCGGTTATGCGTATCTCGCCCCAGTCGGTAATTGCCGCCGGCAAGTCCATGATTGCGGTCTACGACACACAATACAAGTCGGTGCAGCGGAGCATCGCCGTCGGCGACGTCCCAGCCAGTGCTTCCTCAGGTGTGAAGGCGCGGACCACATTCGTCAGTTACTATGCCAAGTTGGGAGTCGCCATCGCCACCAAGGACAACACTCTGTTGGCATTCGATCTGAGCCCGTCGCATACCGCTGCGGGTCCCTCCCTCAAGCGGTCGAGAGATGGCCTGTTGATTGACGCTATCGGTCGTGGTATTGGATCCTCTGCCGCTCAATGGGACCCTGCCACAAAGAAGCATCGGACGGAATACACAGCAGCTCTGGGTCTCACATCACCGGAACAAGTCGAACGCTGGGATCAGCTGACCGCTGAGCTGCGCCAGTGTGCCGCGTCCAAGAACACGGATGGTTTTGACCAGGCAGTGCAGGCTTACTTCGGCCCCAAGGGCCTTCCTTCACCCGACACATATGTCAACCCGGAGACGACGGTCTTCTTGTTGTCCCTGATATTCTCACTTAAAGATGATGCCGACAGCCAGGATCAATTATCGGCCTCGTCTTCCTTCCGCGTGTCCGTCGACCTGTGGCCACAGCAAACCTGCCAATGGCTGATTCAAATCGGCCACATGTCCGTGAACAACGTTGAAATTGCGCTGCGTCGATCCTTCAAACCCCGTATACTCCCATCTCTCCCCACCGGATCGTTCGTCCAAGGCCTGACCGACTCGGATCCGTCTCTGCAACGCCTCATCGAAGTCCTCCAGGGCCGCGTTCTCTTCTCCACCGACGAGCTCGCCTACACCCTCAAGTTCCTCATCAACACAGCTCGCTCCCGCTCCATCACACTAGACGAGGAAGCCCCGAAGGCTCTCACCAACGGCGAAGACCAAGACACCAACTCCACCCAGGCCCTCACCCTCTCCACCCACGCCGAAGCCAGCCTCGCAAACATCTTCCTCGCCCTCAACACCAACCTCCAGAAGATCCACCTCCACCCCCTCCCTGCCATCACCTCGTCCATCCGCTCCGCCCTGTCCCGCACCGAAATCATCTCCATGGTCCACCATCTCCGCCTTTCCCTCGCAACTGGCGGCTACACCTCCCGATTCACCGAATCGCCTCCAATCCCCGTTCCCGCCGAGCAAACCAATCCACCCCTCTCCCTCTCCACCATTATCGACCTCCTCAACGCCTCCGTCGACGCCATCGGCCCCTCGGGCTGGATCTCCGCCACTGCCGGCCTCGACGACTCTCCCGCCCGCGACCAGGAACTGATCGCCGATATGAAATCCGAGATCTCTGCCGCCCTCGCCGGCGTCGAAGAGGCCACCTACCTCAAGGGCATCCTCCATGAATACCTCCGCTACGCCACCAGCGCCAGCCGCTCCGCACCCACAGCCGTGAATGTCGACTCCGGCAGCGACACTCCTGCGTCTGCAATGGTGCGTTGCGAGAAGTTGAACGGCGCCGACCTGATGGTCTTCGGTGCCACGGAAGGCGATGAAGGATTCGAAGGAGATGCCAGCGGCAAGCTGCTTCCGTTGTCATTGAAGGCGGAGTCGAATGACGTTAGCAAGACTAAGGTCAAGTTGTCGACGGGTGAGGTGAAGACGAGGAGTAGTAGAGAGATTGGATACCTGCGTCGGAAAGCCGCGGGCAAGTACTCGTTTGAGAGACTTATTGTATAGTTTACATACGTATGTGTATGGGGTATATGGTATAAAAGTAGAACGATCACTTTATTATTATTTATTCTTCTTTGTCATGACGTCTCTGCTCTGTGTCGTTGTAATGAATGTAGTTCTATGGGCCGTGTTCTGGAAATCGTCTTTGCGGTACCATCATGTTTGGTCCAGGGGGAGGGTGCTAGTTTCAGTGGGACCAGGGCAGGGTGAATTGCAATGCCACTCTCGATTTCAATTTCACATGGTCTTGATATGTACACAATTTATATAGTCATATATGCACAATGATATAACAAAGGCTCCAGCACATGGCACCCACATCTCAGCATCAAAGAAAGCGTCATGATGGTAAATAATCAACATGTTTTCGGGTATCGTGAAGATCCAGGCCTCACTCGTTAGGTCCACAAGTCCTCCCAGTTGTTGTCAAGGTTCCACCCATTTCGAAATACAACAAAAACACAAAATACATAGAATCTCTTGATAATGGCACATAGATCAGCATGGAGAAACGCATAATAGTAGAACATAAATGGCAAATGGCACTTGCATGACGGCGTTAAAGAGGTGACGGTGGGAGGAAAACGCCATCGAGGAGCATTATGACCATATCTCAGGCACCTAGTTGTCGGGTCCTGGAACTTCCGGGTATCCAAAGGATCGATCTGAATGTTGTTCGTGAGACCATCAAGGCCGCCTTTCGGCTTAGCCAACAGATGATCTGTCACATCTGTGCCAATAAAGGGCGCTTGTGCTGAGCGAGTATGACAGGATCTACCCTGTCACGGCACCCCAGTCCCATCTTTTTGCTACACCTGATAGTGAGCAGTCAAGGACTTGAAGAGCAGAACAGAAAGCTCCGCCAAGCGATGCATGCAAAGCAGACTGGGATCCTCAGCTTTGCTGATGGCCGATCATATCACCGGACTGGCAAGACGATCGAAGCCGAATTCATTTCGGAAACTGCAACATAAAGTGATACTGAAGGCAGTCTCTACCGACGGAGCTAGCTCGTTCCAATAGCGGAGGTTTCAGCACGCTCCTTCAACCGCATAGCTTGTGCTTCAAGAGATCGAGCCATGAGCTTTGTCACCGGCCAGACAGCAGCCCGATCGAGGAGACTTGCCGTGGCAAGCAGCATCTTGCAGCCATACCCCCCTTCGACCACACTAGGCAGACGTTGTAGGACGCTCAGGGCTGACATGGTTGCGCCGTTTTGAACCTCCCTTTGCATTTTGCCTTCCACACTAGCAAGGATCTCGGTGATTTTATTCAACAACTTGCAGTCTTCCTCCTCCAGCAGCATAAGGCTGGTAGCTTGCGTGAGGTCAACATCGTCTTGGCCCAAAACGCCCAGGTATGGGCCAACGCGTTCTTGAACAGTGGTGATCCATTCTGCAAGAACTTGAGCGCAATCGAAAGAACACATGGCGCATTGAATAGGGAGTTCCCTGCAAGTGAATTCGGCAAAAGTATTTCCAAGTTGATCGGACATCGATATTGAATCCGCCGCATAGAACGCTGCCTTGCGAAGATGTCTTTCACGTTTGGTCTGACCGGGCCGATACACCCCCATCAGAGTCTGCAGTGGATGATCCTGGGTGGGAGTGGTGGATATGGCAAGATCCCCCACTCCTAGATCGGCCACTGAATCACGCCGGTTGTCGGTCTGATTTGAGCCTTCAGTGATTGACGGGTCCAGAACATCAGATGGGATATCGTCCATAGGGTGAACAGGCTCGATTCCCCGCGCAAGCTCGTCTGACATAGCATTCCAGTCACGCTGCCAGAAGGCCTCCTTGCACCGCCCAAGGTTCACGAATAATCGTACATAGGCGAGATCTAATAATGGGATACTATCAGCAGACAGAGGTCCGGCACCGAATGGATTGGGACGCTCCAAGCTGTGCACGGGATTGCTGGCCCAAGCAGATTGCCAGGCCCGCAATGCGGGTTCGATATGAGCTTGCATGGCCTCTGTTTCTCGGGACGTCCATTGTCGGCCTATATGTCGCTGACGAGTCTCCCAGATGTAATTGTGCAGTGCATAGATCAAAACCAAGCAACCGAAAGTACTAAGCTTTAACTCGCCACTGGGTAAATCATCATCTTTTCCAGATACCTGGGCTGGCAAAGACGGAGACGACTGCTGTTCTCGTTGGCTGGAGGTCAGGAGTGTGGTTAAGGCAGCGGAAAATGACAGACCCTTCTTTGGAGATGACTGTCCACCGAGCCTCTTCCAAGCTTGCGGGGACTCCGCGGCCCAAACATCCTCTTCGCAGGGAAGATCGAGGCGGATCTCAGAATTAGTGAGGGCCGGTGCGTGATTGTAGGCTGACACAAGGAAGCACGACAGAGCAAAGATAGCGTAGAGTGTACGCTTCCGCTCCTCTACAATCTTCCAGTCCAGCCAATCTTTCCTTTCTTTTGGCTGTCCGGAGGCTGACTGGCTTGAGCCGTCAGAATCAGTACCAATGCGGTTACTAAGCCCGGTGGCAAGATAATCCTGAGAGAGATCCTTCGCATCAAGATGACGGTTCAACTCAGCCGCTCGGGCAAGGCTGACCAAGGCCGCACAGTGGGTGCTCGCAATATCAGCTGACGTCTTGTCCCCGCAGGTATGTCCATAGATGACGTTGAGGAGCATCGCCTGAACCAACCACAGTGGGGTGTTTTGCACCGAGCTGTCATGCGCGTGGCGTTGGCGCCCAATTGCAGTCGACATGTCGGCTTTACGGCGTTCCTCAAGATAGAGTTGAATCATTTTCTTGGCAGCTTCGAAGAGGTCCTTGGAGGCTGCAGTATCGAATTCGTAGAGCGCTCCGATTGCCGCCATGGAGAGGATCAGGGAGCCACCACCTCCAGCAACTCCGGTTGAACTTAGATTGAGATGGCCACTGGGAGTCCGTAACTTGCTGGTGTATTCGGGTGCTTGGAAATCAAGGGTCGGGATATGAAGGAAGGGCATGTGTGGGTGAAAGTAGGTGATGTAGGCGGAGATATAACGCTGCATGTCCGAGGTGCTCGGCAATTGACCAGGGCCGGTGAAAGTGGAGGAACGAGAGAAGAGATCGCGGCAGGGAATCATGCCGCTAGCGGGCTGGGAGTACTTGCGGTGATTGAAACTGGTCGGGTGCGCCATGCTGGCTAATAAAGCCTGTCGGGTGGAGTCTGTAAAGGTATCCGTGGAGCTTGGGGAATGGTGAGTTCGTAGGGCACTATTCGCGAAAGGCAGGTTGAGAGGATTAGGAGATTCTCCGTTTGTTGCCATAGAGGATGAAAACATACTCTGCGAATGTCCACCCATCATGGGCTGGCCAACGGAAGTCATGGATGGGGGTGTGGCATAGGTTTCCGCGAACGGATTCTGAGCCATCAATGACTTGGGAGAAACGGTGTCTGGCGGGATTCCTATATCGTTAAAGCTGGAGGAAGAGTACTCGAAGGGAAACTGGCTTGGGGGAGCCGCCGAGTGTGGAGGGAACGGGTTGTGCCAGCCAGCTGAAGAGACAGAATAACGATGCGACCCATCCATCATGGCTTCACTGATCCCGCTCTGACTGCCCGTACTCATCGCGGAAGGGGACGACTCATCAATAGCAGAATCGTTGCTTTTACCCATTGGCATGGCCGGGTCAAAGGTATTCATCCAATCGAAGCTGAAATCGTCTTCCATCATCGCATCCGCGGGAGGCATATGATGGGCGCCATGAGTATATGGCGATGAGGGTGAGTCATTACCGTAGGCCTGCGGGGAGCCTCCGAAGTGAAGCTGAGCTGGATTGATGGT
This sequence comes from Aspergillus carbonarius ITEM 5010, assembly GCA_001990825.1. Taxonomy (NCBI): domain Eukaryota; kingdom Fungi; phylum Ascomycota; class Eurotiomycetes; order Eurotiales; family Aspergillaceae; genus Aspergillus; species Aspergillus carbonarius. The sequence continues at coordinate 2,380,964 of KV907496.1, forward strand.
ACTACCGTGACCCATAAACATATCTGGGACGTTGATATCGAAGCTGCCGTAGACGGGGGCAGTTCGGAGCCCACCGGAAAGATCCATAGGCAACCCGGATGTTTCCAACTTCGTCAGGCCATTCATGGGATGATGATGACCCGAGGAAAAGCCACGAAATTCTAGGGCGGAACCCACGGATCCGGAGCCGATGCTTGGGTGGTAAGTATGTCCAGCGTGGCCACCTGGCGCTGATGGAGGGTTGGAGGGATTTACAAGTCCTAGGGAAGCCCCATCAATGTGGCTAATAGTATTCGCGCGCGGACGCATGGTACTGGAACTACTGGCGATCGAATTCTTGCGAACGCGATTCGTTCCAGTAGCAGCGCCCCCCGTGCTCTCGCGTCGGCCGTTTCTGGGGCGGGATGACGGGGTTGTCGTCATGTGTAATTTCTGCTGATGTCTGAGAAGAAGGTCTCGACGAGCGAAACAGCGTGCGCACTCGGGGCACTCGAAGGGCTTTTCCTTGGTATGCGAGCGCTCATGGCGCTTGAGGTGTTCCAATCGAGCGAAGGACCGACCGCATGTTGTACAGCCATGAGGGCGGGGCTTGTCGGTCTTCGGGGGAGGGACGGTGGCACTCGGATTAGGCTGGCCATTGGCCTCCTTCGAGTCCTCCTTGGGAGCAGCTGGTTCTGTTAGACACCAATGCAGCAATATGAGGTCCTCGACAACACGGCGGACTCACCAGGCACATCGACAGGCACCTCGCTGATGCTAGCGAGATCCTCCATTTTGGGGCTGGTGGCCGGGTCTTGGCCGACGATTGTATCTAATAACATCCTAGGGAGGGGTATGTGTTGTAGAAACCAGTTGCAGGTACTGGTTGCGGGGGCGGGGTCTTGTGCAGCACGGGGCCGGGGTTATAAAGGAGGAAGGGTGGCCAGAGTACTGCCGATATAGGCAGCTAGATACGCGAGGAGATGAAGAGCTACTGGCGATTGAGAAGTAGACGCGACATTGACAGCATTCTGATTCAATGAGATAGAGTTAGCCTGGTCCAGTGTCCGGAGAGAAGATGCGGCGAATAGGGTGCAGCAATTCCACGGAATACTCACCAGATGGTAATAGGTTGCCGGGGAGAAAACAAGGAGACGGCCGTTATTCGGGGGGAATTCAAGTTCTGGGAGAGGAGGGAATTGAAGGCAATAATAACTTGACGCTGTCCAAGTGGATTACCCGGATCGCCGTTACAAAGAAATTAGGCAGAGTGGGTTTGGTGGCGAAGTGGTCCCGTTCCTGGGGGGGGGGGAAGAGAAACGATCTCGCGGTTAGCAACTGTAATCAGCAGGGGTTGAGTTCCAAGCTCCAGGGGAAACCCACGGGTGGCTACTAATACTCACCAACCTGAGTGCAAGGCAAGCACCGTCAAGATGGACTGAATCACTCACGACGGTCGCCGACCATTGGCTCCAACGGCTGCAGCGTTCAGAGCGAAGTTAGTGATGCGGGCATGCGCCGCGATGGTGGTGTGAGTCGGTGGATAAGCCGGAGATAGCCGACTGGGGGGGAATTGATGGGCGCTGAACTGCTCAATTGCTGATAAGCACCACGAGTCGGCACGTCGCCCGAGGAATGCGAGATGAGGGACCAAAGATGGTAATACTGGGGAAGGGGAGGGGAGGGGGGAAGGAGGAAAAGAATATGGGCAAATAGAGAGAGCGAGTGGTAGTAGTTAAGAAGAGGGATGTAGGTGAGGGAGGTTGAATGACGGATGGGATGGATGGAGGAGTAAGGCTGTACGCTCCGAGGTGTGTCCGTACGAGCAGGAATCGCAGCCGTTTAGTGGCTCTTCGTCGCAGCAAGGAAACGACCTAGTCCGCGGTTGCACGGGGAGCACCAGCACCTCCAGCAGAATAATAATAAAAATAATAACCATAACAAGAATCGATACCCAGCGAGCAGCTCGGGTCCGTTAGTTAGTGGGCAGATAGGTCCTACGACTGCTGCTCGTTAGTACTTACTAGTTAGGTATGGGGGTATGTCGTAACTCGTAAGCAAGCGCGGTCATCTCAGACTGTTGCCAGATATGTCACTTTCACTTGTCTCTCAGTTACGAGAGACCAGCCTAGCCTCCCAACTAGAGGCCGCCGGTCTCCCACCTAGCAGTGACTTGACTTTCTGCTACGACGAGAAAGGCCCGTCTCCATACCCCGGCGAAGGTCGCGGGACAAACCCACGAAACAGCATCCGGCCTTAGTCAGGATATCTGGCCAATCACGGCCCGTGACGGCAGCCAGAGTGGGCCGGGTGGCTCTCGTCCGGCGTGCTTTGTAGGGGAGCATGGGCCATGACAGGGCCAGAGCCAAGGGCCCGCCCCACACCCTAGTCACGGGGAGGATGCAGTACACGATACCGTCACAGCCCATCGGCGGGTATGGTACGTCCACCGTATTCGCCCGTTTCCAACACGACTCCGATCGATGTACGGAGTACTCCCTGGGTAGCTAGCGACGTAGGCCGCCAGGCCCTGGCCGTAGTAACCCGCCCAACATCCGATGGAATGATTGCTACTACCATAATAGGATCAAATGTCAACCCGGGCGCGTGGCTGGGAGAGACACGGCCGACATGACGCGGTAGGAGGAATACTAGTTGCGTCTGGGCGGTGGCCTGAAGACGATTAATTTCCCTCAACTACCTACGTTGGGGGACCCCATATGAGACATGAGATACGAAGTAGCGACAATGGTCGGGAAGTTATTTTTAACCTTGCTAACATCTGGACAGGAACTCGATAGGTTCTGGCTTCCGACCTTCGCTTGCTTCGTTTCCTAGCTCGGAGGTTTTGATAGGTGCTAGATTGCTTGTTTGATGCAGTGTCTTCATTGTCGAGATCACGTACCTACTCCCAGCTATTCCGGCAACCCTTGCAATTATAATGCCTGCGGTGCGAGTTCGGATGTTTCCAGCCGTTTGTTGGAAAGGTTTAGAACATTGTTCAAGCTGGCATCATCCTCTCTTTCCCTCCCTCTCTCCTCGGAGGAGTGGTCTAGTTCAGAAAGTCTAGATGAAGAGGAGCAGTCTGACCTGGTTGATCACAGTGACCGAGGGTGATGCATGCCGGAGTATTGAATCCCCCTAGCTACAATCTAACTTGGTGCTGTATTCTCAGTCAGGGCCACCATCAAGTCCAAAGATGACAGCCAGGCGTAGCTCTCAAGGAATTGTACCTAGTTGCCAGACCTTGCGACAATCCGAGAGACACTGGGGAACCCATGAGTATCAGCTTGATCCGCTGCTGGGAACGGAGTGAGGCAGGTCATCTTACTTTCACCTCACTCCGTACTATCGTCGGCAATTGTATTGCAGATTAGATTACCGGTGAGTGGTCGGTCGCTGGAGGCGCCCCAGGCCACCGGGCTAACAGGCGACCTAACCGGATGAGGCAGGCAGGCTGCAGGCTGCAGGTTGATTGTCCCCGGCCTTGCTGATACTGATAGGTACTGATAGAATACCACCGAGGTATCGATGGATACGGCAGGCACGTACGGTGTAATATTGGGGATTGTGACGGGGTAAGATATCGTCACCGGGCCATACCACGTTTGCTCGCCCGTCCTGAGCTCGGCAGGAGCCAGAGTTCAGAGTGGAATCCAACCCCAGACCTCGTGACTACCCGGATCGGCGACTATTGCACCGGGCTTCAGCTGGAGCTCGATGGGAGTGAGATCCTAGGTTACCCAGGTAGGCCTCGGTATTGGGTAAGGACAAAGAAACCACGCCGATGGTTCGGCGGTTGCAGACAAACCTTGGACGATTTCGCCCGAGTCGATGGGCTGCCTAGGCTGCTGGTGCTTACATCTGTGGTGGCGGTTGGCGCCGCATCAGATTTCCCCCAATCAGGGCAAGGGAGGGAAACAATGGAACTGATCGTAATTAATCGCGACGGTCGCAAATAGGAGAGAGACAAGGAGATGGTGGGTGCTAGGTACTGCTGGATAGATACTAACTACCGCACCAGTTAGACTGTTAGAGGCCGGCCGGACCGCAGCATGGAAACCGAGCTTGCGCCATTTTGTGGGGAGGGCAAATGGGACTTAATCACCTAAGGTTCAAGGTTCGTGTGGGGGATTTCCCTGGATCCAGCGGGTATTTTGCCAATCGCATCCATTCGATCTGTTGCGGCGGGTGGACCCCTGAGGTCATTCCACCGAAGACACTACTCAGTAATGATACTCAGACGGTCTAACAGACTAACACACACGCACAGGTCCGAGGGAATTGAAGGGGGTGCGCCCGGTCGCTCCGACTACCTACTGGATCGCGGACGCGCCTAGGCACCTAGTTACCTTGGTGCCGTTGGCCTCGCATCCATCGGGCGGTATCCAATTTTGGTCCCGCCTGCTAAGGTTATCAATTTTTTTTGTTTGGTTTCACCTCGTTTCTGGCGATGCTTCATCTGGTAGTTGATCGATGCTGGGTGGAGTACGTTCCCTGTCAAAGGCGACTACACTGAAGACTTGGCAAAAGGCCATGGGCGAAAAAATCCGGAGCCACTCTGGGTTGCACTACTACTAGTACTATCCACCCCCGACATTCCTCCCCGGGTTTGATTGGATCTTGTGGCCGGTGCTGGGGCATCATCTTGGTTGGCCTTCCCAAAACTTCCGTCCCCTGAGCACTGGGCCCGGTTCCTTAGAAACAGAGCCCGCGCTCGATTTCCTGGAAGGGACAACCAACCAACACCTGCGATCCCCCCAAAGTATCGTGCCCACCTTTTGGTCGCATTGGTCAATCCCGCTCTCAACACCTCCCTATTGGCAAGAGCTTGTTGGTGGCATGGTGCACGCGGGTTTGACTTTCATGTTAAAGTGTCTGAGCATGGATGCTGTCGCTCCTCCGAGGCAGGCCAGGCCACAACCGTAATTAGAGTGGCCACGCATCATGCACCGGCGACTGCGCGATCTTATTCAGGAGGCGCATGGGTGCGAACGGAATGTTGCGGACTTGCTGACTCAAAGTTTAACGGGTGGGCTTGGTTTGTTGCACGACTGCAGTGCCATCTGAACGAGGTGGGTTTAGAACATGACTCGAAGCATCGAGATCGGTACCTTAAGCGGAAGCCGTACTATGTATTCTGCCTACCTACATCGGATGATTAGACTGCAAGAATCATCTATCTCTATAGATGGTCCGTGCTGACACGATGATCTGCCCAGTGACAATTGTCCAAGACTGTCCTATGTACAGTGCCGCCAACCACTCACCAAACGCAACAGCATTGGCTGAAGGGAAGGATGATCTATTAGTTCCTCACGGCGTAAGTGGCCTACTTGGATGCCTGGATGGGGCCCAGCACCCTTCGTTGGGGAGTGGTGTTGCATGGTAAGCTGCACGAGGACCCCCATTTTACCCAGGATTAGCCGCCGTCCTTTGCTGCCGACGTTAGCGTTGGGAGGACCGATTGGCTGGACGGGAGTCGCAACATCCCACGTTATGACGTTGGGGGATTGCAGACACGATATGGGAGGTGTTTGCTGAGGATCGCTTCTATGCATGGACCGAGCACGGGGTACATGGGCCCCCTCCGCGGTATGTGAAATGAACATCTTCCAGTCGAGCATAGTAGCAAGGGCTCAAGAGTCACAAAGCCATGGCGCAACGGATGACCCCGGTACTCGACAGAGGCAAACTGAAGGGCGCGAAGGAGAGTCAGTCGACAGCCCCCATCAGAGGCCGGACACGTAGGGACTCCCACCGAAGGCAGTGGCACGGCCCCCGTGGATGCCCACAGACCCTCGACACCTCAGGCCACCTGCAGCCCAAGCGCCATTTAGTCTGGTGTCATGTGGTGCGCCGGTGGTATTATTGGTATTGGCCAGGTCGGTAGACAATACTTGGGGCCTACCTCGCACATTCCACCCGCAGAGCTACGGTCGGGACGAGCGTAGGTAGTACGGTTGAACCCCAAGCAATCCGCTGCTAAGACGCTAGCATTGCTTCCTCACAAGGTACCAACGGCGACGATACCAATCATCTCGCTGGGCCGTCCAGGCTACCGAGGGACGATGCGTTAGTACGGCTGTCAACCCGCTCTATCCGAACCTAACCAGGCTGGGGTCCCGTTGCGGAAGATCTCCTTCCAGTGGCTCCTTAGCGCCCCAGTGAGGCCGGCTGGCCCGATGGCCCAGTGGGGATGGCCGGGAGTCGGAAACAAGAGTTCCCTGGATATCTATCCCCCAGATGAGACGAGCCCTGTGTTTGTTCCATGGACCCAGACCCCCTCTCCAGATGTGGCCTGCCAACCTGTACCTCGGCCGTCGACAAAGTTATCGACGATTTGAGACGCATCGATAGGATATGTTGTACAGATGGCAGACGCCTACAGCATCAGCCTAGTGGTCCGAACCCGCTTGGCGACCGAACCTAAGCAGGGATTCAACAACGGGTGCCACGGACCACTATGATCCGGTATGGTGTACTGCAGTGTCATCAGCCATCCGGTGCGGACAGCCATCCATACAGAACATGGAATAATCGCATTGTCGATCCTGCGCGACACGAGTAACGGGTAGCTCCCAAGAAAAATCTCCGAGGGGTGTGTGCATGGCGATCGTGGAATACAGGCCTCAGCTCGCGCGGATATGCAAGATGGCATCATGGGCAAGGTTCCTTCTGCACGGGCCGTCGCCCTCGTAACAAAGGTAATGACTTCTCGGATAGGGCTGTAAGCAACCCGCCGAGGCATCCAGTCCGTACCCACCGGGGTTTAATCAGCTCTGCGACGATTTCCGGATGCTGCTCCGGGCTAGGGAGGCAAAGGATGATGCGGGATATTCCACGCGCGCCGGTCCAATTCCTGATACCAGTGGCCCTTCATCTCCTGAGCGAGGATGGTGGTGCTGTTGCATAGGAGCAGGGGACGCTGCTACGGCTGATTTGCTATCAGATGGCCGGATATAACTCCCTAATGACGGGCTACTAGGGACATCGTCCTCTATAGTAGCACGCCATTCTCCATCCAGACCGAGCCATGGAGAACCAGGGCCCTGATAGGTCCAGTGGGACTGCAGATATCCTGGTGATCCACTCCATCCAGAAGTGACCCACTGCGCGTTCACTAACAAGGCGCCCGCCAGTCAGAGGGGCCCGTCAAGCTCAAGTGTTACACCTGTCCGCTAGGCGTTCGATCCACCCTGCAATTTGCACGGGAGGCCCCATCCTCTCAGGTGTGTCAGTAGTATATCCAATGGAGTCCCCCCATGGTGATAACACAATCTTGGGGCCTAGATTGGGACCCGTGGGTCATTAATAATCCTGTTCGTGATGTTTCTCGGAATTGTCCAGGACGGTGACTTGAGCACTTTCTCTAGCCTGCGTTCTAATCACCGCATACGGCCTAGTGAGCTATGCAATGCCTCTGCAATCTGGTTCTTATTACTGTTGCATGATATGTAACCTCAGCATACAGGGTGCCCACTGGCGTAGGCCAGGCGGTCCAATCCTTGCGATAGCCAGACCACCACCGGCCATATTGCAGTCGGGCCCGTGGTCATCCAACCACACCGTGGCCCCGCCAGAGGATTCTGATTCAACCGTGCCTGGTGCTACGCGGCACAGAAGACATACATTAGGCCCATGCAACCATGCATCAGTAATCAAACAGCTGGCGCCATCCTCGTTTGGACTAACCCTGTCCGGGATAGTGGTGGTAACGCTAGCCGCAGTTACTCCGAGGGATAAAGTGAATTTATCTACAGACTCCAACCAGCGTGGCCGGTGCGGATGGCTAAGTGGAGTGGTGCTGCGGCTGAGCCTTGACGATCCTGCACGCTAAGCACCGGACTGTCCACCCTCGACTGCGTGAGGGAAATTCAGATGGCTGTCGGAACCGCGGCCATCACTGGTGGGGAGGGGTGGATACCTAAGTACGGATGTGATATTAGATAGGGTACCTGTGATGTTGCACGTCCAGCGGGTAATTGATCATGTTGCCAGGTTGTGCAAGACCGCGAAATGACCCCAGGCAGAGAAGTAGGTGATGATACCTAGCTACCTCCTAACCCCCAAGGGATCCATAATTTCATCCGCCAGCTGCTGATAGGCACGCCATGGCTCTCCTCCCGTGCCACGGGCCGCTGTGCAGAACGCGTTGCAGGAATATCCACGACCGCCCGTCGCCCGTCATTTCATGGCCGGCCACGCACACGCCTCCGGGTGGTCCCTGCATCCGCACCGATCATTCTCACCGGATGATGGGAGGATTGATACGTTCCACCTGCTATAGGGGCCATCCTCATCCTTCTCCTCCAACCGTGGTAGGTTAATGCAGGATCAGTAGGGAAATGACCCCTAAGATACCAGTGTATCGCTGTATGCGTGGTACCGGCTGGATGCAATCCGGAGATAGGCCGACTGTGACGGCCGAGGGTTATAATGCAGCAGCTATTATTGCTATTATTATCGCATGCACCTGATCGGGAATTCCATGGGTTGCTTGCCACCCACCTCTCTTGGCTCTGGGCGTCTAGAATGACCAGGGGAGTTATTTTTGTCGATGAATGAGTATAGTGAAGAATCATATGTTTCTTTTTTTTTTTTTTTTTTTTTTGTTTTTGCACTGAATGTGGTTGATGAATCAACAATACTATGTCCCAGATGAATGCATACTACATGATAAACATAGAAACCCAACAACCCCATTTACATAGTACTAATAGTACTACTTACTATGTACCCTCCCGGTAGACAGTACCTAGTCATCAAACATCTTTTCACGCTATCGAGTCCCTAAGTTAGCAAACAACCATTCACAATCACATTTTTATCAACCCCTCTTCCTGCCCTGATGTACTCAGCTCACCTCCTACCACTATATCCTGCAGTCTGCAATAACAAAAATCAAGCATTACCTACATACATTGAACCCGCATTAGATGTTTTACTTACCCCTCCCACTTGCCCCCTCCCTCAAGACTCCAGATCTGGTCGCTTGCACCGCGCCGTAAAATATAGACACAAGACAGGTAAAATCATCTGTCATCTGTTATCCGGCATGAGAAGAAGAAGAAGAAGGATCGTGTCTGCGTGGTTACTTGTTTCCTTGCTCATTTAATTCTTCTTTAATCTATAATGATGCGTCGGGGGTGGTGCTATTATTGCATTGATAAGATGCATTCGTGCATGTGAATGTATATATCTCTTAGTACTAGTAGTAGTACTATCTATTGGTATTATGGGATATAAGTACATATGAATTAAACCCTACTGCCTAATTCTTTGCTGCTTGTTTGTTTGGTTCATTGTTTGTTCATATTATAGGCGTGGTAGGGGGGTGGGTTTTGTAGGTGATATGTTGGTGTTTACTTTGTTTTGTTGTATTGGGTTGAGTTGGGTTGGTTTGGTTTATCTATGGGAATTATATTACTACCGAGGTGGGGAAGTGTACAGTCAGTGATGGTGATCTTTGTGAGTGTAGTTGGTGGTGGTGGTGGGGATTGTAGGTGGGGTGCGTCTGCTGGAGAGGAGTAGATTTGGGGGTTTGTTTAGATGTTTAGATTGAGTATTGTGAAGAGGGGTGGTGAGGGAGTGAGTATCTCATGAGGATTGGATTTTTTTGAATGCATGATATATAATGGGATGTAACCTTGGGATAGAATACCATAGTTGGTAATGTATGTTAGAGGTGCAACTGGGTTGGGGCTCGTTGATGATGGTTAGGATGCGAATTGTGTAGTCGTGCAGGGATACATATGAAGTTGAGTTCCTGGCTATAGAGGAGAGTTTGATGCTGGAATATGGGAGCTAATGATAGATAAGAAGGATTGGTGTCATGACTCTGCATCTACCAATGTTGATGGCTGTGAAGCCTTGGTGAATGATGTGCAAGGATCTCTGATATTGTGAAGAGTGATGTGATAGCGTATATACTTAGCTTGAAGAACTTCTGTTGATAGTTGAGTGAGTATCAACCTGCAATGGTGATCAACCTTCCAGTTCCATCAAAACAAGTGGTCCAATATGCTCAAGGCCAGTAGTACTTCCCCTCCCTTAATGCAGTCAGCAATGCTGGATTAACCACGACATAGTCATCGTTCTTGAACCCTGGAAAATCCTGATCGATCAACGATGCCACCAATCCCCCAAACACCTGGCTGCCCTGTACATTTAAGTGTGTATGGTCATCCGGTGTTAAGTTGTACGTATACGCATCAACTGGCCCGATGCTATTCAAGTAATCCGTACTCGCTTTGTTCAGGTCAATATAAGCTGTGTCCGTCTTATTCGCCGCCGCAATCGTCGCCGCTCGCTGGTCCGCCAAATCCTGAATCACGGCAGGTGTGCCTGTGGAATTATCGTAGTTGCGTCGAGACAGAGGCGTCACCAGGATGGGTGTGCCCCCTGCATTCTTGACATCTGTTGCGAATTGCTCCAGGTTGCTGGTATATTCTGATAAGGAGATGTTGTTCGCAGGCTTCTGGTCGTTGTGTCCGAATTGGATGGTCACAAAGGCCCGGTAGTCGGACTTGTATTCTTTGACTTTGGAGAGAACAGTCGCCCAGTCTCCTCCGGCACGGAAGCTGACAGTTGTGGCACCATCGTGTCCGTAGTTGAGCCCCTTGGCGCCAGAGTGAAGCGTCGTGTTGATGAAGCCATCGCCCCAGCCTCCGCCGCCACTGGATTGGGTGGCAGTGGTGCTGTCACCAGCGAGGAGGAAGAATGGAGGGATATCATTCCGTTGGGTGAGAGGGGAAGGGAGAGCGGAGATGGACGTAAAGAAGAGGGAAAGCAGGGAGATCTTCATGGCGACTGGAGTCAATGGTTGGTGGGATCCGGCCTCTGTCCTGCTGTGCAACCACTCGCTTTATACCATCCATGTGTCCACACGTCCGCTGCCTTGGCATGATCAATAGGAACATATGATTCCACCAACAGGAGAATTGATGGAGTCATTGTTGGAGTTGCTGTCGACAGTAGATCCCGCGGTGCTGTGTTGGCCCTTGAGTTGTTTAGCCGGTCGTGTTCACTGTGCTGGTTTAACTCCCCGTGGGACATGCGAGCCCATACTTGTCTCGTCCCGGTGATCAGATGCCCGTGGCAAGTCGGTGTGTCTTTGCTCCGCTTCTCCGAAATCTCTGGGAGACGAGGCTGAATTCAAATCCCGAAGTGAGGGGAAACTGCAACAGTCTTCCGAGAGGCGTGGTCTGCAAGGGGTTGAAGAAAGGCCAGCATCGGGGAGGAATCGATGCTTTTGAATGGTAAGTTTAGGTTTCCTGTGGCCTACCAGACCAGATGCTCACCACCTCTCAGTCAGCGACATCGGCTTACCTGGATGCTCCCACGCACCGGTCCAACCTTATGCCAGCTGCAACTGGTATCCACATGGTGCATGGACGGAAGTTGAGGTCGACTTCGCCTGGCGATAAGGCCTCTTCGATAGGCGATGGCTTATCACTTGGCACGATTGGCATCGCCATCTCCTCCTTCTTTCGGCATCCGCATCACGATAACGTCGTCGATCAGCGAGCCTGTCTTCGTTTATCGCACGACCTCCACTGATACCATCACTGGATGCCTCTGCCAGACATGGCTCACTGGCACCATCCACAACCTCCATCGGAGCGGCATCTCCACTGCTGGGATGAAGTCGGCTATATAAACAATGGCTTCCACCTCCACCTGTCGCCTCGTGTCAACGTCAACCATGGGCAAGTCACCTTCCGTCGCCAGTGTCTCCAGGCTCTCAGACGACAGTTCCCCTCCCACCGAGGACGGGACGGTCCTTGACGTCTCCCAGACCAAGCGTGGTCTCTCCTCGCGCCATGTCCAGCTAATGGCCATTGGAGGTTCAATCGGAACCGGCTTGTTCGTGGGCATCGGGTCCTACCTGCGAGATGCAGGCCCTCTATCTCTATTCCTGGGGTATCTCTGCTACGGCATCCTCTTTATCTGGCCCACCAACCTTTGCGTGGGAGAAATGTGTGCCTATCTGCCAATCCGGGGGTCAATCTTCGAGCTCGCCGCGCGCTATATCGACCCAGCTTTTGGATTCGCCATGTAAATTTCCCCCAGCACCCCCCTCCTAGCAAGTACTAACATATCCAGGGGTTGGGTCTACTTCTACGGCGGTCTCATGCTCCTCTGCACCGAATACGCCGCCGTAGCCACCGTCATGCAATACTGGAACACATCCATCAACCCAGCCGTCTGGGTTGCCATGGCCATGGTCGTCTGCTTCCTTCTCAACATCATCGCCGTCAAATACTACGGCGAAACTGAGTTCATCATGGCCTCCACCAAGATCCTCCTCCTCATCGGTCTCGTCCTCCTCACCTTCATCACCATGCTTGGCGGCAATCCCCATCACGACACCTACGGCTTCCGCAACTGGACCCACGGCCTCATGTTCGAATACTACACCACCGGCACCACCGGCCGCTTCCTCGGCTGGTTCTCCGTCGTCATCTATGCCGCCTTCTCTGTCGCCGGCCCTGACCTCCCTGCCCTCGCCGCCGGCGAAATCGAAAACCCCCGCTTCACCATCCCCCGCGTCGTCAAAATGACCTTCTACCGCATCGTCGGGTTCTACGTGATCGGCGTTCTCGCCGTCAGCATCATCTGCTCCCCCACCGACCCCCGTCTCCTCGACGCCCTCGACTCCTCCACCGCCGCCGGTTCCGCCGCCTCCCCATGGGTCATCGGCATCGAGAATCTCGGCATCCACGGCCTCCCAGGCTTCATCAACCTCCTGATCCTCCTCGCCGGCTGGTCCTGCGGAAACGCCTACCTCTACAGCGCCAGCCGAACCCTTTACTCCCTCGCCCGTCACCACCAAGCCCCGGCCTTCCTCCTCAAATGTACCTCCTCCGGCGTCCCCATCTACTGCGTCATCACCGTCACCCTCCTCTCCTGCATCACCTTCCTAGTCGCAGACACCTCCGCCATCACCGTCTTCTACTGGTTCGTCGATCTCACCACCACGGCCTTCATCCTAACCTACACCGCCATGGTCTGCGTCTTCCTAGCCTGGTACCGCGCCCTCCAAGCCCAGGGCATCGATCGGAACACTTTCCTCCCATGGGCATCACCCTGTCAGCCCTACGCTGCCATCTTAGCATTGATCATCGGCTCCACCGTCACGCTATTCAACGGATTCACGGTATTCTCGCCCTTTAGCGTGCAGGGTTTCATCACGTCGTACTTCGGGGTCGCCTTCTGGGCCGCCATGTTCGTCTTTTGGAAAGTATGGCATAGAACGAAGTGGGTGGATCCAGCCAAGGCGGATATTTTCTCGGGTAAAGCAGAGGTTGATGCCGAGTGTCGGGTCTGGGAGGATGGGGGGTTCTTGGAAAGGAGGAAGATGGAGTTGGCGCGGATGCATTGGACCAGGCGATTGTGGGAGCGGATGTGGTGATATCTTGTTTTACCTTTTTTTTTTTTCTTTTTTTTTTTTTTTTTTTTTTTTTTGGAGGAAGATATGAGATGTGAGATGTGAATTAGAATGTTGCTGTTAGTTTGGTGACTACGACAACTATGTTAGAATTTAACGGCTACGGATAGGATATAGACGTGTGGCAATGGATGTATCTTCGTTCAGATGATATTTGCGTCACGGTGGTCAATTGTATGACGACTTGAGCGCAGTGAACCACTTGTACAGTAGGCCACTGTGTTCGTGTGAATGCAAGCTAGATGGGGGCATTGAAATAGCCTTACCACCACCTACCTTCCGTACTAATCCTAGTCCTAGTCCTAGTCCTACTCCTGCTGCTGTTGAAATTGCTGCTACAAGGGTGCTAACCAAGTGAATTGACAAACCTAACGAATCTGCAACGAAAGTCTCCCGAGTAATTAATAAAAATCAGTAAGGACAATGTCCACAATACCCACAATCCGATGCCGAACACGCCGTAAAATCCTTGGCGGATTCATTATCGCTGCGATCATTGCCGGTCCAATTCCAAGGATTATTATCGTAGTTATCGTCATCGTCATCGTTATCGTCATCACTAGAGAGACCATGACTATCAGACCTCTCATCCCTCAAACCCAGAGTCCAGGAATCATTATCATCGTGATTCTCATCGGCATAACCCTTACTCCATCGCTCCTGCAGCTCCCCCGGCAATACCCGTTCCACTCCCTCCACTACCTCCCGCAATTCTAGACCCTCCTTGCCCTCCTCATGCACGATTTCAAATCGTCCATCTGGTTGTCCCAGTGCAAAGCTACTCAGCATCTTGAGTAGTGAGCCAAGCTGGCGAAGGGAGTGTTCCTCCGCTACTTCCCATTGCTGCATCTCATCCCGGATGTCCGTGACTCGGATATCGGTGAATTTGCCGTATTCGTGGAATGCGAGAATGAGGTTGGGGATTTGGGAGATCCAGAGTCGGGTCATTTCTTCGGAGAGGATATCGGTGTCCCTTTTGTAGAAACTGCGGGTTTTGAGGTCGAAGATGGCGGATTGTGGGGTCAGGGTGGTTGGGGCGGGGGTGCTTTGGATGGTTAGGGGGGAGGTGTTGTTGGTTTTGGGTTCGTGGGGTGTGAGGGTGCTGGATGAGAGGAGGGATATGAGGGTTTGGGGTTGGGATGGAGGTTCGTTGGTGTTCGCTTCTTTTGCAGGTGAGGTGACAGTGTGTCGTTCGGGAAGGTATCCATCGCCCTCGAATCGAACGACACAGGTCAATCCGAAGAAATTGTATCGAAGCACCCGTTGGTGGGATTCGGAACCCTTGACAGCCGGACCCCAGGTTGTGTATGTCTCTGGAAAGGTGTGGCCGTAGCCTCGCACGTCAGAGATGGTTTGCGTGGGAGAGTTCTCTCGACGAATGAAGAAGACTGTTGTGCCCACGGTTTCGACGATCATGCGAAATTTCTTGTCGACTTTGCGGATGAAGCGGAGGAGGTTGCCCAGGGTGCTGGTGCAGGCGACAAGGTCGATGTCGGTGGTATCGAAGGTGGGGTCGGTTCTGAGGATGGCTTCCACGGCCGGTTGCAGAGGGTGTTTGGGGTATCGGGCTGCGTTTTGATCTCTATAGTATTGACCGGCGTCGGGTTGCAGCTTGATGGGTTCGGAGAGTGGTGTCCATGTGGGTGGGAGGCCTGTGTTGGCATGTGTTGGTCTTATGTGCATGATGGATATGGGAAGGTGGGCCATTCTTACCTGGGACAGTGATGGTAGGACTCTTCCGGTTCAGCCAGTTGTAGGACGCGAGGACGGTGCAGTTGGTGATCTTGTGATTGTTGTTGTCGTCTGGGGAGGGGTGAGTGTCGATGATGTCTTCGCGGTGGATGGTCGCCAGGAGGGACCCTGAAGGGGGATCAGGCAGCTCCGGTGCCGGCGAGGCTCGTCTGGCCAGGCCACCACGTCGGATGTTCGAACGCAGGTAGTGTGCTCTACCACGACCGTTTCGAGGCGATGGGCCACGCCAGTGAGTAGACATGTTGGCGATGGCTTTGGAAGATGAGGAGGGGGAGGGTTGACACGCGCGGGGAGTTGGATTTATACCCTCGTGTGGGCAGTCTGTTCGAGAGACAGCCTTGTGTTCAGAAACCCCAACCTGGCACCCAGTCAGCCTTGTGGCACAGTCACGGCGCATATCGCCAGGGGGGAGGGGCGGCGGTTCGACGTAACCGACACGTCGCTCGGGGGTCCTGGCCTACCAGTGAATAAGATCGCTTGGTACCTCCGGTTGGGTTCTGGGTCCCTTGTATACATGTCCATGGCACGTTCTGGGAGATTGGGCGCCATCCAAGTTGGCTTCAGCCGATTGGTTGCCAGGCTAGGTTGCTTCTCAATTAACATCGCAAGGCTGACTGCTGCGACATCAATGCAGGGAGGCTACGCCATATGTACTGGCAGTGCCGAGTTATTGTGATAGAGAGACATGGAGATCAATAGCACGAGCTGCTATGAAAGATGCAGTTATGCACCTTAGTAAGAGTGCTTCGGAATGGAGGGATCCGAGCATAAAACCACTCCGCGTGCCCCATTCACAACACCGAGGAACAAGACATCAGGATCCATGCCCCTTGAAAGCAGCGCATTAATCAGTGCGCTAGTCTAGTTGGTCTATCATACAAGGAGGGGCTAGATGTACAGAAAGTTTACAAAAAGCGCATGAGTCAGAGCAAGAGACACAGGGACTAGTGGATTGCTCAACGGTAAATCGCAAAGGAGATCTACTATCCGACCCTGCTCTCTTTCTCATCTCAAGTGACGAAGAGAGAAAAAGATGATATCACAACGACGGAGTTACCGGACATAGGAGATAGGCCAGTTACTTAACCAACCTGACTGACAACCGACCGATCTGCCTTCCACCACAGCATTCAACATGGCCTCCCAAGTCTCCCTCATCCAATCCATCTATGATGAGCGCAGCGAAAACTACGACAACTCTCACCATGGTGCCCTGGCAGAAGCATACATCCACACCGCAGAACCAAAAGACGGCGAAAGCGTACTGGATCTCGCCTGCGGTACAGGCCTAGTATCCTTTCTCGCGGAGAAGAAGGTCGGCCCATCCGGTCACGTCGTTGGAATTGATATCAGCCCGGGTATGCTGGACGTCGCGCATCAAAAGGGCCAACGAACCGGTTCAGAAGTCACGTTCCTCCAGCATGACATTTCTGACTTGACCGGCTTGGATATTCTTCCTCCGGGATCCGATGGGTTCGATCTGATCACTTGTGCTGCTGCACTGGTTCTGCTGCCGGATCCAGCCCAGGCAATCAAGCATTGGACGGCGTGGTTGAAGCCAGGTGGCAGACTCGTCACGGATGTCGCTGCGAAGGATGTCCACGTCCCCAGTCGGATTCTGCGTCGCATCAGTGATGACCTCGGCGTGTCATTGCAGTGGGATGAGAGCTGGGTGCAAGATGAACGGTCTCTGGGAGATCTTCTCGCTAGTGCGGGCTTGGTTGTGAAGGCGGTCTTCTTGACGGAGTCATTTCAGAATCGCGTTTATAAGGTCACTGATGCAGGGGAGGCCTTTGACAAGGTTGTCTCGAGTCCGATGTTCCGAAACTTTGGGGATCCAGCTATTCGTGACGAAGCGAAGAGGTTGTTTGTGGAGAAATTTGTCGAGGAAGCGGGCTCCTTGGGAGTATTGATAGATGAGGCGAAGATGTACATGGCTGTTGCTTATAAGTCTTCGCAATAGGATTCGTAGGGTGACTTGAACGTGAGGAATTGGTGTCCGATAGCCTACTAGGGACAGGGGATGCCAATTGCAGAACATGCCCTGCGGACTCTGTAGGAATACTCCTAAGTTATAATAAGTTTCCAAGTTATCAGGGAAGTGCGTGGTGTGCTTTTAGCATCTGATTTGATCAATCAGTCATTATAGAGTTAGCTCGACCTGATCAAACTTCACCGATCTCATCAAGATCTGCCACGTACATAGTCACTCAGCACCCAAAATATGCCTTTACTAACAAGAAACAGGCCTGCTCACCATGTCCTGGAATACTCATGATCCTTCACTTGCACCACTCACGATATCGCGTTGTAGGCCATCACCATGTAACCGCTGAGTCCCACCATCTTGTCGCTATATCCTATATATCCCTTCAGAATTCCCAGAGGCGCCATCTACGTATCTCACAGCGCCAGTCATCAGACATTTGTCTGACCCTTCATCCACATGGACTACGGGCCCGCTGGATGGGATGGTACATGGTCGAAATCACCAATGGAATTTGCTTTATTCGACCCTGGACAGACGGTAAATTAATGATACTAGCACAGCGTGCGAGTCTGTCCCCAGTAGGCGTTTCTGGAAATATCATATCCAGATATGTTCGAACCGCCAGGGAGTCTATCAGATCACAAGAGAGAAAGAATGTCCAAGGTGCCTGAACGCTCGTGTGAGACGTGTGAAAAGTGAGAACCGAGAGATGAAAGCGGTAGCTTCACAGGCTAAGGCGAAGACCATACTGAGGAAAAACATCCAACGGATGGTCTCTTGGCCGATTGTCTTCCCGGAAAACAGAAACGCAGAAACTACGCGGCACCGAAACATTCTTTCTGAGAGGGGTCGGGCTTTATAGAGTACTCGAGCTGGATCAAATTGGCTCATTCAAATATCTAGCCGTGTCTTGAATGCGACCCACCTAGTTGAAAGGCATGACAAAATGCATTGGAAAGGGCCTCCACAAATACATACGACTATGAATGGTGATGACTAATACTTGAATAATAACTAATGACCTATCTTCTATTTGTAGGTTGATCGAATACCATGATATGCGAAACACATACTGGTAGGTAGGCCCAATTATTTCTGAGCCCGTCTGAGACTGCAGTATCATAGCTAGAGGATGATTTTCACTCCCCACGACATAGGCATAGCAGGGGTTAACCATTTACTCACTCGCATTCTCTTGCGTATCTGTTGGGATTGTCCGAGATAACAAAAAGCCAGTTGTTGAAAGCTAAATGCGTTGTCACCATCCTGAGGCGTTTAAAACGGTGGGCGTTTTTCAAATATGTTCACGTGCGATAGAATGGCCATGTCTTCTTCATGTTCAACTACCCTTCCCTCGAGCTTCTACTCTCTTCCAGCCTAGGAATAAATTGAAACAACGTGGCACCGAGGGTTCGAGTGCAACGCATTCTTTGACGCTGGTATCCTGCTTTGGATTTGATTTTCGAATTTGCCCAACTAGGCTTTTGTTTATGGGCCAAGACATGTGCTTTGACCTCCAAACATTGAATTATGCCTCGGACATACCGAGTCAAGCTTTCTCCACAAAGACACAATGGCAGAAGACATAAGACATAAGTACCCATGGTGGGACGGCTGTGTGGCACTACCAGACCATCCACTGTGATGTGACCACCGAAATCTCCGCAATGACCCAAGGCTGCTAAGTATGGGTATAAGATGGCGGGATATACTCGATATTGCTATGTAGGAGAGTGGTTTCTCGTAGTCATCGGGTATGATGATCATTAAGGCTCGGGCCCGCCCCGTTTCCTCCTTGCTTGCGTTCAAATCCCGCGAAGGATGACACCTGTCCGCAGGAGCACATGTATGCTGTCATATTCTCCGTTTGTTCCACTGCACTATCGAGATAAACCGTAGGCATATAGGACTATGACTGGAACGTCACACTCTCAGAAGCTGCTCATGATGCGGTCAGGGAATGATACTCTAGGTGCCCAACAGATTGGAACGCTGACCACAGGATTGATGCTTCCACTGATGGCCGCCTCATTTGCAGCCAAAACCCGGATAATTTAAGCGGTCCATGTGATTGGTACCTGTCGTGGGGATGTAAAAGTCAAACTCAGTTGACGACTGACAGCTGGACCCGATACTTTCGTCGGGGAATGGGTGGCTATGTCGAAGAATGAAGCCCAGACATCGAAGGCCTAGGCAGCTGGATGGGACGGGAGAGATTGAAGCTGGACTGAGACAGACGGAGAAGATGCAAGGATGGTGGGGTATTGTTTCCGGCTCCGCTGATTGGGCCGGAGAGGTCACGAGGGTGTTTGTTTATTTTGTCTCGGGCTGTGCCTTGGAATCTGGCCGGTCCTCTTCCCCCTCCTCCTTCTCCTTGGCTTCCATGATTTGTTCATCTATCTCTCGCATTTCTGATATTGTATTTTTTTTTTTCATTCAGGGTGTTTTCTAAGCTTGAGCATCACCTCAGTAGCACCCCCCCTTCCTGTTTCACCTAAGAAGCTATTGATCAAGCCGAAGGGAGTTGAGCCTATATCAAAAACCCGGCTTCTATTGTCTATGGTCAGGGACAGCAAGGTGCAGACCATGTTCATCCAGCGGTCGTGTGATATGGCCTGCGCAGCAAAATCCGAGTTCTTGTAGACCGTATGGCGAAAGCCCGCCACAGACCGTTTCTATCTGTTTGATATTCACATAAGTGGGGTCAGCTACACGCTATAATATCAAGCGTGTTACACAACCTTGATTTTACAGATGCCGCACACAGCCACCGACTGAATGAGGCATCACTGCCTTGATTCGAGACCAACCTGGCATTACGGAAACAGGGAAGGTTAAAGGGTGACATGATGGCTGTGCTGGGGGGGACATCGATTTCAACCTTTTATTGGCGGAAAGTACATCCCAGGTGTGTGTGGCGAGTACAATGCTTGTGTTACCAGGGACAAAGACTGCAGACGATCCGCGGAAAACTACAGTTCTATCTCCTGATTGACGAGAGCAAAATACCGGATCAGATTTTCTGGTATGCGGCCCAGTAATGTCAGCGGGATCATGATCCGTCCACCGGCTTCAATCCCCGACGTGGGGATGAATTTCTCCAGAAGATCACCATCATCCATCCCCATCCTGGGCGCATTTGATTGTGTTTGACACACGAGTCAGTGGCGGAGTTTGTGTTGCAGTAGCTAACAAACAAAGTGTCTCGGATGCGCGATCTCCCTCTCCCCCTTGCCGACTATGGGGAATCCGCGACGCCAGGTACGGGCTGCTGAAGGAATCCACCCGCATCCTCTGGCCATCTCACATCCCGAATCAACCTTGGCTTTGGAAAGTCGGGCAAGTGGGGTGGTGTGTGGAGATGGGCGTACAGCCTTCGCGCACTCTAGTCTGCGTTAATGAAGTCAGCCGATTTAGTCTCCCGGTTACCACATACTCGAACCGAATTTGAAATGACACTTCGCATATATCTTTGACTGGCATCACGAACCTGGCTCTTCCAAAGGTTCGTGGCTAAAATCTTGACCGAGACCAGATGGGTAAATATAAAAAGCAGAAAACATCGACACAGACGCTCCAGATTCAGGTCCGTGCGCAAGGAGCCTGGCATACTTCACAGCCAGCTATGCTTAATGTACGGCCCTGACTCGGGTGGCTGCTGGATGTCGTGAGGATGTTGCTTGTTGCCTACGAGGCCGACCATGTATGGCCATGCCACATCTGTAGATGCCATGACTCGTGCTAGTTTTCTGACGGAGGACATCCAGACTTCTAGTCGTGTAATGACATAAGAGGAGACCCGTCTGTGTGAAGCCATTCCGACCTGCTGGTTCCCTGCAAGATTTGTATCTATATCGATCAGGGTGAAATACCCAGTCCAAGTGTATGGAGAAGAGACAATAGGCAGCTACCCGACATGCACGAACTTCCTGCAGCCGCGGACTCTGGCTCGGGGCAATCCCCAGGTACTCCAGCTGCCTTAGAATTACGCCAGGGGTCTCCCGAGTCCCTTTCTTATGACACGTTCTCTCCCGCCTGGCCACATACTGGCAGCATGCTCCCTACAGACGATAGGTCACTCGCAGAGGAGATTGTGGTCCCTGAATCCCTTTTGGCAGCTGCATCTGTCAAGCAGGCTTGGAATCAGGCGTCTCTCCAACGCAGGACTCAACAACCTATTGCCCCAAACCCCGTGGACGAGGTATTAGTACCCAAAACAAGACAGTCTAGCCCCAGCTGGCCGGCCACTGGAGTGAACCCAGGAGATGCTCGGCGACGGCAAGTCAGTCATTCGCCGCGAGCCCTGGAGGAAGGCAGAGGAATTATCTACCCGCTTATCGAGGACCAGGTGATGGAGGAGCCCGGGCATGGGCTTTACAGTATTCATCCGCATGGTAATGAAGACATCGAACCTGAAACCCCGGGCCCTAGTAGCCTCTTGGGGGATCAACCGCGTCCCACCAATGAAACACAGGGTCTTAGCCATCTCAGAAAAGTGTCTCCATCCCCGGTTCGTCAGTCGATCCGCCGGGTGGTGAAACAAGCCCGTGCTAGCAGCCTTGGGACCCTCTATAACCAAGCCAATCTGGTAAACATCAAACACGAACGCCGGTATTGGGTCCAGCTGGTGATCGAATACGGAGCATACACCCTTTACGCGGCATTCGTGTACTTTGTGCTGGTAGGCATGCCCCTGTGGAAAGGCGCCGTCTACTGGCTCTACTGGTTGATGCGCCACAAATTTGTCTTCCAGGGGGGCTGGGCCATTGTCATCAGCTTGGTGGTCTTGTAGGTCCTCTCGGCCTGAAACCCAGAATGAAGCCTTGAAAGAGACGTGACTTATGCGTGTGCCTTTCCTTCCAGCTACTCGTTTTCGCCTCTCCTGATCACGTTCGAAAGCGATGCCCCGGATACCGAATTCTACCAAAGTCGCCACATCAGTCCGACGGTTTCTGACACCGCGCTGCTTATTCCATGCTTCAAGGCCGCCTCGGTGATTGGCGAGACTCTTAAAGCTGCGGTGAAGATCTTTCCCCCTTCTCATATCTATGTGATCGCGAATGGCGACTCGCTGACCCCGCTCGACAACACTGAAGAAATCTGCCGCCCTTATGGAGTCAACCACATCTGGAGCCCGGTCGGGTCCAAGATCGTTGCGCTATTTGTTGGGTCCTATGCCACCAAAAAGTTCCGCTACGTGCTTCTTATCGATGATGACTGCATTCTACCACCGAATTTTCCCGTGGTAATTTCCCGGCTGACCGACTCAGTCCGCTGCATTGGCTACACGATCAAGGCTGTCGCTGCGGATGGTTCCAAGGGGACGTACTGTCAGCAGGCCCAGGATCTGGAGTACAAACTCGCCGGGTTGCAGCGCACGTTGGCGGGACGAATCGGCAGCGCGACCTTTCCTCACGGGGCGATATCTCTCTGGGAACGCACGTTTCTGCGGGACACCCTTCAAGATCATCCTGGCTTCTCCATCAGCGAGGATTGGTTCCTGGGAAACAGTTGTCGGCGACTGGGGGGAAGAATTCAAATGTGCAGCTCGGTCTTCGTGGAAACCCACGCACCACCCTCGTTCCTCTTCGCCAGTGGGCGAAGCCGGGGTGGATTTGGGGAGACGACCGTCTTCAAACAACGATTCATGCGGTGGAATTTCTTCATTGTCAATAGCATGCGGTACAACCTGGCCTATCTCCTGCGGTCGTGGAGCCTGGGTAGGTGGGAGTTTGGGGCGAAGATTTTCGTCCTGCAGGAAGTATGTTCCCACCAAGTTCTTATTCTGGGCCCTATTGCTAACTAGTGCGATGGGAATCAGCTGTATGAGACCATCCTCACGATCTTTGCCCCCTTTGTTCTTCCGATATCCTTGATTGTGCGCCCGGGTTTCTGCGCTGTCCTCCTCATGGCCACGTTAGCGCTCTACCTGGCGAACACCATCATCTTCAATGAAGTCCACCTGCGGCGGAAGCAGGAGCGGGTGAGCTGGAAGATCGTATTATTTTACTATGTAAGCGGGACAATCCGAACTGCTTTCCGTGGACCATCCATCGTAACTGACAAAACAGATGCCGTACAAGGTCATCATCGCCTTTATCAACGTCGGGAGCAACTACTGGTCCCTGTTCAAGTATGCCAAATACTTTGCCCGGCGACGCCCAAAGCTGACGGAGGACCACAAAGCAGTCGGGCTGGTGTTGAAATTGGAGGAGAGCGCACAGAGCCAGGCGGCTGGATCCACTGGGCTGGGCCGAAGTATGACAGTGCGGTCAGTAGGCGTCCGGACGAGCAGCCGGGGGAGCAGCCGGATGGGCAGTGTGTATGGGGCGGGACCGTCTCGGGCCAGGTGGTCCTTTCAAAGCGATATTGAGGAGGGAAGTGAATACGACGTGATCGAGCACTATACATAAGCTCTCATCCGGCAGCAGTCTTATGTCGGGACAGTGTGCCACTTTCGCTTAGGTTGGCTGGATCGTGGATTGATAGATTGTTCGTGGACTAGCTTTTAGCGAGGCGTTCTACTATGTATAACAAAAATTACATCTTTGCCCAAGATTTATTCTCAATGGTTGGCAGGCTGGTGGTGGTGACAGTGGTGGTGGCAGTGATCTCCTTTTGCGTGCTACCATTGAAGCCTGTCGTGGTACATTTTGTATTGCTTCTTTGACCTGGCTTCCCTCAACACTACTACCCACTACCTACTTGGTTTGATCTCCTGCAATGAAACCCGTCTGGCATGCAATCATGACGTATTGGGGAGAGGGCTCGCGTTTCCCCCGAAGGTTCCTGACAGGTTGCACCGGGACATTCCGGCTGGCAATGCCACCCCCAATCCACTACGGTATCCTTCGATTCCAAATCACCACATGTCTGGTGGCGAATATTCCAGGTATTCTCTGCGTCCGTGCGGATCGACCGGCAAGGGCCGGGCGTGCTTCCGAGAATTTCCAGCCAAACTTTTCTGCATGTCAAACATTCATACAGAAGTTGATGATCGAGATCGCCCATTCGCTGGATTCTATCCCCAACACATTTGATTGTCGATCTGCAGCAGCCGTGAACCTTCTCATTTCTCATATGTCAGACTGTCAATTCGAGTATATTCTCCATTCCGGTGGCGTATCCTATAGAGGTGCTTTGCCCCCCTGCACCGGGAGGCACCCAGGCCCGGTTACTATAGTCATAGTCATGCTAGATCTAGTCCAGCAGAGCCAGAATGGGGTTCCCTGGAGGAATTATGCTAACAGCATAGTGGCTGCAGTTGGAGGATACATTGTACTAGTAGTGGATCCGTCCCATTTCGAGCGCATAGTAGTACTCCCGATGAGAGAAATATATATTCACCGCCACGGGCAGGTACAGCTACATCACATTTACTAAGGACTAGTAAATCCTTCACCAGGAAATCTCAGTCTAGGAGCAGTAGTAAATTCACACCAACATCATCTTCTATAATATCGTTTTTGAAGGCAACTTCGCCATTATTCACCCTGGACCATGCCGTTGGGGAGATTGCCTCGTGATTGGCCATTGGGTGTACGGCTATCATGAAGCTGAGTAAATGGGCCAGATTGACTATTTCCAGTTGTTGTAGGTACCACCCTCAATAGTGTATTATCAGTGTGCTAATTAATATCCTAAGTGCTCAGAAAGGACTTTTCATACATGAACCTTAGGTTCCCCCTCAGATTCACCTGGGTTAGTTGGGGGGGGGGGGGTTGGGTTGATCGAGGGGCACGGCCATCAGGTGTCGGATGCAGCGTGATATAGTGGATCTGAGTGAATCTGGGCGGGTGACGAACGTTGTTTTCATATCAGCGCCTTAGCCGTTCATGAAATGAATGGGGTAATTATACCCGCCGTCTAGAGTGATTTATTGGTGGATGGAGTTGATCTGTTGGCATCGGATCTGCTCCGATGATAGGACTCGGTACTTGATCCGTGGTCTACCAAGGATGCACGACAGCTGTCCTTGCATGGCAGCAGCCGAAACATGCTTTCTTTGTCTGTTACCCCGCACCATGCAACCATTGGCCATTCACCAGCTGCAGCAATACGAATGCTGGGAGCATGTCTCGGCTGGGGGGACGCCCCGAGACGAGGAGTGCCGGGGGTGCTCGGCTGTATTTCTATCCCCCCCCCCTTTCCCTTCTCCCTCACTCACACATCACCGGATCCTCGCTTCCCTTGATAAACACCCACCATGCGCCTCCTCAACAAAGTTGCTCTGGTGACGGGCACCTCCTCAGGCATCGGACGGGCCATCGCCCTGCGGTATGCCCGTGAAGGAGCCAAGGTTGCATGTGCAGACATCACTCCGACAGCCCGCTCCCCGATCCCCAATGAGCTAGACATCACCACCCACGACGCCATCATCCAAGAAGGCGGGAAGAGCTTCTTCGTCCAGACGGATGTAGGCGATGCCTCACAGATGGAGAACGCGGTGCTGCGGACTGCGAAGGAGTTCGGTCGTCTAGATATGTATGTCCATCCTTATCCACCGACTCACCCATAGCTCTGGACTGACTGGGGATGTTATGTAGAATGGTCAACAACGCCGGCGTCTCCCTCGAATCCCGCCACCCCGCTCGCATCCACGAAACCACCAATGAACTATATGACACCACGATGCGGATTAACACGCGCTCGGTCTTTCTGGGTAGCAAGTACGCTATCACGCAGATGCTGAAGCAGGACCCGCATCCGTCGGGCGATCGGGGATGGATTATTAACCTGTCATCGATTCTGGGGATTGTGGCTGCGACGGAGAATCGTGTGTTTATTCCTACCCCCGCCTTCCCATTGATCTGCTCTCTTTTCGTTGATGGTCAGTGAATGGTCATGCTGAGACGGCATAGCATCCTATTGCGCCTCCAAAGGAGCCGTGAGCAACCTGACTCGCCAAGTGGCGTTGGACTATGCGCGGGACCGCATCCATGCCAATGCGATCTGTCCGGGTTGTAAGTTCCTCTTGGTGACCCCTGGGTGGCGGGGGAATGGTTGGACTGATTGGAATCATGATAGATACCCAAACGGCCATCTATCAAGAGACCACCTCGTATATGCATGCGGCGGAGGACCTGCACCGACGACACCCGTTCAACGGGCCTGGATTGCCCGACGACATTGCCCGGGTGGCGGTGGTGTTGGCGAGTGAGGATGCCAGCTGGATGACGGGGGCCGTGGTTCCGGTGGATGGGGGATATACTGCACGCTGAGAGGGATGCCGGCGCATGTCTGGATTTAACGGTTCTTGTGACCTACCATGATGACATCATATAGGACGAGGAACCTGCAGGATATCAACACCAGCTGATCGGCGTGGATAAGGCTGAGACATTGCAGTAGATGGTGAGATTGCCCGATCTGGGAGTCCATGACATTCAATAAACTCTCCCGAAGGGCTAGGCAGAATGGCCGTTCATTTACAGATTCTAGTACCAAGTTGCCACTCCGTGCTCGTCTCGGACTGCAGCTGGCTTAATATTCCCCCCAAGCCCGTGGCCTGGGGGTCTGGTCGACAGTGTGGTGTCTCAGACCGGGGCACGAATGCAGGTGTTATCTCCGGAGCGAGCAAAATTTGCTCGGCATCGGCAATGGTTGGGATCCATGATGTCTCAGGGCTCCGCCCAATTTGGTTGAAATTTGACCACCGCCAAGAACTGCCCATCATGAAAAGCACCTATTGAATCCGGAGGCGACGTAGCCGGCTGGGGGAAAGGCTATGGAGTATGGCCTGCAGCAGGTGGAGCCTCGCCTCCGGGGCAGCATTGCATTGCAGCCCTTCCCCCCCCATTTTCTACTATGTATCTAAATTCTAAACGAGGGGGTGCCCGGTCAATCGAATCAGGATGGAGCGATTAGAGGGGGAATAACCATGAGCTAATGATCAGTCATTTGGGGCAGTCATGGAAAGCGATAACTGCAACGAACTTCTAGAAGGAGCACCGGAATCCCACCGAGCCGACCAGGGCCAGGCCCGCCGCGCCAATCAGCGCGCGGCGGAACCCCGGCTATTCGCGGGCTGCGGCCGGGCCAAGCGGGAGGCAGTCTTTCTGTTACTTAATTTCAACCTCTGTCAACCCTCATTGGTGCAAAACTCTAACAAAAACCGCTGCGGAGTGGGGCGGCGGCGCGCAGATCGTCCAAATCGCGATGCGGATTGCGCCCACGGCCTCGGCCTCAACGGGCAGCCACGTCCGGCGCCGAATGGAGTAGCCGCGACTCACCACGCTTCTCTCCAGTCTCAACACCTGGGCTGCTTCGTCTTCTTCTTCCTCTTCTCTTCTCCAGCTTCTCTTTTGCTCCTCCTCCCCCATCCATCTGCCCCCCGGTCAACGGTAGCGCTTTTGCAGAGGCACAGGCAGCGGAGGACCGGATTTTCCCACGATCCCACCCGTGAGAATTTTTCTGTATCATCTTCTCTTCCTCCGGCCTCACTTCCGCCTGCTCCTGCTGCTCTCCTGTCCCTCGGCACCACGACCCTGCCCCGAATCCCCCAGTCACCATGCACTTGGACGGCCTCGCTCCCCCGCCGGATGCGGTGGAGCCCAAGGCCCGCGATGAGAAGGATGATGACCTCGAGGACCTCAAGGCCGTTGGAAACACCCCCGAGGTGGATGCCTTTGGCGATGAAGCCAACGCGGAGGTCAAGTACAAGACCTTGAAGTGGTGGTATGTACCGTGCCGTGCATGGGGTTGGGAACCCAAGCTAATGTGATGTTAGGCAATGCGGAATGTGTATGTGATCGCGGAAACCTCTCGGAACCAGAGAAACCAACTGACCAGCTTAGTCATGATCGCAGAATCCGTGTCCCTCGGTGTTTTGTCGCTTCCTGCGACTATGACGGCCCTGGGTCTTGTTCCGTACGTTGGTGTGTCGTTGCCGCACGAGCTTGACTAACCGGTGCAGCTCCCTCATCCTGATTATCGGCCTCGGTATCCTCGCCCTCTACACCGGCTACGTCATCGGCCAGTTCCGCGAACGACACCCCTACATCCACAATCTCGCGGATGCGGGCGAGATTCTCATGGGCGCCTTTGGCCGGGAGCTGTTTGGGCTCGGCCAGATCCTCTTCTCCATCTTCATCATGGGCAGCCACATCGTCACCTTTACCGTCATGATGAACACCATCACCGACCACGGTACCTGCTCCATCGTATTCAGTATTGTGGCGTTTGTCATATGCCTGGTCCTCTCGCTCCCTCGCACGATCAAGAACTTGACCTACATTTCCACAGCCTGTAGGTGCCCTCTGTCCCCAAACGTGATAGCCGCGCTAACGAATCAGCCTTCCTGAGCATCTTTTCCGCGGTTATGATCACCATGATCGGTGTCGGCGTCCAGTACAAGGGCGGCCAGAACATCAGCATCACCACCGACACGACTCTGTACACCGCCTTCAGCGGCGTCACCCAGATCATGTTCGCTTACTGCGCGCATGTCGCCTTCTTCGGCCTGATCGCCGAGATGGAGGAACCCAAGGACTTCCCCAAGGCCCTGTGTCTGCTGCAGGCCTTTGAGATCAGCCTGTACGTGGTGGCAGCCATTGTGATCTACTACTACGTGGGCAACGGCGTCGACTCGCCGGCCCTGGGCTCGGCCGGTCCAGTCTTGAAGAAAGTGGCGTACGGCATGGCCATTCCCACGGTACGTGATATTCTTCCCCTGCCGGAGAAGCCCCTACTGATGACGTGTAGATTATCGGTGCTGGCGTGGTGAATGGACACGTCGGTCTGAAGTACATCTATGTGCGTATCTTCCGGAACTCCGGCCGCATGCACAAGAACGACTGGATCTCGGTGGGATCGTGGATTGCTATTGGCGTGAGCTGCTGGGTGATTGCCTGGATCATCGCTGAGGGCATTCCGTCATTCAGCAACCTTGTCAGTCTGATTAGCTCGCTGTTTGCCAGTTGGTTCAGTTTCGGGCTGCCGGGTGCGTACTGGCTGCACATGAACTACGGCCAATGGTGGTCGAGCCCGAGGAAGTCCGCGTTGACCATCATCAACATGGTGATCTTCTGCATTGGTGCCGCGATGGTAAGTTTTGCCCCTCTGATTGTAGCGGCCATTGCTGATTTTAGTAGTGCGGGTTGGGTCTGTACGCGTCAGGCAAGGCGATCCATGACGATTCGTCCCGGAGCAGCTTTTCATGTGCCAACAATGCGTAAACGAGCTACGGACTCCAACAAAAAAAAATACGGATGACAAGACGACTAATGGTGATGAGGAGATTTAATGTATATAAGCGCAAGCAATAAATAATATTCCTTATGATCTGTGCGGAGCACATGTTGACAAGAATCCCAGTCCGCGCCGCAATTGCGCTGGCGCTTGGATGTAGGATGCTCTGTGGCCACCAGGACACGTCCATATCACGCCACTGTTGGAGCCAATGTCTATTACCCCATCCAGATCAGCATTGCGCCTCGGTCCGAAAAAACACAGCCCGCCCGTACGAGTGCCATGGGCAGACATTCATCGAGGATGCGGTACTTTCCACTTGGGTGGGGGAATTCCCACCAAGGTGTTGAACAAGCGTAGCGAGTGGCACACGATTTGCAATTGGCCGAGGACATTATTCATTCTGAGCTAAAACAGACATAACAGGTGTTTCCGGATCAGACAACGTTCTAAACCTTCTAGAGTAGAAACATTCTGCAGTATGTGCATGACGTCGCAGCGGCTTTGGACCCGGTGTCTTCCGTCCAACCATCGCTTCCGATTCCTATTCCCATCGATAAGTACACCGTCTAACCCGATCCCCGCAAGATCTCCAACACCGGGCCCTGCACATCTCCCCGGCGCAAGGCTTCATAGATCACTGAGATCCAAGTCCCGATGGTCTTCCTCGGTCGTTCATCGCCCTCTTCATTTCCGGCGGTGGGATGGTCCACGAATCCTCGGTGAAACGGGACCTGGAGGTCCTGCCGAACTGTAGTATACAGCGCTTTGGCCCCCGCGCCGAGAAGTTCCGCGGTATGTGGGTTCTTGAGGAACCGGGCTGCCGTGGTGTGATAGATGTCCGTGACGGCTGCTGTTGCTTGCTGTTGCCAGCCACTCACGTCGATGAAGCGTAGCTCTGTTGTTGTTGTTGGGGTGGTGGTGGTGGTGGCGGTGGCGTCGACTAAGACTGGGATCGCGGCCTGGATGGCCTGGCGGCATCGTTCGGACAGAGGAAGTCGGGTGGTGGTGGGCCAGGCGGTTGGTATGGCGTCGACGACGTGTTGGATCTGGTGGGGAGTCAATGTTGGGCTGAAGATGTCTTTGGTCAGTTTGGTCATGCGGGCGGTGATCTCTGTCATGACGGCGATGTGTAATGCTCGCAGATCCACGGCCTGGCAGGCCACGTATAGATACGCCGCCGACATCAATGATACTAACTCTATTGCTTGCATGGTGCAGCGGGCGGCGACGAGAGCTAGGCTGTTGATGGCTTGGTTGTGCATCTCGGCGGCTTGGACGTGCGCGCTGATGGGATGCGCGGTCCAGGCCAGCTCCGCCATGTAGGCAGCTAGGCTGGTGTCGACGCCTTTCATGGTGAAGCTGAGACTGACGTCGTCGAAGACCAGGTTCGTGGGCAGGCCGTTGTTGTAGCTTGGGTCGATGAGCTCGGTGGCTTGCGCGAAGATGAGCCGGCCGATCAGTTGCAGTGCCAGGCGGGTCTTTTCCATGCCTGCCGTGACGGAGGCGGCTTGGAAGTTGGCCCCGGTGTAGATTTGTGCGCTCATCGTGCAGATGAGTGGGTTGTCGCTGCTGGAGTTGAGTTCCGTGTGCAGTTGTGTGTCGGCCAGGGTGAGGTCCTCGAGCTGTGGCCCGAGCCATTGCGGCGCGCTGCGCCAGGCGTAGCGGTCTTGAATGAGTCCTGGCCGCGGGCGGGGCTTCGGGGCCGTCGGGTGAGTGCCGATAGCGAGCTGAGAGCCTTGGAGGAGGGTGAGGATGTTGGCGGCGCTTTCGATTTGGCCGGGGTGCGGGCGGGTGGCGTGGATGAAGGGGTGGAAGGATTCGGCGGTCCCGGTTAGGACTTCCACACCCATGGCGGTCAGGGCTTGGGAGGTGACGGCCAGAAGATGGGCTTCGTGCAGCGCGAGACTCGCCACGGCCGTGCTGACTGCGGTGCCGTTCAACAGCCCGAGCCCTTCTTTTGGACCCATGGTACGGCGGGGGAGGTTGGCGGCCAGGAGTGCGTCACGGGCCGACATGATGCGAGGGTTGGCCCCGTCCCCCACCCGCACATAAATGTCGGGGCTGCCCTCGAGGGCGCCGGCGATGTAGGACAGCGGCATCAGGTCGCCCGAGGCGGAGACGGATCCCCGGAGGGGCACGATCGGGGTGATGCGGTGAGCAAGCAGTTAGAGGAGGCCGTCGAGCACGGGGATGGTGACGGCGCTGTGGCCGCGGGCGTTGGTGTTGGCGCGCACGGCGATGGCGGCACGCACCCAGGCGGAGGGCATCGCGTGGGAGCCCGGAGTCCCGGCGGTGTCGTCCGGGTCTTTGTCAGAGGCAACGAGGATGCCGGCTTGAGTGTGCTGCAGCAGGGCGGCTTGCAGAGAGGTGGTCCGGTCGGTGCGCGAATCCGCACTGCCGCCAAAGCCCGTGTTGACGCCTGGGAGAGGGGTTGATGGATCGGTTGGCGATAAGTTGGGATGAGTGACCACCTACCATAGATAGAGCGGCCTTGGTTCAGATGGCCCATTAGCACTTGCACACTGGCGATGATGTTCTTGACCACCTCCGGGTCCGACGAGAGATGTGGCACGCAGCCATGACTGACCAGTCAGTGCCAGTTGGCCAGAAGGGACGACGCAAACCTACTGGGCGACCGCCACCACAGCCGCAATATCTAGGCTCTTGCCATCCAACGCAAGCGAGGGATTGGCCTTGAGGTCCTGCAACCGGGACCAGGTACGGTCAGTAGCTGCCAGATGGCTGGTGGCGGATGGGGGGTGCGGCATGGTGGTAGTGCTGGCCATGACTGTGGTGGTGGTGGTGGTGGTAAAGACGGATCATGAACATGACCGCGATGGCTGGTTACGCGAGCTCATATTTATGCCTGCTCAGCTGGGGAATTTGGGCTCTGTGGAAGATGAGACGCGACCTGCTCGACGTCGGACTCTGATCGATGCTTCATGGCTGAACCCAATACGTCAGTGAAACGCGGGCATCATCCAGACGGATGGCACTGTGACTGGAGGGCCAGGTGCATGGTGGTGCATGGTGGTGCATGGTAGGAGAGGGCCAAGTCCCGGGGAATCGAGGGTCTGAGAATGACGATGGTGGATGATGAGGAGGCGTTTCGAAGTGGTAATAGAAGACTTGCCACCGATTTCTGGGGGTGATCCGGATATCTCGCGCCATGGAGGAGAAGGACGAGGAGGAAGAGGCGGCGTGGGTGGCTTTCCCGGTGGACGCCGCAATTAGGGCTTGCCGACCGAGCCGTGATGTGATGCACGGAGGAATCTTTCGATGAATCTCCAAAAAATGCCCCTGATGACCAACTCCACTGCAAGGTAGGCCTCACGCCGTGGGCCGCGCGTGCCGCGCCGTGACCGAACCAGTCCGGCGGGCATGCAGACCAGAATATCACAGCATTATGCCACAATGGCTTGGATGAGTGCACCGCATTCCGGCAATGAGGGATCCTCCTGCATGAATCGGGTTTGCTTTTGTCATCCCCATCCCCATTCCTATCCTTCAACCCCAGCCATTTCCTCCTCAATGTTCCTTCGGTCATCATCATCATCATCCTCTTCTCACCATGCAGTCCGCCTCGCCCTCCCCCTTTCCGCCCGTGGCAATCCCCCCCATTGACCTCTGGACATGTCTGTTCGAGCGTCCCGATCGCCCCTTTCCCGCCTCACACCGTAGGTACCTCGGATTCGAAAGAGCAAGCAATGGATGCTGACCTCTCCCCAGCGCTCTTTGTCGATGCGCTGTCGGGCCGCAGCCTGTCCTTTCACGACGTCCGACAGCAGGCCCTCCACTTCGGCCACGGTCTCCAGCGGCAGTGGGATTGGCAGCCCGGACAGGTGCTGGTGGTGTGTGCCCCGAATGCCCTCGAGGTGCCGGGCGTGATCTGGGGCACGCTGGCCGTCGGGGGGGTGGTCTGCCCCGTTAATCCCAGTTGTCGCGCCGATGAGCTGCTGCATCCCCTGATCGACACCCGCGCCCAGGCCATCGTCACCACCTCCGCCCAGGCCCCCGTCGTGTATGAGGCCGTCGCCCGCGCCGGGCTGTCGCGCGACCGGGTCATCCTGCTGGACCAGCCGTCGCCCTGGGCGGAAATGGGGGAGGCAGCGTTCCCCGTGCGGTCGCCCGACCAGGCGCTGGCGTTGGTGGTGTACTCGTCCGGCACCACCGGCCTCCCCAAGGGCGTCATGCTGTCCCATCGCAACCTGGTCGCCAATCTGCTGCAGAACGCCGCCGTCGACCAGGCCCAGCTGGCCTGGGACCACGATCGGGCCCTGGGCGTGCTGCCCTTCTTCCACATCTACGGCATCACGTACCTGCTCAACTACACCGTCTATTCGGGCGTGCCCCTGTATGTCTTGCCGCGCTTCCAGTTCACCCCCTTCTGCGACACCATCCAGCGCCATCGCATCACCTACGCCTATGCCGTGCCCCCGGTCATCCTGGAGCTGGTCTCCAACCCCCGCACCGCCCACTACGATCTCTCGTCCCTGCGCCTGCTCATCTCCGCCGCCGCCCCGTTGGCCCGCGAGCTGATCCACGCCGCCCGCCACCAGCTGCGTCTGCCTGTGCGCCAGGCCTATGGCATGAGCGAGTGCGCCCCTTGCACCCACTTACAGGTCCGATCCCGCTCCCCGTACCCAGCATGGGGGTTCACTAACGTCTCCAGACGTGGGCCGAAGCCACCTCCCACCCCGGCTCCGTCGGCCGCCTCCTCCCCAACATGACCGCCCAGTTCGCCCCCATCGAGGGCGAGACCGGCCGCGCCAAGGAGCTCTGGGTCAAGGGCCCCAACGTGTTCCTGGGCTACCTCAACAACCCCCAGGCCACCGCCGAATCCTTCTCCGACGACGGGTATTACAAGACCGGCGATATCGGGTACGAGGATAACCAGGGCCACGTCTACCTCACTGATCGCCTCAAGGAGCTCATCAAGTATAACGGATTCCAAGTCGCCCCCGCCGAGCTGGAGGCCATTGCCCTGGCGCATCCGGCTGTCGCCGATGTGGCCGTCACGGGCGTGCCGAGCGGCCAGGCCGGCACCGAGCTCCCGCGAGCATACGTCGTGGTCGCCAACGGACATGCTGCGGATGCAAAGACGGCGGAGGCGATTGCCGACTTCGTCGCGGAGAGAGTCATCGGCTATAAGAAACTCCGCGGCGGCGTGCATTTTGTCCCCAGTATCCCGCGGAATCCGTCCGGCAAGATTCTCCGGCGCGAGCTGAAGCGCTTGCAACGCGAGGCCAAGCTGTAGCCGGGAGTTCTGAGGCTTCGGTGTATATAGAGTGGCTTGATGATGATGCAGATATAGACTAAGGTGGAGGAGCGTTGATGAGACCGATACATTACCCCGACCAGGGAGGGTTGGCAAGTAGACCTAGCGATAGATCATAGTGTATTACTGGTTATACTGAGTCTGTTGAGATGATCCGTCCGGGAGACTATAGCAAGTCGACGCGTCGTCGGTTATACGCCCAACACGGCCATGGCCTCCTCGACAGTGGCCCA
The DNA here is from genome assembly GCA_001990825.1 of Aspergillus carbonarius ITEM 5010. Classification (NCBI taxonomy): domain Eukaryota; kingdom Fungi; phylum Ascomycota; class Eurotiomycetes; order Eurotiales; family Aspergillaceae; genus Aspergillus; species Aspergillus carbonarius. The sequence continues at coordinate 2,415,841 of KV907496.1, forward strand.
CCACGCGTCCACCTTCTCCGCGGCCTGTCCCCGGGGACACACCTCCACAATCGCCCGGACATGGTTGACCGCCTTCTGCATCGCCTCCTGCCGCCCGTTCGGCTTCATCTCCTCCAGCACGTGGCCCGCCCCCTTGGTCCGACAAATCTCCGCAAATACCTCCTCCAGGTGATCTCGCTCCGCCTTGTCTTCGGGCGCGTACCGGTAATTCCAGGCGAACGCCCGCACCGGGTTCCATCGGGGCGCCGGCACCACACTGGAGAACTCCCAGTCCAGCACGGCTGTAATGGGACACTCCGGGTCCGTCGGGTCGCACATAATGTTGGCGAAGTGGAGGTCCTTGTGTGCCAGCACGTAGGTCACCCGGTTCAGCTCTTCTTTGTGTTCCGGGGATTCCAGCGCCGCCATCAACTGTCGTAACCGGGGAATGCGGTCACGGTGTACCGCTAACGAGGGATGTATCTCGATGGCGTGAATGTACCGCTCCAAACAGGCGGCGTTGTATGCCGTGTAGCTGGGGTAGCCGTCCGGGTTGAATGGGTTCAGCGATTCCAAGGTTTCCTTGTCGTCCCAATATGTAGCAATGTCCGGCGCCTGCCAATAGGTTTCCTCGATCGGCGGCCCCGATGCGATCTCGCCGTCGCGGATCGTCAGTCCACCGACGTAGCCGTCGGTCCAGGGATGGCTGTGGAGCTCGATCAGGTAGTCGGTCAGTTGTTCCACCATCTTGGTTTTGCTTTCCGTGCTGAGAGTCGGGTATACTTTCTCCACGCTCACCCCAGCAGCCTTCTCGAGAAGGGTGAACTCGTGTCCGATCAGGTTGTTGTCGGTCGCGGAGTAGCGCACCACCGCGGGAACGGGGATGTGAGTGTTTTGGCGCACCCACGTCATGACCCCAACTTCGTTGAGGGTCTTGATCGTGGGGAGTTGCCGCCCAGAAACGCGGAGAACGAGGATGACGGACCCATCGGGCTCACGGCGGGCGGGGATCGAGGCCGCCGTTTCGGGGCTGAAATGGATGAGGTAGATGGTGTGGAAGGCGGCGGATACTTGGAGTGGTTCGACGAGGGTGGGTCGGGGGAGGTCCAGGGAGAGGATCAGTTCGGTGATCAGGTCTGCTGGAAGAGCGGGTGGCTGGTAGTTGTTTGGGGCAGTCATGGTGGTGGTTGCTATGGTCGCTGGTGTGGCTGCCTGGTTCATGTGTTAGGAGGAAAGGGAGGTCGATGCTCGCACTCTGTACACATAACAGCTGCCCAGTGGCCCTCCATGCTGCTTTATAGACAATGAATGAAGCCTGGTCATTATCATGGATAAGATGATGATGATGATGACAGATGGTGAGATTCAGCATGACTCATGGTGAATCATGGCGCTAATCGGCGCGAGGCTGAAGCTAAGCATGAATCCGAGGATCAGAGGATGGGGATCACGCCCCTCCCAGGCCGATGCCGCTACCAACCCCGTCGGGGTTCCTGGTGATAAGCCTATCTTCTCGGTCGCCATGAGTGAAGCGGGATGTACTCGATAAGTCATTGATTTGATGACATAATGACACTCGACATGAATCTCGCATCATGTGTGATCCCCTGGAAATGAACGCGGGGGTTGCAAGATCGGACTCCGATGTCCCGTCATCTTGCCAGGCGACGGCGGCACGTGATGCTGATGCTGTTACTGGCCTGAGGCTTAATCATATCCTCAGGCACACATTCAGTGGCGCGATCAATTCATGGCAAAGTGCAGTCCGTCCGATTGCATGGTCCAGGCCATCGATGGCCGAGGGGCCAGGAAGCTACTTGAAAATGGGCTCAGATATTATATCTACATAGATTCCCCCACGCCAGCCTTCCATCGCAATATACTGTCAACGCAGAGCTCTCGGTGCTTTGGTTCGTCAACAGGCTCATCGTACTGGTCATCGAATGGGTCGATAATCCACGCATGCATCTGTAGTCGACGAATCGATTCAATGTCTCCTTCACCATCATCGAGCCAAATCCCATCGTCGTACCATCGATGCCAGTTAAACAGGCGCGAGGTCGCGCTTCCCGATTGCTCGTCAGCCATACTCTGTTCGCTACAAGAGTAAGATGACCTTGCCTGTCAGCCTAGAATTCCATAGACTTATCCTCACATCAAACTTACTCAGTAACGTGTCCTATGGAATAGGACTGGTGGATATTGTCAACATGCACAAGCGTAATGCGATGCTGCGAGCTCGCCGGAACCTGGTCCCCGGAGTGTAATTTCCAGTATATTGTCCATGAAAGAGGTTGATGCATATGTTCAACATGCTGTCTGATCTCAAGGCTGAGGTTTTCAACGGGTGTAACACCAAAGGGAGGCGCTGGAGACCACGGAGCAGATAAACTTGGTCGGCAAAGGTAGGAAGTTTGAAACTCATTGGCTCGAGGGATGATCGACTTGGACAAATCTCTTGAGTGATACGCTATTTGGAGAAACGTTTGGGCAGTGTTGGTCCAGAAAGCGGTAACCAGAGAAATAGGTGGTAGATTGCACAAGGCTAACCTGAGGAACGACGTTACCTGGCCGCTGCAAATGACGCCCGCCCACAGAAGACTCAACTGGGGTTTTCTGCTCGTCATTGCGTTGAGAAGAAGCTGGTGATCAATTTCATCTCCGGGCGAGAAGGCTTTCTTCACACCTAGAGATGCAGCCCCCATGAAGTTGCAGGGAACAGACGGATCGAAAAATGCACTGCATAACACCGAGTCCAAGGCGTCTTGTGTGCAGCTCAAAAACATGCATTTATCAATTGATTGAAATAGTTGATGGAAAATCGTATTCCTCTTCGTTGAAGAGCGAGTCGGGGTGGCCAAGTTATGTATAGGCGGAGCGAACTGGGCCGAAGGTGCGTTCCGTGATGTCAAGAACAAAACCGAGGCAATGCCAGTGATCAACTCTCCTTGTAGGCCTTCGGACTCGCAAAAGTCCAAGAGGAAATCGAAGGCCACGGACGAACTTGAAGAGGCGGCCTTCCAGTCACCACTTTACATGTCTATTCATCAACAGGAATCATATATGATTTGCACGCGACATACCGCTTCTTTTTGGCTCCCTCACTCCTCAACATCCACGGCGAGTAATGAACACTCTTTCCCCTCTTGATCTGAGCTACCCAAGACTCCTGGGTGATGATGTCCCAGAAAGAGCTTTCTAGCTGCGTGTCACCATCGTGGAAAATCTGACTGTCCTCCCCCGCTAGTTGAAAGACCTCCACCCAACGACAGGAAATGATATACGACCAGGCCAACACTATGTTCGTGAAATACCCAGAACGAAGAGGGTTAGCGGAAATAGGAATTGCGGCTTGCAGTGATGCCTCAGCCTCAGCCTTCGCCTTGTAAGTGACGGGGGATGGGCGTCCAAGGCACTGGTAGAAATCAATGGACTTCCTAGGTTGGTCACATTCCGGATCCTCGGTTGTTTGAATCCGTAGACAGGATGTGAGAGTAAGGTAGGATCTCGGTCCACCCGTAATGCCAACGCCATCTGGTGGGCTGTGAAGAAATGATGGGACATCCTTGAGGAGGTCCAGGAACGCCTGGACGTAGTATTGATAGGATCCCGAGCCTGGTGGAGGCGTTGAAGCCGCAGCTCTCCAGTGATCGAACATTGCCTGGCAGCACTGATTGAATAGTGCCGTGGGTGGACAGACTCCGTCACCAGGAGCCCACGTCAGGTCGTCATTGCTGTCAGATCCATCGCTATCATCGTATCGGCCTGTCGACTCAGGATTCGAGACCCCCCCGTGCTGAGACAAAGGAAGACTTGTATCTCCACCTTCCACCATGACTGATGTCAGGGAGAGACACAAAATTGGGGAGGGAGAGCGGGCGGATACTGATGGGGATCACGAGGATCGGCGGTGAAGAAGCGAGACATTCTTGGTTTGTTTGGTTCCTGCGGTTCCTGCGGTTCCTTGCCAATCCGCGGTAACTACGCAAACAGAGCATCGTGGAAGTAAGATGTGATGTGAGTTCATTCAAATTGACGCTGGAAATGTCGCTGATATCATCATGTGATACAACAAGGAAATAGTATGTACAAAAGATCCCTATTCCATCTGGTTTGTCCGCACCAGTGGCGGCTGAGGTTTCGGGCGCAGACACGGCGCGAGTGCGCTGCTTCCAACGCCGGGGCTAATCCATGGCCTTTCCTCCCACTCATTCCTAATGCCTTCGCCGATACTGATACAGATGCCAGTTCTCCGTCACCCACCACTCGGCCACATGCGCCGCATCGCGCACCCAGTCCACCGCGTCGGTGCCGTAGTCCTTGTCTAGGGTCCGGGCGAGATCGACCAGGTTGAATTCCGTGACCGGGTGCAGCTCATCCGGATCTTGCTCTACGTTGGTGAACCGCCACTCGACGTCGTCCACCAGCGGGATCACCAATCGGTAGGCCGGGTGGGCGGCGGAGCGGACCGCCAGCCACGAGCCACCGGTGTTCATCACGGTGAACTGCCAGTTCTGCCGCCCATCCTGCTCCGGGACCAGCTCGCGGATCATCGACTGACCCTCGTAGATCGAGAGCAGATCGCGCGCCGCGTGGGTGCTGTTGTCCCCGAGCGAGGACGATTGGATCAACAGGTCCAGGATGGTGGGCACGACCTGCTGCGTGATCACCGGCGTGTTGATCTCGATCTGCGGGAGTTGCGGGTGTGCGAACACCATGGGGATGTGGAAACTGCCGATGTGGGGGTTGTCATAGGGAGTGACGCCGCCGTCGTTGGGGAGCGAAAGTCCACTGGCCGGTCAGTTAGTATCAAGGTCCATCAGGAGAGTCCGATTATACGTACTGATCACCCGCCATCACGAGCAACGTCTCGTCGGCGACCCCCTTCTCCGTCAGGATATCGAGGATCTGTTGCAACCACTGGTCGATATATCCGATCGTGTTCAGGTACTTGTTAATGTCCTCGTTGGAATTGGTATTCTTGGAAGACACCATATCCGAGTACGTGTCGTTGGGCATCCCCCACGGGTGGTGCGTCGTGCCCGTCAAATGCGTCAAGAACAGCCGGTTGTGGTTGCGTTCCGCATCATCGATCGCGTCACTCACGTAATCTCGGAGCACCATGTCCGGATATCCATAGTAGTTCACCTCTTTGGAACGTATGGGGAAATGCGTCGCATTGGGCTTCTCCAGCGACTCTTTGGTGACCACGTCGTAGAATCCCAGTTTCGGGGTGAGCTTGTCCTGGTTGTCGTACGTCTCCGTGACAGACTGCATCCATGCCGAATGCCATGGCCAGGAGCGGAAATCGGCTTGGTCGACGGGCCTGTTCGTGTCCACATCCCCCTGGTGGTTGAATGCGTCCAGGATGTGCGGCATGCAGGGTTGGTAAATGTGATGGTCATACTCCCGGTTGAAGTCGGCAACCAATGGGGTCACGCCGCACACGGTACCGACAAGACTTTTCAGCGTGTAGGTACCGGTTGTGAAGGCGTTACGAGCACTGATACCCCCGTATGAACGCCTGCCATAATCATGCTCGTTGTCGTGGCCGAATCCCGCGTCGAACCCAGTCAAAAATTCGGCTGTGCGGGTCAGGTTCGCGATGCGTTGCTGGACTTCATCCGGGATCTGTTTATCCTGATAGGTTCGCGCAATGCGATTCCACATGAATTGGTCCTTGCGCAAGGGGAAGACATCACTGCGGGTGCTTTCAAGCTTCAGGAGAATAACATGTTTAATTTTGACGTTGCCATTGGACAAGGTCTCTTGTAGGGACTCCAGAACCGGGTTCTGTAGGTTCGACACGTGCAGCGGGTCTTTCTCGGGATCGTAGTGTAGCCGAGGCTTGTCGCCTTTCTTCCAGTCTTCAAAGCCGGGGAGCCCATCCTTGGGTAGCCAGCGCCATTTCGGCGACTTGTTTAACGTTGAACGACCCTCCAGCCATCCGTAATCGCCCGGCAACCCCCCTGCGCGGACCGGAGAATGTCGATGCCCGCCGATGAAGGGCGCTAGAGGGAGGGCTTCTGACAGGAACATGTATGAAGGATCCCACGGCCGAACAACGCGGAGCAGAACAAGGGACAAGAAGGGAACCCAGACGGCCAGCTTGATGAGGATCGAGTGACCCCGCCTCGCCGGTGGCACTTCGCCATAGGGTTCCAGAAGATGGATGGACGAGCCATCATCACTTTTATCATCGAGGTAGTCGTCCACAGCAATCTGCTCGTAGATCTCGGGGTCGGGCAAAGGTGCCGTTCGGGGCCGGAGCGCTCGAACACAGCTCATACACCGCATTAGACATTTAAACGGCTGTCCCAGTATGGTGAGGATACCGCCCACGATTCGGTGTAGAGGAGCTGCCAGGAACCACGCCACGGTGAGCAAGATGCCCTCGACGATAAGGAACCCGGTCAGCCCTGTTAGGAGTGTGCGCATAGCTGCGGCGTCGCGGTGGAAGGTTGTAGCTTGTCGCCAGTGGATCTCGGCACCCGTGACGATAAAAAATGAGGTGTTTGCGGCGGTCATTCCGGACATAATGAGGCTGCAGATGTCAGCTTTATATGCACGGCCAAATGCTCGGATCTCCCCTAGCCTACCTGAATGGAACGATCACCAGAGCAGACAGAGCTGCGATGGAGCGCCAGTGAAATTTGTGAGTGAAGAAGCGGATGAGGAGGGTAAGGATAACATCCTGAAAGAAAAAGGTAGCGCCCCAGAGGAAGAACTTTGGGGGAGGAAGAGAGTGGATATGGGCGTAGAGATGAAGCAATTTGGCGCCGAAGAGTGCAATGAAGGACACAGTGAAGAAATAGCGGCGGGTGAACTCCCAGGTATAGTCGAAGAAGTCACCGGGAGATGTGCGCAGACGCTGCAAGGCTGGGCCGCAGCGACGGAGGGGATTGAGGAGCTTCATGGTGCAGCAGCAATGTCACAGTATCTCAGCAGCAGACAGACCGCATGGCACCATCGATCAGAGTCTACACCCATCGATGGAAGGTGGGTTGGACGGGGATGGCTCACACCGGGATGTCAACCCGGGATGATGAGAGGAGCCGTCAAAGATGAAGGAAAAGCAGAGGAACAGGGAAAGGGTCAAAGAGGGGAAGAGAAAGAAGAGGAGAAAAAGGATAGGGACTGAAAAACGCCATGATGATGATGGAAGCCTGAGAGGGGGGACGGATTCCTTCAGAACCAGACAATCGCCGAAAGAGCCGCAGTCTAGTGTCATTAACAGTTCACAGCCCCGAGACAGCACCACCACTAGGCAGTCGGACCCCAACCGTCACGATCATTTGGCATTTTTGGAACACCTCAGGCGAACTCTAATAATAATGAAGGCTGGTTCATCGTGGGCCAGGCTAGCAGTGTCCCCGTAATTAATGGCGGCCGTAAGATTGCCCGGCCATCCAGAGTACACTTGGGTTGGACCCTGAGGGCCCTGGACCCTGATGCCCCACCAAGCTGCCTGTCATCATTGGCCGCCCAAACGAAGCTGAGTAAAATTAGAAGCCGCGGCGCACCCGGGCAACCAATCAGACAGAGACGCCAAGCCATCAAAACCCTGGGAGTCAGTCTGAGACAGGGGAAATCTTAACTGAAATGATCGGTCTTGTGTTCCGGGCCCCCAACTGCGACAGCAGGATGCCATTGCCACGCTGGCCCTTCATCGCAATCTTTTTTCCTGAATGACTCGGACTGCTCCATTATGTCCTCCCTTTCATGACGGACAGTGTGATTTGGATCTGAAAGAAATTAGGAACACGTAGTGACTAATGAGACTGAGACTGAACCCAAAAAAGGCCGGCGGCGTGACCACATTCCTTTTCGAGTGCCCCAAGCGGGGGCGGTTCCTGCCCCTCGTCCAATGGCCGGGCGAGGACGGGCTAAAGGATCCACTCTCCAGGCTTCCAGAGAAATCTCTCATTCATTTATTATTATTGCTCCCTCTCTCTAGGTAGTCTCCATTACCGACTACTATTGTTCAATCTATTGTGTCTCTCGCTATTCCACCCCTCCACCCCCCGGTGACACCATACCAACTCCAGTCCCGCCACTTTGACCGCTGTCTCACCCCAATGTAGTGTTACATCGTCTCAAAGATACTTTCCCTATTGTCTGGCATCCTCGCCCCCTTTATGCAGTCAAAGGAGCCCCCAGTCACATCATCAGGCTCTGACTTCCAGTGAATTTCACCGCAGCAGGCAACCATGGATGGCGCAGTGAACGTGATTTCCTCCCAATGACGCGAAGGTAGCTGATTGAACATGGCGCCCTCCCCCGCAGGGGGCTGGATGGATTCAAGTAACCTCTCCACCATTAGTCGGGATAGCTTTCCTTGCCCAGGCCACTTACCCGGGCCCTTTTGCTCATGTTGGAAGGAACTCCGGGTTGGAAGGCCCATGAAAATGAACGATGTGCTTGGCGCACCGCGGTCCCGCCCGAGGGCTGTCTCTCAAATCTTAAACCCGACTCTCTTTGTCTCTGATGCTATTAACAGGTACATGTGGATCTTGGGAGATCCTGTAGCCACGAACCTGACAGGAATAATAAAGGACAACCCTTAGAGTGGATTTACCGATCGGCACGGTTCCTGGCGCTGTGCTCGACAGGGTCGCTGACCGTCCGCCTTCTGTTGGAGAGGGCTGGACAAGTACCGAGACTGTTTCAGAGGCGCTTAGAAGACGCTTGTTGATGACCTCATCTTGGCCCGTTATCGGTTGTGGGGTATAAACACGGGTGCACTGCCGACATTCCTCCATTGATCGACGCCTAACGGTCCGACTGTGTGAGGCTGCAAGTACATGTACTAGATTTCGATCAAGACCTAATCTAACCGATGTACCTAGACCGGGGACTTGCTATGTACATTGTTCCCTTATGATGACAGGCCGGTGTCTCCCACGTGTAACATGGCGGACGGAATGTTGCAGGACCACTGCAACTGCAATGCATCTCTTGACTGTGGCGCTTGCTTGGCGGTATTCCTGCAGCCAAGACTGGGATCGGGCTGTGCCAGATTGATCTGCCACTTTTTCCCGCAGGCGAATCTCTAATCCCAACATCGTCGAGGGCGTTATGTGTCTCACTTCCCTGGGTTCCGATAATTTGCATAGGGGTTAAGCCGCCTTGGAGTGGCACTCGTACGCGGATATATTTATCCCGCCAAGGGATCCGTCGAGTCAACACCCCTGTTACACATGGAGCCCATTGATCGTGCCTTTGTGGAACTTGATGCTGCTACCTAGCTGTCTTCTGAGGCCGATCTCATAAGCAGCTGAAGCCTTTATTTTCTTCATAGCCCGATTAGTGTCTTCCGTTGCGTCAGGGCTAGCAAATGACCCATTGTCAGGTCCAGTGTGGTAAGGGAAGACTCAGACGGAGAGGTAGGACCATTCTGTACATATGGCAGCGCCACATTTTCTTGCTGTCTGGCTCAGTCTCATGGCTCATGGTTCCGCGAAAGCTGATCGTCAGTTAATTTTATTTGGCCACCTTGCCTTCATGATCTGTCTTTCACTCACACCCACTCCAAGTGCGCTGACCTCGAGTAAAGGAAACAAGGCCTGAGAAATGCTCCATGGAGTTGTGGGAGCCTATGAGTCAGCAGTATGGAGTCTGTAGAACTACTCCGTAAGAAGCTATGTGTTGGTGCAGACGAGGCCAGGTGGTTAACTTAATATTAGGATTACCCGATCATATGGCATGTTGGAGGTCTCACAAACAACCTGAATAGGGAGAGAGGGTAGGAGGCATGGCATCGGTAGGCGGTAAAGAAGTGATGTAGAGTTCTCGCAGCCCATTCCCTGCCCCAAAGATTATGAAGCCGTCAATCACTAAGGAAGAGATGAGAATATCCCAGACAACTGGGTAAGAAACGAGTCTAGCCAGAAGTGGTGTGCTTACCTCTAGGGGGGGAGGCATGGATAAGCCTAAGTTGTCATCATTCTGACTAAACCACCATTCTGTTGCAAAATATCCTCCTTTATACGGCTTCTGCATGCAACATCACGAGCACTCGATACCGTGATGAAGGCATTAGATGGTGGTCCCACCATCCGCCTACGCGCACAGAAACCAGGGTCATGCATCTTGCCTGTTATAACCTACTCAAGGCTTACTGTCCGCAGGGCAAGAACTTCTAACAGCTTAGAGGCCCAGGGCCTGGCTGAGAGTCTCAATTGCGCTTAAGCGAGTGACAATAGATACAGATGTTCATACTATTGTCGGGAAATTCGAAGTTCTCTGCCACAATCCTTTCCGGACAGGACACAATTTTCATGCAAGCTCTTCTATATGGGTCAGTCCTGGGGTCATTGACTGGCAGGTAGAATTCTAAAGTGTCAACTTCACATCTTATTCCTTCAACTGCAGTAGGCCCAGTGTCATCCGCTCTGTTGTATCGATCATAGGGACTTTCGCCGAAGAGCCTTTGAAATCCATGTGCAAATTCATATAACGGGAATAAAATGTGTTTCCCCGGTAGAGTGATCTGCAGCCGAGCCTGAAGCAATTGTACAGAGCCTCCCGAACCGCACGACCCCCTTAGTTTGAACCTGGTATGCCTGTGAAGATGCGTAAGCAATAATCCCAATAATGCAAATACAAACTGATGACAAACGCTACTACTGGGAGAGATAATCAGTAGCGGCACGGCTCTCGCGCCCGTATCATGGTAGACTGCACCCAAGGCGACTGCGGCATGGTATAAAGCGGACTCTATGTAGCAAGCCTGCAGGATACGTCCCTTGGAGCTGAAAACGGCCCTGTCAGTGAGAGGGTCGTGTGGTTTTCGAGGTAGGTAAAATTCATGCGGGGGCTCGGTTGCGTGAGAGATTGCGCCACAAGGCAAAATAGAATTGCGACCAAGGGGAATGATGTACTTATTGTATCCATCACGAGAGTTCAAATATTCGTCATATTTGATGTGGCGACGCCTACAGGAATTGCCAATTCCGTGCATGCCAACATGTGTGATATCCTGGGCCCGATCTTTTCCTATTCCCTCATCTCAGATCAAGGAAGAATTTGACGTTTGGGATCCCGGATGCTCGACCCGCGTGAAGATGAATGAAACGGAAAAGAGGGGTACAGGGGGCCCCAGATGAGGATATTTCCTGCGCTATACACCATTGCCATTTTTTTTATTGATTCCAGTCCTATCCAGGGCGTAGCAGATGCAATATTTCTATCTACTAGTAAGTATATTCAGGATGCTACATCACTGGACTCTTTGTCTATAGCCCTAGGGTTATCTTTCGACTAGAAGCGGTCCCACATAGCTTTCTTTATCTTTGAGTTGCGTTCGGATTTTGGGGTTGGTATCATACGACTGTAGAGAACAGACTACGGAAGCCGGTTCGAGGATGAGCAGGAGAAACACAGTCGGAGAGAAAATAATCAGACGCTCGAATTCTGTATGTGCTGCGGAAGGGTTGTCCTGCTTGACCAAGATAACACCATACAGGGGTATTAATAATAGTAGTGTTATACCAGTGCTGGACGAATACCTCAGTTGGGTTCAGAAATTTCCTGGTATCGAATGAGCTCATGGATGTGATTGTTTCTCACATCGAATAAGCTTCAGGAGTTCAAAAGTTCTACTAGACAAAGATGATATAGAAAACCTCTTTAGTTAAATTGTCCAATGCCCTATGTACCATATTGACCCCAAAAACAGCCCTTAAATTTTATAAGTCTAGGAAGATCTAAAGATGAAGATCACCCGGTGTCAGACTTCATTTGGTCTGGTTGTTCTAAATTCTGACCCCGTCGGAACTGCGACCCTTAATATCTAGACCCCTGGCAGCGGGGACCCTTGGAAATGGACAGATAGGTTGCTGCGCGAATCATCAATCACCACGACCACGATCCACTCCAGGCAGCAATATCGCCGGGACTACAACGGTAGCCTTGTGATAGCAATGCGGTAGCCAATCACGAAGCCAGCCGCCTGCATGAGGCCAGCCTCAGTGCAAGGCCCTGCATGCAAGGCTGTGTCAAGATAGCAGTGCGGGACCAATAGTTGCTCATGTTTTTGAATGTCAGATTAATGCCAACTTTTAACGCGTGGTAAGCTACTAGCAGTCCTTTCTCATATCCCCCGGCTAGTCCGCGACAGGTTATTTAAGAGAAACAACCTGCGCAAACACGCCCATGCACCCAGATCTATGATGCAGAATACATAGTCAAATAGTCATCTGTTCCTTATCCTTCTATGCTCTTTCTACTATCCATTATCATGCTTCTGAACCCGTTCAGACCGTGTGAGGGCTCGCCAATCTTCCAAGAAGAATATCGGGGCAGCTACATACCGAATGTTGTCAAAACAGAATACGGCCTCCAGGTGGTGGCGCCGGATACGCCATATGTGGCAGCGGCCGGCCCAAACAAGTTATACTTCCTCGACACTCGGTTCGATACTCAGACTGCAAAGCACTTGAAGGAACAAATCGAGAAGGCAACTGTGCCCAATCCGGATGAATACATCGCTATCGATGAGGTTTCGGCTACGGCGGAATTGAAAAATGCTGTGACCGGCGAAACGACATTTGTGTTTGACCCCTCCTATGCCAGGGTGCTGTTTGCAAAGGGAATAAACAGGAAGAACCCGGAGACCAAACTGCCAGAGCATGAGCCCGCCGGCGATTGGTTGGTAACCTACGACCTGGAAGATATACTTATGAAGGCGGCCGAATTCTGTTAGGTTCATGGCTGTTACGCCAAGAATGACTGCATGCGGCAGTCAAATGGCAACTGTCGGATCTGCCACCATTATAGAGTTGACAATGAATGTGACCAAGCCTTGACTCATGCCATCGGCATATGACACCCGAAACTTTAATCGAACGCTATCGGGACACCAAGATTCCAAGGGGATAAGCCAAGTGACTCTAGACCTCCTTGTGATGCTCAAGTTTGTCAGAATGCTATGATTTTGGAGGGTAGACGTTGTACATGGATGCGCCGACAAGGAATGCGTGCATGAGTGTCTTGATATGCAGGCATCAGTGGTTCCATCCGAATCGTTGATGGAAAATTGACCGACGCTTCTGACAACTAACGACTTGGCCAAAAAGACATGTCCCCAGCCAGATCAACAACTGTTAGGTTGATCTGACAGCTCCTATCCGTCCGTAGCCACTCAAACGGAGATATAGCCTGGGCTACCTGAGGTAGCATTGGAACGTGTTGCAACCACATGAGCGGAAGGAGAATAACGGGCGTCCTTCTTTGTTCTGATTTTGTATAGTCGCCAGAACTCGTCTACTTCTCCTGAATGTTCCATTGATAAACAGTAAATAGGTTTCGAGTGAAGAGTAGGAGTCGATGGTAAACGTTCGGATCCAACCGAAGCTGAAGCCTACGAAGAACCCACGCCATGGGAACTAGGCCAAAAGAGGGACCACGGTGGGCCTGAGGTGGGTTCCCCGCTCCAGCTAGTCACATGTTAGTCGCCTATGTAGTACAGCTTCGGCATGACTCTGGACCCTTGACTTCACCTCCCACCTCCTCTCATTGAATATACTGCGTCGCTAGCTGCTAGAACCCCACCTTTTCGAGTATGAGTGCATCCCTACCCTACCACCTCCACCCCCGAGTGGTGCGCAGAAAGCACCCCCCCGCCACCAGGACCAGTCCCAACACCAATGTCGTCGTGCTGACCGGTATCTCCTCCTTGACACGGCCAATATACGCGGTCTTTTTCTTCCTCACCAACTCCGCTCCACTACCCTGAATGAGATAGTCCGCCCACTGCAGCTGAGACATCTCCTCTTGATACTCCACCACCGTCCCTGGCCAATTGTTCGTGATCCGACCGTCCTCAGTCTTATACCAGCTCTGGCAGCTGGGATCGGCGAAGCTGGTCTTGGCCAGTCGGTTCTGGATGCGTTCGTTGTAATCCCGTACCACCTCCGGTCGGGGTTGGAATGCCAAGGACAGGCCCTTCTGCTTGGCTTCTACGACTGCCTCAACCAACGTACTCAGATATTTCGACTGCGCTTCAATCATCAAAATGATGGAGTTGTGCCCTATTCGGTCAGTATTCCCATCATTCGCAAAGCCATTGCATGAACAGACTCACCCAAGTTGGTGTTAGGTCCGTATAGCATTCCAAAATTCGGCAGATCTTCTACCACCACACCACGGTACGCCGTGGCGCCCCCTTTCCAAATATCCTCGAGCGGTCGACCTCGGGAGCCATGGATTCCTATCGACTGCACGAACTCCGAAGCGCGGAACCCACTCGCCAGAACAACCAGGTCATATTCCTGATCCTCGCCACCCTCCGTTTGGATTCCGGTAGCCGTTATACGCTGGATTGGCCGGGTCTCGAGATCCACATGGCTGGCGTTTAAGGTCGGGTAGTAGTCATCGCAGAAGAGAACACGCTTGCATCCGAAGGAGTACTTGGGTGTCAAAGCCTCCCACAGCTCAGGCTTATCCGGTATGTTTGATCTCATCCTCGCCAGTGCCCACTCCTTGACTTGGTGTGCAGTGTCCGATTCAGGATCCGTGACGGGATCGTGCGACCATTCCCTGATCCGCATAATGAGGGCTCGCTTACACCAACGCACGGGAGGCACATATGATAAGAGAAATCGCTCCAGGGCAGACACGGATCTGTTCGCGCGTAGGAAGATCCAGTTCGGGGTGCGCTGATAGACGGTGAGGTGTGAAACGGTTTTGGCCAGTTCGGGGACAATTTGCGCCGCGGTGGCGCCTGTGATGGCATTCAGTCTCGGACGTTCTATGCGCGGGCGTGGGGGATATACCGTTGCCGATGACAGCCACTCGCTTATTAGCAAAGTCAAAGCCCCAATCCCATCTGGCCGAATGCATCATTTTGCCAGTGAAATCATCCAGGCCCGGGATCCTAGGATAGCTTGGTATGTTGAGCTGACCGACGGCCGATACAAGGAAGTCGGTGGTGATCTCGTATGCTTCCTGGTATTGGCTATCTTTGGCGCCAGTCAGGGCCACCTGTACCTTCCATTGCATCTGACTGTCGTCCCAGCGCGCTTCCTCCACCATTGAGTTGAACCGGATGTACCGATAGAGGCCGTATTTCTGGGCAATATCCGTGAGATAGTCCTGCAAAACCGTCAGTTACTAATACTCCCAGCAAGTAAGGATCAAAGACCAGTAATTCTTGCTGACGAGGGAACTCCTCCGACCAGGTGGGACATTGCTCAAATGAAAAGCTATACAGAGAGCTGCGGACTATGTGACGGTCAGCAGCTTCCGTCAGCTGTATTGGTGAGTCGATTCTGACCATCGCAGGCGGCGCCAGGGTATCGATTATCAGCCCAGGTTCCTCCGACCCTGCTTCCCTTTTCGAGGATGATAATGCTGCGGGTGGGCGTGCGGCGGAGAAGGTCGATTGCCATGCAAATACCTGGTGGTGATCAGTGCGTGTTGTCCGTGGCCCACGGGTATTGTACCTGATATGCCGGCGCCGATAATGACCACCGTGGAGCGGGTGAATTCATTGTTCCCTACATGCTGCGAGCCCTTTAAGGACATTGTGAACGCCAATGGTTAATCGAATAACTTGAATGACAAAAGTGTCGACGTTGAGACCGGGGCTGGAACTGGCCTGGAGGCACAGCAACTCCTTTAGTGTCCATCTGATACCCCGCTCGCATCAGACCTCGGGCCAGGCCCCCCTGGATCGTGAATATGTTGCAGTGCGGGCAGGAACTACTTTGCAGACCATCGATGTCCGACCCTAGCGATGATTGGTTGCCTGGCCGCTCCTGCATCCCCAGGTGGGACGGACCAGAGATTGGCCAGTGATCAGCATTCCTGGCCTGGAGCAATCACACCTACCGGAGCACCAGCCCCGTTTGGGTTCACCGTGTGATCCAGGATATAGATTAAAGGCCGATACGAGCAGTGGCTGGCTAAGTAGGTAGGCTGCGCGCTCGATCGCCGACGAAACCCCTCTTGCAACCCCCTTGCATGCGGCCACCACTACACGCGAGGACCGACCGGCAACTTTCACTACGGCGCACCTCACCAGAGATCACAATCATGATCCACCAACATGTTAGTATTGTTGATAACTATGCTCTGTCGGACACTCCCACGGACACTTCCACGGCCTTGTTGGCCTCCATAGGACTGCTCGTTAACGCCGTTGGCTGGGCCAAGCCTCACAACTGGGATTCATAAGCATCAATAGCCCCATCAAATGCATCATCGACGTCCCCAGTCCCCTGGCGGATGGTCTCCTTGTCCGTGCCGACCGCTTTGCTCTGCAGCACCACCGAAAGACTATCGGTCCGTCCCTTGAGGTTCTGCAGGTTAGTCCGGACCGTCGCGCCCACGCCGGCGGAGATGAAAAGGGTTCTCTATTACAAGATGTCAGTACATCGCGCACAATACAAAACACGAACGACAGAGAGGGGTTGCAAGAGCCAACCTTGCTGACGAGTGCGGCGATCGAACTCCGAATCACCGGCTCCAAGGCGATCAGAGCTTCGGTCACGGTGCTGCTTTCCACAATGGTGAACACCGCCGTGCTATTAGTGTCAGTCGTGGCTTGCTCTAGTGCCCTTTCGACGGCATTCTCCTGGGTTTGGATTTCCAGCGCAGCGGGCAACCCGCCATTGTAGCTATAAACGGCGGCGCTGAGAGTGCCAAGGTTGGTGTTGATGGCAGAAAGGTCACCGAGGACAGTGTCAACATCCCTCTTGATGACATGAGACGTGGCAAGGGTGAGAAAGGTGAGGAGAGCGGTGCTAGTGATTGCGAAGCGCATCTTTGCGTCAGTGAATTGGGTTGTGATGTTGTTCTTCCGCTGTGCCGCCTGTTATGGTGTCCTTGGATGAGGGAGTTTATATAACCGAGTCCACCATCAATAACATCAACCCGGGCCAGACGGTATATGGCTGTGATACTTGTTCATGGCAACCTGTATGACAGGGATAATTTTCATCCGTTGATTAACTCCGTGGAATGTGATGGTCTCATTGCCTGCGAGCTTAACTAAATCATCGCTCATGGCGAGACCAATCCGCTCTGAGCTGGAAAGACGACCCGGTTTCATCATGACGGATGGAACACTCAAGCTCCCGAGCTGTGCGAGGCTTATCGCTACCGACCCCTGTCTATCGGGCGTACAAAGGTAACTGTCAACGC
Source organism: Aspergillus carbonarius ITEM 5010 (assembly GCA_001990825.1). Lineage (NCBI taxonomy): Eukaryota > Fungi > Ascomycota > Eurotiomycetes > Eurotiales > Aspergillaceae > Aspergillus > Aspergillus carbonarius. The sequence goes on from KV907496.1 coordinate 2,432,968, forward strand.
CCTGGCCGGAAGTCCTTGGTTTCACATCGGGCACAGTTCCCGTGGACGGCGCACTAGGTACGGGATATATTCTCACTCCTGACATTCGTGTCGCACCACGGTGCGTTGATGCTAGGTTCATGATACGCACAGTTTTAACGGGGGATACCCAATGTCGGGCGCAGTGTCGAGGGAACACAAATGGCCGAAGAGATGGCTGGAACTGGGCAACAATATGTGCCCTGCCAATCGATCGCCACTTCATTGCTCTCAAAGTCCGGAAAGGGGGAATGTCACCAATGTCAGAAAGACATCACCCGACAATGTGATGGTCTCGAAAGGGGAGCAGGTTCCCAAGAAAGCTGGTGATCCTGTCAACACACCATCCAACCGGGATAGTCAACAACGGGATAGGTATCCCGGGCCAAACCCTTTCTCAAGGCAGAGGATGGCGGTACCCAGAAAATTCCCGGGCGCATGCCAACCCCATGGACACATTACCGCCTGAGTGACAGCCAGTGTGGCAGCTACAATCTAGGAGACGCACGATATTGTGCGGCCAAGCGAGAGGCCGAGTTCGCGCTACAATGAGCGACCGAGACGACCAGACACCGACCGCGGGGTCTGCGTCTCGAGGCCCACGAGCCACTGCGACCGGTGGGAACTACCATGAGTCAGTGCAATGACAGGGAGGACACAATGAGATTCCCAATACCAGGGATTGAAGCCACCAGGCAAGCTGGCCAGTGAGGGAAGACAGACATCGCTCCCGCGGTCCCGGTGGCTCCAGCTGGACGACAATTTGGGCATCTCAGCCGGGTGTTCTGGCGAATCAGCTTGACTCGCCATCTCGAAGTTGATTGGACGGTGGAAGAACGGCGAGCGCTTGATTGGCCGCCATTGGGCTAGGGATGCACGAGCAGGTGCTAACATCAAGCTAGGTGCGGGATGACAAGGTCCAGCTGAGCATGGCTGACTACGATGCTGTCCGTGAGCAGGACGGCAAATCCTGGCGTGTTGTATGATGCGTAGTGGAGGCCATCCGGCTGTGCCATGGTTGCCCAGAATGCCGAGTTGGTCGGCGTGGAGACCCCGGTGAGCCCGGGAGCCGACCGTGGAGGGCGCGACATCATCGTATCGGCCGGAAGAATCTCTCCGTGGGGACGGGATCACTAGTCCCCTAGTGCGTCTTAGAAGTTGGGGCAGGAGCAAACAAGAGGGCCCAACTCCAACTGGGGATTTAGCCTAAATCCGGCTGCTGGGGAGGTCCAGTGAGTCTGGCGAGCGGAGATGCGTTTTGGACACCTGACGCTGCCCTCGTCGATGTTTACTTATAAAATGCAGGTGGGCGGGAGGGAGAATAAGCTCCGGATCAGAGCGACCGGCCAAAGTCAAAAGGGTCGGCCATCGCAGCACGTGGCGGGGAACAGGCTGTTCCAACTGTAATGGTTCACCGGGCTGCACTGCGCAACATCATCCTGTCGGTAAAGGGAACAAGCGGGTCGGCAATCCTGCCTGATGCACCCGCGAAGCTGAATGGGGGCATCTCCACGGGGAGCCGACAATCACCTGGAGTGCAGGCCCGCTAGGTAACCTTCGGCAATCGCGGCGCCCGAAAGCTTGTCCGAGGCTTGGTTTCGCGCGCAAAGCTTGCCTCCCGACACCGGACCGTCTGGGTCAGCTCGGCCTTTCCCCGAGCGATGGGGGGGATGGAGGGGATGGAGAAAACCTGGAGTCGAAGCTGACACTCGGCTCATCTCATTGGCAGACCATCTGCACCCTCACCGGCGGTGGAGTGGATATGGCCTTTGGAAACGTCACGAGGCATGCTGCCCTTTTTCTCCTGCCGGTGACCCAGGGCCCTTTTAACTTCGGTGCCCCCCGTTGAACCGGTCAGGCTGTCTGCTGGTGTCTGCGTCTTGCCTTGTCTTCTTTGTTTCTGCCTGTCGCCGCGACCATGACTGAGGAAACTCACATTGGCGACCTGGTCGCCACCGATCAGAAGCACGAGATCTCTGACGCCCATCGCGAGACTCTACCGCTTATCGTCTCCGAGGAAGAGGCTCTGGCTCGCGCCAGAACCCAACCTGATGTCGCCCTGCCGTTACGCATTACGTTTGGTCCGCATGATCGGGACAACCCTCGCTGCTGGGGCTTCTGGCGAAAATGGTACATCACTTTGTTCGTCAGCATGCTGAACGTGGTGACGTAGGTGTCCTACCCGGCTGTGTATCGACAGTACATCGGCTTTACTAACCTACTCCTAGTACCTGGTCCTGCGGTTCCTTTTCCTCCGGTGCTACTGGTATCGCTGAGCATTTCCACGTCTCCACCGAAGTCACCACTCTATGTTTGTCCATGTACGTCCTGGGATATGCCATCGGGCCGGTCTTGCTGGCACCTCTGTCCGAGTACTTTGGCCGCCAACCCGTCTACATTGTCTCTTGGTTCATCATGTCCCTGTTCCAGATGCCTCTGGCATTGGCTCCTAACATCGGCACCATTATCGTCTGTCGCTTCATCGCGGGATTCGCGGGTGGCGCGCCGTTGACCAACACTGGTGGAACGATCAGCGATCTGTGGGAGCGTAACAACAGTGGTGGGCCCATGGCTTTCTACGGGCTCAGCAGCACCTTCGGCCCACCCATGGCGCTTGTTGTGAGCGGCTATATCGGTCTGAACCTCAACTGGCACTGGATCTTCTGGATCATGATGGCTATCACCGGTGGCGTATGGATCGCCTTGGTCCTTACCATTCCGGAAACCCGCCACAGCATCATCCTGCAGCGCAAGACCGCGCGCATCCGCAAGCAGATGGAGCAGGAAGGTTTGCGCTCGGCCGCAACGACGACTGATCTGCACGCCGATGACCGACAGGGTCTGCACCAGTTGTTCGGCATCACCCTCACCCGGCCCTTCCGCTTCCTGTTCACAGAGCCCATCACCACCTTTTCGGCCATCTACAACGGCTTCCTTTACGGCCTGGTCTACCTCTTCAACGAAGCGTTCCCCCTGGTCTTTGGCTCGCCCAACGGCCATGGCTTCAACGTCGGCCAGCAGGGTCTCTGCTTCTTGGGAATGGCGATCGGGCCAATCATCGCCTTTGCATTGTCACCGCTTCAGGAACGCTACTACCTGCGTCGCGTGGCCGAGAATAGCGGTCGGAGTGTCCCCGAGGCGCGCATGTGGATGGCGCGTGTCGGCTCGCTGCTGATTCCGATTAGTCTGTTCTGGTTCGGCTGGACCAGCTACCGCTCCGTGCACTGGATCGTGCCCATCATCGCGTCGTCCTTCTTTGGCGCAGGTCTGTACATTGTCATCCTCAGTATTCTCAACTACGTGGTCGACAGTTACCAGACGTATTCCGCGTCGGCGCTGGCGGGGGTGATTCTCGTGCGGAACATTGTGGGGGCTGGGTTTCCCCTGTTCGCCACCCAGATGTACGAGAAGTTGGATTACGAGTGGGCGTCCAGTCTGCTGGGCTTTATCGCCATCTTGCTCGTGCCGATTCCATTCATTTTCTTTTACAAGGGACGGGCCATTCGACTGCGGAGTCCGTGGGCGCGGGAACACTTTGATTCGAACGAGGACAGTCCGCACTGAGCCTTAAAAGCATTGTATCTAGCATGACGTTATGATTGAGCAGGAGCCAACATGTTCTAATATCATCTATCCTCCATCTTCTTTGAGTTCAAGAAACGCGTAGCACTACTACATTGGGTCGCGATCGGAACGTCGCACTTGACTGGATGAAGCTCTAGATGCCAACGCGGCCCTTTCTGTATATGTTTCTACGGTGGTGCTCTTAAACTTTGAAACGAGATGACCATACTTACAGATACTTATTAAGACGCTTCGCCACGCCTTGAGCTATAGAAGAACGACCACAAATCATCCCACTGGCCAGAACCTAGAAGTATCTCCACCACGGGCACTACACCCTCTCTCTCTCTCTCTCTCTCTTCAAAGTATAGACAAATTGAACCGAATCAAACCACCAAGGCAAGAACCCCCCCCTCTCTCTTTTTAAATTCATCAACAAAAACCCCGATATCACTCACACCCCCAGACTTTTACCCCGTCAGGCCTATAATTTATGATTCCAGTCTAGCATGAGCATATTCAAGGCTCAGTACCCGATTATTTCGAAAGGGGATGATATTCTTCAGCCAGTCAGCCTACGGGATGAGTCGGTGTCGGGAAGTAAATAGAATTCGCCTGGCTTGGGTGATGTGCGATAGGTTAGTGATGAAGAGGAGGAGGAGGAGGAGTATGAATTGTTGAATGTCCTGGTTCGGATGTGTGGGTTAGAAAGGTTAGTGTTGTAGGGGAGTGTGAAGGAATCGTAGGTGTTGTGGTGGCCAGGACGTCTGATCGTTCTGGATTGGAGGGGTCGTGCGCGTAGGTCTTGGTGAGGTCTTTGGTGATGGAGGGTTTCGACGGGGTTGGTGGTGTCGCGATACTCGGGTTTCAGGGATTCGAGTGATTGGGTACCCTTGTTTTTGGAGCTCTGACGGCTGAGTAGAATGTGGTAGGGTTGGGGCTTTGGGGGAGGGCTTTGACGGCTTAGTAGCCGATGCCGCTGTTGGCGTTGGTGATGAGGTTGATTTGGTGGGTTAGGGGGGATATGAGGGTTGGTGAATGAGTAGGGTATGGTGGATGATGGTAGGAGGTAACGGCTGGTGCATTGGGTTGGTTGTAGATATGGTGTTTGTTGCTCTGTGATGGGAGGGATGTGCTAAAGCCGCATAGGCCGAGGGAGATGTTATTTCTTCTGGTGGGCGGGAGGTGGGGGCCTAGATCCCCGCAGAAAGAATCGGGCTTAGGATCTTGGTTCGCTGGATATGTCTGATTTGGAATCGACGTGATGTCGCTTGGCGAGTGCTACCGCTGGATAGTACACGCATGCAGTAGTTCTTTGTCTGAGGTGGAAGATGTTGGGTTGGTGAGTGGGGATGAGGTCATTCCCCGGCCGTGCCCATTGACTTCCCGATCTGGCTAGCGTAAAGGACTAAAAGTGGTTGTCCGGCACTAAACTGGATGGGGAATGTGTTGGCTATGTCCATCAAATGATTGAATGGATGTTCGCAGTGCCGGTGAAAGGGGAGATCTACAATCACCTGTATTCATCCTTCCTGCTGAATTCAATAGTAGGAGATTGATAACATACAAGCGTCCAACAGAATCGACTTCTTTCACTGCAGCACCACACCTTGCAGAGCCTGTGTTTCTTTGCTAAGCTTCTCACCAGCGTTTACGCTGTATCCGGAAACGGCCACATCTTCCTCGCTTCCTCCGGGGACTTTTCGTCTGCCATTTGCGCGATAAACATGGCCAGCAACTCGCTGTTCTGCCTTCGCTTCTCTGCAATGTCCAGTTGGGGTGCCACCCATCCCTCCGCATCTGTGTCTAAGCATTCCTGCGCAAGGCGCTGAACCTCATGCCAAGCATGGTAATCGTTGAACTGGGCTTCGTGCGCAGAAACATCCTCCGCCGTGAAAGTCAACGGACAGGACCCCGTGAAGCCTAGGCTCGACCAGTTTTGGAAGATTTCGATGAGACAAGCTCGGAGTGGAAGAACCCCAACCTCGGAAATCTCTCCACAGCGAGTGAAAAGTTCTCGGAAGACCCGCGGTACGTTTCTTGCATTGTGTGCCGGTCGGTCTTCAAGGTACGTGGAGACTTCGTATGCTTTTGCCACCTTTGCCTGGGACCACTCTTGTCGAGCAAGCAGCTTGCTCTCTTCGTCCATGCCATCGAACCCATCCGGGAGCTTTGGGTGTACGAGTCCTTCCGTGTAGTCCTGTGGAGGCTTCAGGAATTCAGGCCACCGTGCTTGAAGAAATGCGGGCATTACTGATACAGACTGGAAATCGATTATAGATACTATCCTGGTACTGTCATCAGGCGCCACATATATATTCCCCATGTGCAGATCGGTGTGCCACAGTGTGGGATGACTGGACTTGAGTAGCGATGGGTGGGAGTCTAGCATGGGCATAAGGTTTATGGTGGATTCTAGGAGTTGAGTCTGTTCTTCCACACTCCCCTGATAGAACATGGGCAGCCCACTCAACTTGTTGGTGGATATTCGAGATAGCTCGCGCTTTGCTATAGAAATACCAAGTTGGGATATCGTGGCCCCTGGGGATTGGTCAGCTTGAGCGATAAGGGAAGTCCGGGGTACTAACAAGGACCTTGGTTACCGTCGATGTCCGGTTGGGTAGAGTCCGCAGCTGGCCCCTTGTGAAATGAACGGTCACAAGAGGGACCGATAGAAAATGCATTCAATTCATCGATACTGCCAGCCAATGGTTGATAATAGTCTTTAGGGTCCCGAGCATCTGCTCGCAAGTATAAACCACCATACGCCGGAAACCGAATTGATGATAATTGGGCCTCCAGCTTGGTCAAATTCTTGATAAGCTCTAGCTTTTCGATTTCTGGCAGTTCTGCCCATTTCTGAAACAGTGGGATCCCTGCGGCTTTCTCCATGATGATATATTCGGCACCTACAGGATTCGCGCTATCCGACGACCACGCAAGGACACGAGGAACTGGAATGCTGGTGTGCTTGCGCACTATGCAAGTCATGTAAGCAACGTATAAGTGCGGTAGCAAATCCAAGCACAGGAGATCTGACAAAACGAAAGGCTTACCATATTCTAAGACGCCTACCTCGCATGCGGTGGTCAGCCTTGCCGGTCCCGCAATGCGACAGGGAATCTTCGCAATGACCTCAATTCCGTTCTCTTTCTTCATCAGCAGAGCCTTGCCGAAGCCACCCTCCATCTTCTCGATGGTTGTTATTGGCGAGGAATCATCCCCGACCGCGGCAGCGACATTGCCAAGGGCATCGAGATCGAACATCACGTAACGTCGATTGAACTGATGTTGTTCGTCGACAAGGAAGTGGCCATTGGTGTAAGCAAACAGTTCATCGCGACCGATTGATTTACCTGATCTAGAGATTAGGAAACATTCGATGAGTCACTGTGTTCAACTTCGCTCTATCCAACGGGCGGTTACCGCGACAAAGGATGGACAATGCGCTCTTGGCTGGTGGCGTTGTATTCTCCCAAGGCTCCGGGAGATTATAAACATGACAGATCGTGGTCGATGTCTGGGTGATTGCAACGTGGGGATGTTGATTATGATGAGATGAGGGAGTCGAAGGGTGAGGTGATGGAGAATGCAAGGGGAGAGTCCAGAGCATACTATACCGTAACAGGCTTAGCTTTACTGGACAAATCAGATCGGACTGCCCGGTTAGTCTAGCAGCCTTAAGAATGAGGAAGATAGTTCAGGTTCACATCGTGGATGGCAGCAGAAGAACTGGTCTTAGCCAAAGAAAATCAAAACACGATCAAAGAAGTCCCACATGGTTTCAAGTCGCTTTTAATTGACCTACGCTGTCTCATATAGGATCGAGTCTGTCTGGGTAGTGCATAACGGAAGCGTCAAGTGCAGTAGAAGATGTATGCTTGTTCCAGTTTCCCAATTTTGTAGTCGGCTTCCTGGGCACAATGAGATACTGAGAAGGGTATATGAGGAGATATTAGACTCACCAAGCATTGCTGGAAATCCGTCACCATCTCCACTTCTTCCTCCAGAGATTGTCGCTCTTCATCAGTAACGAGCTGCTCATCATAGGTCTTGGCTCGATCAAAGTCCAACCAGACCACTCGCTCGGGGTCATCTTTCACGACCATCATATTCCTGGGCTTGGGATCATTGTGCAGCACAAATGCCCTGTTTATCTCCTGGATGGCAGAGATCAAATTTTGCATCCGCTGGGGGGTGTAGGTTTGAAGACTAATCATTTCGAGGTTTGGTATATACTCCAAGAAGATTGCGCTTGGGGGATATTCATCGGCGAGGAACATTTTTAAATGGGGTTGACATGGCGTAGGGTCAAACTTTCTCATGGATCCGAAAAAGTCCGGTACAAGCCCACGGGCACACACTCCGGAGGCCTTCAGCCGATGATAGGCGGTGGATTCCAGGACATGAATATCCAGTTCCCGATGTTTCGGTTCATAATACTTCCGAGGGCCCCGTCCGTGGTGCTAGTTTACTTCAGCAACACATCCAGGGGTGACTGCGCTCGACCACACTGACTTACCACTTTCATAACACAAGTCACATTACGAACGACCACGAGGAATATGACGGAGAATCTGGATGAAAACAGCTTCTTTTTGAAACTAATTTCGCCGGGTTGGATATAATCGAGCTCCATTTTCCACGATGCGGAATTGTTGAAATCCGAATGTCCAGGTTGGATGAAAAGAGGCTCCATCTCTGGTGTTGGCCGTCGGTTGCAGCAAGGGAGACTCGATCACGAGATACCATCACGTGACCAGCGGCCATGATCCTACCAAAGAGTGCGTTTTTGCCTCCATACCTCTGGCGCCTCCAGCGACACCTCCTGTATGTATCTGATCTCCCATATTAGCCCCGCTTTGTTGGTGCTATCTGGGACTATGCTGGGTTTGAGGTATACAATGTAGTGTTTGGCCTTGCCGTTGTCCATGGGCCCCTTCTGACGGTTTAAGGGATGTGCATGTACTTGATGTGGTTGGGGTGAACGGCTTAAAACCGGGTTCTTATCGTGTCCTTAGCGGATGGCATCTACTTTTGCTGTCAGACTGATCAACATCAGCCCGGTTACAACCAAGGTAGGTAGATAGTAGTATAATAGGAATTCCCGAAATATAGTATCTTTACACAATCCGAAGCGCAATACTACATCATTATCATAAAATCGTCCTGGTCACATATGCCAAGCATCAGGGCCTCCATCCTGAGCGGCGAGCATCCCCAGGTACCACAATGCCAGAAGGACAGTTAGCTGTGGCTCTTCATCTGTACCACCCCTGACCCACGGTATAGCTGGGGCCAGTTCAAGATTGCCATCGTCATCCACCCGTCGGAAAACGACTAGCTCACGATCTGTGAGTAGAAAGCCGTAGCGCGACCCGTGTTGTTCCATATAATAATTAACTTGGCTGAGGGCCTGGCGGTACTCGGTACGCATTGAAAGCCTGGGATGGGCCGCTAGAGCTGTACTCCATTTCCAAGAAGGCTTGACATCTCCAGGAGCACGATTCGGACCGTTGCCAGATGATAGCGTTTCCATAAAGTACGCAATGTCGGGCGTAAAGCTTTCAATGAGCTGCGCATGCTCTCCGACATCAAACGAGAGGGCTGTCAGGCCGTTCATTTGGTTGAATGCAGCTAAGCTGGCAAAGCCCACTCGGAGGCTGCGTCGTATCCTTGGTATCACATATTCCGAGATTTTGCTTCTGAGGGCATTCTCTGCCGTGATAGCTCGCGGTGGGGAAGTAGGCATATGTTCTCCAAGCATGCGGGACTGCAGAAGGATATGCTGGTATCGTTGGAGGATGGTGTTCAAGTTGAAATCCGGCCAGGGTGCGGGGCACTGTCACCAGGCCAAAAAGGAGATTATGTAAAGAAACACGGTCCAAGCCATGGCCGCTCGGACAAGATAGGCTGCAACCCGGCCTTTGCAGTTGGTGCGAAAGACGTGGCTGCCTTGGGTTGATGTGGTTGCGATCCGTGCGGGCGCCTGTCCGATCAAAGGGCCTGCCGTATCCCTACTAGGGTCCAAGAGGTAGGGAACAAAACTGGCCGAGAGGATGTGGTAGATGCAAGGCTGTCTGTCGCTGGCGGCAAGCCGCCAAAACAACCCCGCTTTCTCTAAGAAAGGCCGGCACGAACGGCAACAGACCCCGATTTGGCAGTCGCGACAGGCTGGACAGAGGCTGGGCTGATCAACCACGCTGCTCAAGAGATCAGTCTGTCACTAGTTATGTTCTAGGGTGAATAGCCAGTCGACTATATATCTGGTGAATTCACTACCACGTTGTATGAAGATTGAATGAACACCATGTCCTCAATTTCATTCCCAGTTGAAGGAGTATGGTTAAACGTCCAAGTCATTGCATGTGCTTATAATATCTCCACGATACCCAGATCACCAACAGATGGTGCCGTAATCTGGCAGTCTCTGCCATCCCAGCTCGTGGCTCCCGCTTCTAATGTCTTTAATGTAAGGAATTCCATTCACAATGTCACATTCATACTTGACAGGGCTAGAAACTTCCTGCCCCACCGATTCCAGATGCCCATCATTGTAAAACAACAGAAGGCCCAGACAGGGATGATGTGTCTGTGATCAGTCCCTGCAGACCTGCACTTTCACGAGACCTTTCAGGGGGGGGTTGCTCAAGTACCAGGTATCATTGATGTCAATCTGGCTGGGGAAGACTGTCGGGGCCTCACATGGAAGACTCGCAGGCAGCGGCTCAAGGCCTCCGGCATGGCCCTGGCCACTGCATGTAACTCCAACAGCGGAGATGCATTTAGCTGCGGGATCTAGTCCATTATGAATGAACCCCAAAACAGAACCGTCGCTAGGCGTGACCAAACGATGGTAATCATATACGTCTCCCACGTTGAATGGGAATAGGGACCCGAGGATAACGGTCCGCCCTGGGGAGGTTTGCAGCTGGCTGGTGAGTCATCGAAATAAAGCTAGACAGGATGAACTTACGACGACGATAGGGGGTCCATGCCATTCTTCCCACTGCTGGATCCAAACCCCTAGGATGCGTTCCTGTCCATCCAATGGGAAGTATATCCAATGATTGTAGTCCTTGGTCATGGGCCGATGCATGATCATCAAGTCGACGAACTCCCGGAATGCTTTAGACGTCTCGGAGAAGCCGTGGATCCCGACAGCCATTCTCTCATCACAGCAGACCACGAGACCTTGGGTGTGGGCATCGAGTTTCATGTAGTGTAATCGACGGCGTTTCAAGCCGTCTTCATGGTTCCACGGGTGGAATTGGGGCGGGAAAAGAGAAATCCAGAGGGTTGGAGGGTCGGGTATTACCCATTGCGTACGAGAGCAGGGTTCAAGATAGATTCCTCTCACAAATAGGCCCTCAGTGTGTCAGTCATGGCAATCTATTGAGGATCGACAACCATACATCGAAGCTCACATAGGCCTCTGGATGAGAATGTTCCGCTTCGAGAACATTGTACCATGGTGACTGATCTAATCTTGGGGTTGTTATCGGGTCCACACGTCTTGGGTGAGATCGAGCTGGGTACATTGGGTGTCGCCGTTCCGTTCCATGTGTTCCAGCAGCCAACGATGCTCGCCGAGGATAGTCAAGTACCAGCACGGTCCAATCATCTCGGCTATGATGACGAGAATCTCGGGCGGCAGTTTCTGGAGTAAGTCTTGGCTGAAAGTGTTTTGGATGATGTTGGTTGTACACGCGCTGAAGAGACCTTCCAAAACCGACGCGACTATCTCTTTTTTTTGTCGAGACAGGTTCAAACATGGGCTTGATAGCAGCAGCAAATCTGCCCAGATTGCTGAACATGAGTTCATCGGAAGGGTGATAAGTAGCCTCTAGAATTTCATAGCAAATTGGGTGATACCAAATCTTTGGAAATGGATAACGTATGCAGTCGAGACATCTTTCCCTACAACGAGGGACCATCAACACTCATGGAGCTAGATCTGTGTATCAGGTTAGATGGACCATACAGAGCGGCGTCCAAGGCACGCACCAAGGATGAATGGTCGAGTGGGAGAGTTTTGACACAGTAGGCATGAATTCTTTGAGACATGAACCTCGTTGGCCGAATCCATGATTCGCCGTGGTAGGTGGTGTAAGTTCTCCAGTGATCGAGGTTGTGTTGGATTCAGCAATCCTGAAATCATCAATCCACGCATAAAAGACGTAAGGCGTGATCAGTGGTACGTGTGTGGGCCCATTCACTTGCCCTGACATGTTCACTTCAGATCTCTCCAACCTCTTCCTGTCCCTTGTGAGGGTCCACTAGAAGGGTTTCTACCATACGATTTAGAAGCATAGTTCCCGGGTGCACTCTCTGGAGTGGTGAGCATCTCCTATGGAATTGAGTTACCCGAGCCCTAGATCACTCAGGGAACTCCTACATTTCATCCGGCGACTCTTCCCATGAAGGCATCACGTGTTGCTGACATGGAGCGATCTCGTGGCGTATCACATACACCATGCTATTCATTATCGGAACCACTGGCTGCTGTATTGGTGATATTGTCCGATGTTAGTACATTCATCCTGGTGGCTTTCGCACCGACGTGGCCATGTGGCTTGCCCAGCCAACCCGCCCTCGTATCCATGGATCCCTCGTGTCGCTGGCGATGACTAACCCCACCCCATCACGATGTCACTCTTATTACCACGACACACACTTCTCTCCATCTACTGCCATCGCCCGGACAGCACCGCGATGGCCTTCTATCCCGCCGCACGACATCGCCCGCACCGCAGCATCCACGACCCGGCGGTGCGGTCCCTGCGCCTGGCCGTCATCAAGGCCGCCACCATCAACTTGCTCATCCTGCAACTGCTCTTCCTGGGCCTGTTTTGCTACCTATTCGGGTCCATCTTCCAGCAAACCACACACATTCACAACCTCAACGTCCTCTTCGTCGACTACGACGGCGGCGCCATTGGTCAGGCCATCCGCGCCGCCTACCAACAGCTCCAAGGGCCCGGCTTCCCCACCCTCCAGGAGCAGTCCCCGGCTACCTATCCCAACCCTACATCCATCCTCTCCGCCGTCTGCAACATCCACTACTGGGGCGGTGTCTACACGTCTCCCAATGCCTCCACCCGCTTATCCGCCGCACTCACCGGTGGGCCTGCCGCCACCAGCTACAACCGCAGCGACATCCTCACCCTGGTATGGAACGAAGCCCGCTACCCCACAGTCATCGACTCGGCCATCCAATCCACCATGCAATCCCTCTCCAACGCAGCCCGCATCGCCTACACCCAATCCAACGGCCTCCAGTTCCTGGACACCATAAACCGCACCGACCCCGCTGCCATCTCCGCCCTCGCTAACCCCTGGTCCTTATCCTCCATCAACCTCCAACCCACCACCCAAGGCTCCCGCCTCATCTACAACACCCTCGTCATCATCCTAATCCTCATCCAAGAATTCTTCTACCTCGGCTACCTCAACGGCCTGTACCAGCAATTCCACCTCTACGTCGCCGTCGACGCCCGCCGCATCGCCATCGTCCGTCAACTCCTCTCACTCACATACACCTTTATCGGTTCTCTCTGCACCACCGGTGCCATCTGGGCCTTTCGGCACGGCTGGCACGTCGGTGGGGCCCAGTACATGCTCATCTGGATGACCCTGTGGCTATTTGCCCATCTGAACTTTCTCGTCCTGGATATGTTCACCATTTGGCTTCCCCCGCCGGTGGTCCCCATGGCGTTGATCTCGTGGGTGGTGTTAAATGTGACGTCCATTCTGTTGCCATTCGAGCTGTCCCCGGGTTTCTATCGCTGGGGGTATGCGCTCCCTGCGCATAATACGTTTCAAATCATGGTGGATATTTGGTCCGGCGGGTGTAATCCGCAGTTGGCGTATGCGTTGCCGGTGTTGTTCGCGTATGAGGTGGTGGGGTTGGTGGTGAGTACGGTGGGGGTGTATCGGAGGGCGCATTATGCGGTGTTGGCGCAGGAGGCGACGGGGAAGAAAGAGGGTGTGGCTGGTGTTGGTGTTGGTGAGGGAGAGGGAGATGGTGAGAAGGGGTCTGAAGAGACACCTGAATCACCGGGCGAGGGGACATCCGCAGAAGCAGAGGAATTGCAACGCCAGCAGACAGAAATAGGGACAGGGACAGGGACAGAGATAGAGACCGAAGCCCTGGGCAGCCGCATCAAGCAGGAGATGTCACGGCTGGAAAGGGCCACGACTAGTCGTCGACAGAGCATGGGGCCGGCTTTTGATTTGCCGTATACTGAGTAGTGCACACCATTCCTATTCATTTACACTCCATACTATCATGCCCATTGGCATATCCCTGTTCAATCCCTACTAGGTTATCTAAATCTATCCCAAAGATACAAGGTATATACTACTCAAAAAACCCCATCCCAAATCCCCCTCCACCCCTCCCTCTTCCTCCCCCCCTTCATCACCCTCTCATACTCATCAATCTCCCCCTTCAACCCACCAACCCCCAAATCCGCCTCCCTCGGCCACACATACCGCGTCCGCTTGAATACCTTCCACACCAACCCCGCCAACACAAAAAACCCCACCATGGTATAATCCAAAAAGAAGGTCGTCGTGTCCCACTCCCCATGGATGAAGAGCTCAAACCCCAGAATCAACGTCATAATCCCCGTCCCGAACACGGCATACCATGCTGCGTAGGGTTGGAAGGCCCCTCGATACGGAAGGGTCTCTCGGGGGATATTTTGCTGGCGGAGCGCGGCGTAGAAGTGCAGATAGATGATGCAGGTGCCGAGATAGTTGAGGAGGTAGGAGGCTGTGATGACGCCGACGAGCCAATTGAGGACGGTGGCGGAGGAGGTGTTGACTTGGAGGAAGGCGAGGGCGCAGAAGGATAACGAGGCCAGGATGGCGTAGTAGGGCAGGCCGTGGCGGGTGCAGCGCGCGAACAGGGAGGGCGCTTTGCCTTCGAGGGCCATGCCGTGGAGGGTGCGGGCGGCGGAGAAGACGAGGTTGTTGCCGGCGGAGAAGACCGAGGTCATGATGAGGGCGTTGACGAGGGAGGGGAGGACGGCGATGTGGAAGTGGTTCATGGAGATGACGTAGGGGGAGCTGTAGTGATAGTATTAGATTGATGAGCTTTGGTTACAAGGTATGGGTGGTGGTGGTGGTGGTGGTGGTGGGGGGGGGGAGTTGGGAGGGACGCACGCTGCGCCGGTTCCACTGCCTTTTCGTGTCCCGGCGAGGGTGGCGGCGAGGATGGGATCGTCGTAGGGAATGACGATGCCGATGCAGAGAGCACCCAGGATGAAGAAGATCATCAGGCGCCAGACGAATGACGAGTAGGCCTTGCGCATGACGCGCCGGGGTCGCTCGGCTTCGGCGGCGGCCATGGAGATGTATTCCGGACCGACCATTCTATTGATATTAGTACTGAATCCCGGGTGAAGGGACTGCACCTACGTGAATGATGCTTGCACCATACATGCCAGCACACCGCAGAAGCGACCGACGCTGCCAGGGACGATGTACGACACGAAGGCTCCCTGCAGGCTGGTCAGATTGATACGGTCTCAGGGAGGCGGGGTACGTACAGGATCATGCCAATAGCGAAAGCCGTATGCATCGTGGCGCGGATTTCCTCCCACCATCGTGATGAAGGTATACAGAATCAGACCCAGCATGAGGATGATTTTGAAGAACGAGAGGTAGAACTCGGACACGCCGAAGTAGCGGACTGTCAGGATATTCAGGATTCTGTCCTGGTCAGCCACCTTTGTCTCAAGTTACTGCAGCAGGGTTATTACGCATAAAGCACCATCACAATCACCACCACTGCAGCGACAGGCACGCGATCCGTCCAATACGTCAGAAGCACATTGAGAGCGACAATCTCATATGGAATCCCCAGAGCTGTTCTCGCTGTTAGATGCAGCAACATGACACGGAGCTGAGCGAGACAGACATACCCATGGTGAAGAAAAAGTTCCACCCCATAGCAAAACTCAGGGCATCATCCACCCAGTGACCCGCCAGACGAACAAACGGCGACGGGATGGGCAAGTAGCACACCATTTCCGCTGCATCTGTCAATCATTCCACTCATCCCCTAAGAACTGGAATCGCTCTCACCAAAACACTGATTGACCGCCAAAATAATCGTCCCATATGCAACAAACCCAAGGAACAGCCCCGCGGGTCCGGCCTTGGGCAAAACAGCCCCCATCTGGACAAAGAGTGCTGGACCGGTCAGTGGCAATCGTCCACCCATCACCGGCATGCCGACGTACATGTTCCAATGGCCCCTCCGACCGCAAATAGCTGCACCTCCTTGCCACGCAGCTTCCGGTGCAGATGCTGCGACCCCGAGGCAATCATCAGGCTGCTCTGGGATTCATGGTCGCTGATATCGGCGGTGCTGGTGTGCGCCAGGCCCGAGCTGTGTAACTTGGTCGTCATGGTTGACAGCGACAATTCTCCGACCGTGGAGGCATCGTGCTTATGAGGATCGCAGCGTTTGTGCCACCCCCACATGGTGGCATTGGGAGCGTCGTCCTGCAGGCGCTTCAGGCGGGGTTCGACCTATGAGAGGGTGCATCGTACGATAGCCCCGATTATCGGATCATGAATCTTGTTTTGCTTGATAAGGGTCTTGGAATACGAGATGAAAAGATCGGATTACGTTGATGCACTGTTAACAAATAAATTGGAACCTATGGATATCTTCATGGCTCAAGAACCTTCCTCGCCGACGACCTATATAACCACCGGGCCAGCCCGGTGCTCTATAACTCCACTTCGCCAACGCAACTATCCCCTAAACCAGAAATTTATTCAGATGACCCACACGAGGTTGGACAGATCCAGGCCTACTCCACAAATGGCAGCCCAACCCAGTCCGACTCCGCATCCGACGGCTCCTCGGCCGTACATCTATCACATCCACACACGAACCGGAACAGACCCTGCAGGTGGTCTCGTCGCGACTTCAAATCCACCCGCTTGGTCAGATCGAAATAGGAGATGCAGCACTCCTCGCCAGCCGCGATATCCCTCGAGGCCGTGAAGACCATCCGACCTTGATGGTCAGGCTTGTGCATGATCTGGAACTGTCAGCAACTATCCCAGAGTAGCGGCAGATCAAACTAACGTTGGGACAACACGAATGGTTCGCAATGGCGGCGCGAGGATACACCGCCGCGCCATACTGGTCTCCTCTATCGACCGCGGGTTCTGGCACAGGAAACACACCGGTCTCCCGAGGATACAATCCAAACGAGTTGGCCTCTTCCCGACAGATGAGCGCCACGATCTCGTCAGCCGTCAGATCATGTAGAAGCGCCGGGCCACTGCGCAGGTACTTCTTGACCAAGGCAGTCCAGGATCGGATCTGGGCGTGCGACCAGCTCTCCGTCGAGCCACAAAATGCCTGGATGGCATCCCAGCCACCCTGGAAGCGCGGGTTCGTTTGGTCGACATGGCCGACAGCATGATGGAGCTCCCCCTGTCGTGAAGCGAGAATGCGCACGATCAGCCACAACATCCCAAAGTCGTACTCGCCCCATTTCGCGCGTACCGGGGTTGCGTATCGTTGCAACCAGGTGCACTCAAATCGATGTCGCACTTCATCGAATTCCTGACATGCCGGAGAGCACCAAACTACATCTGCGATACAGTGCTTGGGACATGCTATCCGCCCCGAACTGCGCTGCGTCGGTCGACTGCAGGCCGGGCTGCTGCACAACAGACTATCGCTGCTGGCGGGATCATCGACCACCGGAATCACAGCATAGGGCACATCCACCAGCAGGAGCTCACCCTTGCGGATGGCGTGCGAAGCCCGAAGCTGACGGCCCTTGACCGGCACCACGCCCTGCTCTAAATGGGGGTGTACCCACGGGGCCGGTGGAAGGCTGTTATTCCCCCCAGCCAGTTGCTCTGCAGTGGCCAGGAGGCGGGTTTCGACGGTCGACGGGGGCGAGTTCATGATGGGTGGTGCTGGTGCTTAGGGTCGACGGGAGCAGACTGGCCCGGACGCCATTTTCCAATTTCTTTGCGCCCCATTTTTTGCAGTCCGTCGCGGTCTTATCTTCATCCCCCGAGACGGATCCACTCGGAGGGCGTCTGAATGGTCAATCCGTTTGCCATCAGGGCAGGTGGCCAATGATGAGCGCGCATTGGAAAACGCAACCCCAGTGGAGACACCGCGCATCCGGAGTTGCAAGGCGTCCACCCTCGGCAGCGGGTTGGACTGATGCTTCTCCATGATTTCGAACACGCGCAGTCGGCTCAACAAGAGTACCGCGGATGGTGAGCGTTAGGTATGATTTTCACGACAGACGCACTTTGGCATGGCGTGCAGCGGTGGAACCACCTTTTTCTAGGTCGAGAGTCATCGAGGCAGGCTCCCCTGTCACCTGGCCTGTCTGATGGCCGATGATCTCGGCATTTCCCTCACTATGCCTCTGGCATCTCCCGACGATCCATCGCGACAGCTTGGATGGTCGCGACTGAAAATGTTGATGTTGGTGGGAGGCAACGCCTGAGGCGCGCCTCAGCTGGAGTCCTCTGATTGGTTGGGGCCCGCCTTCCGAGTTGGGCATTCTTCAGCGGTCCCACTAAACCCACTACGGACTGTCGCAGCACGTGAGCGGCTTCACTGCCTGAGGCACCTTCATGGTTCCAGAGTGGTTACGCGTCATAGTGCGATCCATGCAACGTCACACGTTATTATGGTATTCAGTCTAGATTATTATGCTCGCGCTGTCTTCATGACACATGCTCAGCAATACATCAGAAACCAGAACTAGCGGAGAGATCAACTCATTTCTCGCCCATCGCACGCTTGGCGCTGCAGTGGCCCACGCATCACCGCAAATCGACAAAATCCTCCAACTCCAATCCATCCAGATGCCCGTTCCAGCCGTCCCGCAGGGAGGCAAAGGTCGAGTCGTGGCATTGGTGGGCCGTATACTGATAGCCGTAGCTGCTGTAGGTCGAGCCCACATCGTACCAGCGCGGGGTTTGAAAGACCTCGATGGTGCGGACGACCGACATGTAGCTGTGGTTGTGGTACGGGGCCTCAAATCCGTCCGTGGGACGCAGCCTAAGCCTGGTCAGATTCTTCACGATCCCGCCATACATGATCGAGCCGCACTCAAAGCTGCAGCCGTGCTTCCCAGTCAGATACCGGTCCCGCTCGTCGTAGATATGATTGATTAGGTCCGTGATGGCTTCCCGGCGGCGGGTGTTGATGGCGGCTACTACGGCTGTCAGCTACTCCGCAGGGGCTTGAGAGAGGGAGATTCATACCCATGATCGGGGCCGGAATTGGGAGACCCAGGGTTTCAATCACCCCTTTGCCCTGGGTGATGATGATCGACGTCACCTCTTTGAATAACGCCGGCATCCGGAAGAAATAGGTGATCCACAGCCAGAGCAGCAGCGGCCGGTATTTGTTGTTGGGCACCGGTTCCAACTTGGGGATCCAATACTGCGTGGCAAAGCGCACTGCATCCTGGCAGCCATAGAAGTCCCCGACTACGCACACCTTGGCCACCATGTCGAGATCCACCTGGGGCGGCAGTTCATGGTGCTTGCAGTGCAGGATCTTCAGGACATACAAAAGCGCATCCGCATCCCACTGTTTCGTGGACACCACGACTGATCCTTCGGCCTTGAACATGACGCTTTCACTGAGCCCGCTCCGGAGTAACGCCCTGAAGAACGGCGACGCCGAAGAGAGATGCTTGGCCGAGGCTTGAAACTGAACCACCATTCCGTCCCCCTCGTCGCCGTCCTTGCCGTCATCCGGACTCCCCGTCTGAGTCCGTTTCATGCCCCTTAGTTTCCGAGGTTCGTCGGCCCCAACGGGGACCCAAACGCCATCCACCGTCCCGTCAGCGCCCTGCAGATCAGGCTCGGCGGGGACGGTGACGGTTCGGAGATCGGGGGTGAGAAACGTCTCGGGCAGCACTCCCACATCCACGGACATGATGATCCCCCGACGAAGCCGGTCGATCGGAGTTTCCGACTCGGAATCGGAATCGGTAGGGTCATAGTCATAGGGGGCAAAGGGCCGGTTGGCGTTCCTCAGGGAGATCATGACCTCCCCCTCGGAATCCAGCACGTGCACGGGGACTTCCACCTCCAGCTCCGCAGCAATCATGGCTGGTGGCAGCATGCGGAGATTGGTATTAAATGAACGGGGAAGCGAGAAGCAGTGGGAAGGAAACCAGGACCGGAAGAATACGAAGAAACCGGAACAAAAAGCATCGAGGGAAAAGAGGAGAGGAGGAGGAGAGAAAGGAAGAAGACAGTAAATAAGAAGGACCGGCTGGGATTCACTGGCGGGCTTCCCCTCATTGGCAGGCTCCGTGCCAGGTTCCCCAGGGAATCAACTGGCCCTCGCCGGTATGTTCCACCAGTACTACGACCACGCCCATGACCAAGGTCGCACAAGTCGTGGCGTTTCCATGGTGAGCTCCCATGGTTGAGCAGCTGAGACAGGGCCATGCTACGTGACGGCAAAAGAATTGAGATGGGATATCATATTCACGTTCTAAGCTCGTAACCATCATATGCGAGTTCTTAATCATCACAACGCATTCAGCATGGACATACCACCAGGGTATCAAACCGCCGCTGCCGCCACCAAAGCATCACAGGCCGAACTCTGCGTCGTCGCATCCGCGTTGCTGAATGGTCCTGACCAGTTCCCTCCAAGTTCGGAGTCATCCCCCCGGTCATTCTGCCAGATGCTGTTCGCATTCGTCTGCAGAAACTTCTTGATTCGATCCTCGGGACTCGCCTGATACAAGGCCTGAAGGTTCCGCATAAAGACCCCCTTGAACTGAGGCGCGTCGCCGGTGCAGTCGGGCTCACAGGGTTCTGTCAATACCCCAGTCGAATCGCTCAGGGCCTGGATCGCCGCATCTGCAATCTTCTGCGCTGTGGTGATGTACGCCGTATTGTTGACCAGCTTCGATAACTCGACCAATCCCCCCAGGATCACGCCCTGGTTATAGCTCCAGACCGTGCCATTGTCATTGCGACACGTCGTCAGATCCAATCCGTTGTTGATGGTATACTCGTCGTTGATCAAGCCGCTGTTTTGAAACCAGGTCCATTCCTGCATCGCCCACTCGCGATAGTACGACGCATTGCTGGGCATCCGTCGTCCCAGGTGAGCCGCCACACTGAGGAAGAGCTCGTTTTCGATCGCTCCGTTCTGGGTATGGCTTTTATCCCACCAGACTCCTCCACAAGTTGCATTCCAGCCGGTCGTCATATCCTCGAAGATATCCGCCGCCGTGTCGAGGTATCGCGGGTCGTGGGTGAGATCGTACGCCTGGATCCAGCCGAGCGCCCACCAGGCCTCGTCGTCGTAGTACTCGTTGATGAAGCCTTGGGTCTCGATCACCCCAGTCGGGGGCAAGGGCTTGGTTGCGTTGGATTTCCAAACGGCTTGGCCGAGATTAGACATGGGGGCCCGCAGGAATGTGTTATTGAAGATCGCGGCGCTGGAATTGAGCATGGAAGAGTCTAGGGCCGTGAGATCGCCCAGCACAGTCAAACAGTTGGCGCTATTCCACCACCCGGTCGTATCCCATAACCCGGTGGTCTGGTTGTACCAGGTCTGCAGCGTGGTCACGCCTGCTTTGGCATTGGCCAGGAACGGCGTGCTGGAATCATTGGAGACTTGTCTGGGAGCGCCGGCGACGATGGAGGCCGCCTCCAGGAGGAGAAAGACTGTTAATGCGACCATTGTAATGAGTTTGATGTGCCAATGCCAATGTCAGTGACCGAGCCCAGGCCAGGCCCGGCCTTTTAAGGCTGGCTGGGGCACGCGCCGGCGTCCATCCTCCGGGCAGCTGGAACGGACGGCGGGTGTTCCTGAAACCAGGGCATCGACCGAGACGGGTAAAGGATCTTCAGGGGATGCCGATCCATACTCTATCGAGAAGTTTGATCGTCGGAGTGGCGGCTAAACTGGGGCGACTCAAGAAACAGAACCCCATTGTTGCCCCCAGCATAGGCGCCGAGGGTGGGTCAGTGCCTCATGTTTGGCATCGCGGGTGATGCGGTTGATACTGGTGCAGAAACTATCACAAGTGATAACATTCCAGTCGTCGATATAGACACCTATGAACTAGGCACTGTTGGCACACAGCATCTATGAAATAATTGATGGATTTATTCAATTATATAACTGATCACCACACCCCGTTGTACCTGATCGTATTATTCACCAAGGCTTAGTTGTGGTCTGGTAGAAGTCTCTTCCCTGCACTCATACACCCGATGAAGTCGCCACCCCAGTGAAGACCCATAGTTACGATGTACCTAGTACAGTCATTCCCTACTTGCCTGAACGCGGACATCGTCCGAGATGTAATCAGCCTGGTAGTGAAAAAAAGCTTGACATTTCCAGTAGGGTTCGGGTCGTTGCACCGGCGATCAGGGAATTTACCTTCACCGTGGGCGGGTCGACTGACTGGAGGTTTCCTACTGGAAAACTGATGCCTGATTTAAGTGATCCGCGCAGGGTGTTGGTGCGGAGCAATTCCACTAACTGTGGACTACTAGTAATAGTACTATGTAGTTCGGCAGTTGTAGGGCCCGGGCAGGGGAATTCCGCAGAGCTCTGGCTTCTGATTGGATGCTCTCCTTCCCCGGAATGTGCCGCTTCACGGGGCCTGAGTATACAGGCTAGTATCGTACTCTCTACCGATCTCCATCTTGACACACGTAGATTCAGTTGACGGCCTGAAGAACGTACTGCGCTACTAGGCACTTGTCAAGATCCTTCACAGGCATGCGAGGGGATTTCCAGAATACGTTACCCAACGCTAACTAACAGACTTCCCCATAATTCATAGGTTCTTGTCTGCAGGCCTGGACTCATTTGACGGAGGACCGGCTGTGTTTCCTCGTCCCGCCAGCCTAGGGGAGAGGTGTAGATCTTCTAAATCATCATTCGTATCAGTCCCTTAATTCACATTCCACGTAGGAACCAAGCACTGCGTTGCTAGATGCTGAAGGGCCCCTGCAGGAACAGGTTATTTCGACCTCCCAGGCAGTGAAACCCACCAGGCAGTGAAACCCACCAGGCAGTGAAACCCACCAGGCAGCGACTGCCGCCTGGCTGCCTGGGCCTGCCTGGTACATCCCTGCTGTACGCATCAGCATTCCCTTCCCCTACCATTGCGGTCTATAAGTACCCTCCTCGAGTTCATTCTTCTTCTTCTTCTTCTTCTTCCTGCTCAACCTCATCAGTTTCCCTTTTGAATCCATCTACTCTTCAGTTCATCTACTCTTAATCCATCTACTCTTCTTCAAATCCGTTCATATCTGCTACGTCCTGCTTTCTCAATCATGGGAGAAGTTAGGTTCTTCCCAACGCGTCCCTCGGTGGAGGAGAGCAAGGGTCACGAAGCAGTCAGTACCATCCTAGCCCAGCTCGAGACTTGGGTGAAGGAGCGCATGAATGAGGTAGGCTGCCCCAATCCACACTCTCTCTGTAGTGGTCAACAGTCCCTACAGCTTACAGCTCCGCTCCACCCCCAATATAACCTCTTCCTTCCCCGCATCTTCCTGACAGTGGCTGACCCGGTCGGATAGGACGGCAATGTGGACCCCTACATTGATAGATTCCTGGTCGGCGTCCTCAAGTTGGACCCTTCTCAACGTCATCGCTTCTCACCGAACCTGGAGGCCGTCAAGGTAGCCAACGCCACGGCCCTGCAGAGGCTCGCCTATAATTTGAAGACCAACTTGGACCGTCATGTGCCGGGATATCTGGACTCCGCTGCGAATGTTTTGGAGGATCCCAAGTTGAAGCCAAAGTTCAGCCAGAGATGGGACGCCGTCGGGAAGCAGCTGGACCAGCTCGACCCCACGGGCAGCTTCTGGGGAACGATGCTGGAGACGCTTATCACCCTTCCTGACCAACGGCCTTCAAAAGGCAAAAAGAAAACGAACACAGGAGCATCCGCTCTCATGACTGCTGCGTTCACTGAGGCGTGTCAGCAATTGAGAGAGGCCATCGAAAACGAAACCTCATCCGCCTCCTTTACCTGTGGAGGCATCGTCCCAATCGACGATACTGAGGGCCATGCTACGTCTGACGAGACCTCTCGCGCGGTGGGAGTGTACTGGAGAATCAATGAGACGTCTACGGCGCACTCGCTCACGCTGCCGGTTCCAGACACTCTGACTGACCCTGCTGTGGATGTCCGAAGCCTCATTGCTGATTGCCAGCCGGCAAGCTTTGGTCGAGGAGGCGAAGATATCCTCGATCCTGAGTATCGCAGGGCCGGAAAGTTGGACCCGGGTTGCTTTGCGACTACCTTCCACCCAGCAGATTTTGGCATCGTCGACATTATTGAGCGGACTCTTCTTCCGGATATTAGCAGCATGCGGGCCCGGAAAGTCCGTGTTGAACTATACAAGTTGAATGTCGGTCTTCGCTTCCTGCTTGAATATGGATTCTGTGCTAATAAAGCTTTAGGTCTATTCCGGACCCTCCGGGCATTTCCGCAAGCATGTGGATACACCTCGCTCGGAGCACCAGATTGGATCGTTGGTGGTTTGCCTGCCGTGCGAATTCGAGGGCGGGAACCTGATTGTGCGCCACAACGGACAGGAAATCAACTTTGACTGGAGCCCTCAGAGTGGCTCAGCGATCCAATGGGCGGCCTTTTATTCGGACTGTGAGCATGAAATCGAGACCATCACCCGTGGAGACCGGATCACCCTCACGTACAATCTCTATGTGAGACAGGTGGCCGAGGCCGAGATGGCCCTCAACAGCCCCATGATCCAGCCACGGTCATTCTCCCTGTATGGTCTGGTTGAAACCCTACTCGCAACGCCTGGATTCATGAAAGAAGGTACCATGAGCCCCTGCATCTTTTACCCCCCTCTTACGCCTGATGTAACGTGCACTGACCAGTTCAGGTGGCGTACTTGGGATTTTTTGCTCCCACGCCTATCCCCACACCTCCAAGGTGGCTGATCTTCAGCTCCCCCGAGCTTTCAAGGGGGCTGACCTTGTTGTTTATGCCGTGCTCAAATCGCTGGGTTTCAAGGTCCGCGTTGTGCCTATCTTGGAGCTAAATGGAAGGTTTGGACCCGGCAATGATGCCTTGGGTATTACCGGGCAAATCCCGGACGGGAAGCAGCACTACGAGGAGTCATATAGCCCTCGCCCATCATCCAGTAAGACCCTTGACTTCGCGCTGGGCTATGGAGTGGTTGCTAACGTTCACCACTTATCTTAGAGAGTATGCTCAATTTCCGAAATCAGCATGATTTGCCCACCCCGCCGGCTCGCTTCAGCCAGGCCGATGGTGCCCGTGTGGGACCGATGTTCCGCAAGTATTTCACCACTGAAACGGGGGGATGGGAAGAGCAAGATATCGATGTGGTATGTCACCCCGTCGCTTTTCGGGGGGGAAACTTCCCGTGCTAACTCGCCTACATTAGATTGGCGCTGAGGTCTGGCCGTCCTACTACCTCCCTGGCATCACTTGGATCACCGAACCGAAACACGAGGAGATGGCCTTTACACACATGACCTACGGCAACGAAGCGGGGCTGGGTACTCGGTACTCGTGTGCTGCCATCCTGGCAGTCATTCCACCATTCAGTGTCCGGACCCGGCCCTCAGAGTAGATGCGGTGTGGAAATCAGGTCACCACAAACATCAATATGGATAGCTGATTCCTGTAGTTGACAGTTGCTGCTTCGTTGTTTGCTTAGCTTAGGCTTCAGAATGTATCGCCTGTGATCGTTTCTCCGTTCTACAGTAGTATCCTTGCCCCTCCTTCAAATTCACGATAGCCATTCTCTATCTACGCTCTAGAAGCAGCAGAGCAGAACTTTGGTGGTGTACAAACTCCTTTCTTAAACACCTCTTGCAGCACCCAAGGGTTCCATAACAGCTGTACTTCCATTATTCATAGCTCTCATCCCGGTGTTCACTTGCCATCGCGTGAAGATTCTCACACGGCTTGACCCAGGACGTGATAATCAGACTTCATCACACAGCTCTGTAAAAGGAATTCCACCGAATGATATAAAGACTTGTCAAAAATCCTTATATATAGTCACCTTGCTGAATCCTAGGATCCAATAAACATGAAAAAAGCATACCACACCTGAAGCCATCAAAAGGTAACTAACGTATATAACTCAGATCTGATATTAATTCCACCATCTTCCACACAAGTCGTCATCTCCAACACAACTGCAGAGCACGTCTCGTCTCCTCCGAATAAAAACCTAAGTATACCAACTCGGTTCCGGCACCTCCCCTAAAAGCACATACCGTCCCAACTCCCGATTCTTATACGCCACCGGATCATGCAACGTATGCGTCCGAAGATCTCGCCAGAATCGATCCAATCCTACCGTCAGCGACGTGGCCCGTGCCCCCGTCACCTCGAACACCCCCGAGGTGATTCGCAGTCCCACGTCGGTGGTGACGACCTTGACGCTGGCGATCCATTCGGCGACTTCGCCGCGTTGTTGGGCGGAGAGGCCCCGTCGGTTGGTCGCGTGTTGGTCGTATAGTCTGGTGAGTTCGCTCCCTGCCCGATCGGCTAATGTCTCGGCGGCGCGGAGATGGGCGAAGAAATTCCCGTATCGTTCTAGGATGTAGAATTCTTCGGTCGCGGACGGTTTGTTGTCTCCGCCGAAGGGCCATGCTCGCGTACTGCTGACTGTGTAGTTTGAGGCGAAGGTGAGGGCGCCGAGGGCGATGCCGAGGTAGAAGTTGCTGAAGACCAGTTGGATACTGGTTCTTGTTAGACGTGGAGGTGTCTCTTTTTTTTTGATGGGGGGAGGAGGATTGGGGAGGGGGGAGCATACGTGGGTAGTAAGAGGCTGGCAAAGGGGACGTTTAGGATATCGTCGTGCGGGGTTTTAGAGACGGCATCCCATCCTAGGGCATCTGTCCAGGGGACGCGGACGTTGTCAATCTTGACCCCGCCGGATTCGGTCAAGCGAAGGCCGATGTTATGCCAGTTATGGGCGAATTGGATGCCGGGTTGGTTGGTTTCGACCAGAGCGAAGATGTGTTGGCCGGTGTTGGTGAGGACGCCTTCGAGGACGGTCAGGTCGGAGACGACTCCCCCGGTGTTGAAGAATTTGGCTCCATTGAAGACGATGTCGTCCCCGTCGGAGGTGATTTGGAGGTCGCTGTCACGGGGATTCACGGCGCCGCCGACGAAGTAGTTGTTGGTGATGATTTGTTGGTGGATGCGATCGATTTGTTCGGGAGTGCCGACGATGTTGGCGGTGGTGGACCACAGGAGGTGGTAACCTAGGAGCATGCCGATGGATCTGTGGGATAATTAGTTATATTGTTTCTTTTTTCTTTTTATTTTTTTGCCTTTGCGTTGGGGGGGATTACCCATCTCCCTTGGCGACCTCGCGAATGGCCTTGTATCCAATCTCCCAGGGCTGCTCGCCGCCACCGTACTTCTTCGGTCCCAGCAACTTCAGTAAGCCGGAGTGCTTGAGTAGGACTACTTCCGCCCGGGGGGATTTGTTGTCCTGATCGCGTTGGGCGGCATCCTGAGCGAGCACCTGAGCCACTTCACGCGCCCGGGCCAGCCAGGCGTCTGCGGTGTCAGGCAAAGAGGACCATTTGGCCTGGTAGGAATTGTAGACGACGGGGTCGGTCGCGGGGACGTCTGATTGGGTCATGATGTGATGGGAGAAGGAGTACAGTAGTAGTTAGAAGGACTTGAGTGTGGTGGGATGAAGTACTAGTATAAATTGTCATGGTCCATAGTGGCACGACAGGTATATATCGTGTTTGAATGGAGGGGTCTCAAAAACAAGCAATGGCGCAGGAACCTTGCAAATGACGCGCCAGGATCACGCCATCTGGAGTTTCATGCAGCGGGATATCGCATCATGGATCGACGGGCTACCCAGAACAGTGTTGCAGGGCCGGGCATTCGTCGAGAGGCGGATGTCGTTATCCGGCCGAGAATGGCACCAGCGCGGGCCTGCCACTAACCACGAGTCTATCGGGTGGAACCCTCATTCATTAATTATTCGGTCGATTTACGCTAGCGGTGCATGGACTCCCGTGAACTACCTACTCTTGC
The DNA here is from genome assembly GCA_001990825.1 of Aspergillus carbonarius ITEM 5010. Lineage (NCBI taxonomy): Eukaryota > Fungi > Ascomycota > Eurotiomycetes > Eurotiales > Aspergillaceae > Aspergillus > Aspergillus carbonarius. Next base: position 2,460,639 of record KV907496.1, read on the forward strand.
CTCTATATTGCGAATTACTCAGTGCTCAGTATCATGCCCTCCCGCGTCTTTGCAAAATACCGCGATGTATCCCCCAACGGCAACTCCCCCAGACTATCCTTCAACAACAAATGCAACACAATATACCATCCAATCAACCCCGCCACGAAACAAAACACGCCCCCGGACTTCTGCAGCGCCACCGACGCCGCGTGATGGCCATCCGCCGCGGCAAAGTAACTCGCCGCCACGGTCAGAAACCCCAGATCCACCAGGAAGAACACGGCAATGTATGCGACATTACTGGGCAGCGAGGCGATGAGAAAGGTAAAGACAAAGACGGTCCAGAGGATCATGAAGAACCCTAGCGCGTTGTTGTACTGTGCGGTGTCGTCACCGTAGGCTTGGGCGACCCCGAAGGCCGGAGTGAGGATGGCGCCGTAGCCGGCGTAGAAGAGGCCTGTGATTGTTCGATCAGTTTATTTTATGGACCTGGAGGGGACTGCACCACGGGGTTCCTACCAAAAGCACTGAACACTGTGTACGCGAACCCATTTCCCACGGATAATTCCCACTGCGCGGTGACGACCAGGCCAAAGGCGGCGATGAAGAAGAAGTTTCCCACGTAGACGTTCGTGATGGTCACGCCGCGCCATTGCATCAGACTGAGGGACAAGGTGGTCAGTGTGGTTCCAAATGCACCCAGGGCTAAGGCCGACTGCCGATATGTTAGTGACGGACGTGCAGACAACTGGTGATGGACTTACCCCTGCCCCGAGCGACTTGGGAGCTACGGCTGACGGTGCAGGTGATCCTTGCTGCTCAATATCGACTGCGTGCGAGGCATTTTTGCTCCCTGCATGCGTCTTTGGAGCTGTGGTGGTGGCAGACATTGGCCGGGATGGGTTGATGGACTGTGTTGGCGGTATGAGGTTGCTTCTTACTTGCAATGGACACCCAGTACGGTACTAAATATCCCCTGGTGAGCTTATAGGCAACAGAATGCGATACTGGGGTTATATTGCGCCATTGGAGGTTACAGTGGCGAGCCATGCTGGAGAAAGACGGGATCAACTCAGGATCGGCGTAGATGCAATAGGCCAAACGCACGGCACAAAGACCGGGAATTATCATTGTAGTCAAGTTAAAAAATTAGATCACGACAAGGCTCCGACCCTGCGTCTCGGGTGATCTGCGATGATCTCATCAACCTTCGGATGAGGTGCTCATCCCGTTTTTGGGCCTCCCCGCCTAGTAAGTGCGGTCAATCCAATCCCCCCAGGTCGACCCCAGGACGGTGGTCTTGTCCACCGCCGCCGAGATCGAAGTCTCATACTCCCGCTCCGACGTGCTCGATCCCGCCCCGGAGTTGTTGTACTCATAGTACAGCGGAGTCGCGCCCGCGGCCATGGTCGTCCATCCCTTGGGGTTGATGATATCCGACAGGACCGAGTTCTGGTAAATCACCCGAGCCAGAACCCGCCACGGCCGACCGAGATAGACCTGCTCGGTGAGGGACACCCCCGAGGCGGCCTTGATGTTGCAGTTGTCGATCGCATACCAGCCCGAGTCGGAGGTGGTCTCGCGGGAGGAGGCCGTGATGGCACCGGCGCCGTTCGAAACAATGTCGCAGTCGCCAAACCAGACCGAAGCATCTCCGAAGATATAGTCAACAGCCCCTAGAGACGATTCAGTCAATCATAGCCTCTCGAAGTCCCCTGAACGATGGCTTACCCTCAATCAAGCACTTGGAGTAATACTGCGTGCCGGCCTTCACATACAGGGTATCCTGATACCCGGTGAACTGGCAGCCATAGAAGGCCAACTCATTTGCGTTTCCGACCATGCTATTGAGTCAGGTAGTGATTAGCCACGCACCCTCCGCTTCCCTTCCAAAGACATGGCAAGATCTGACTCACGCGACAGCCTGTTCCCCCTTGCCATATCCATTCACCACATTGACATTGTACATACTGAACCCATCGGAGACCACGTTGACCGTGGCACTCTTGTCGAGGGAGCCTGCATCCTCGGACGAGATGGTGTGGGTGATGGTGACGACATTGTCCTTGTACGTGGCGGTGTCGGTGGTCTCGCCGTAGATGGTCAGCCTTCCGGCGTAGTCGATGGTGAGCTGCTCCTCGTACGTGCCGCTGGCAATGTAGATACAGGCGGACGATGTAGACGAGCCCAGGGCATCAAGCGCGTCTCCAATGGTAGAGTATGTGCCATCCGAGCCGACCGTCAAACAGCCCGAAGGGGCACTCGTCCGGCTCGCTCTCTTCCTGAGGTTGTCCGTGGGAGCCCCGGTCGCCGTGACAGCCAGCCCGACAAGGGCACTCAAGAGGTATGAAGTATGCATCAGGATTTTCTTGCGCTTTCGGTAGGATGCAGGAAGGAACTGATGTGCAACAAAGTGTCCCAGAAGAGGGAATGGATTTGCAGGCCGCGAAGTGACTATATATCCTGCGTCAGAAGAGACACAACAAGGGTCTCGACCGATGTCTAGACATTTCCGGAGGACCCGGTGAATGATTCCTGCTGACGGCCCCCCGAGTGGGTTGACAGCTGCCAGGCGCCAAGGGACGCCATTGCCGGAGAATTCTCCCCACAATTCCATGAATAGACACGGCCCACTGCCGTGTTTCACATGGAACCCCTACCCCCTCCCAGGAACGCTCCGGCCACCCCGACGGTCGTCCGTGAAGAATCAACCACGGGGTGCCATCGGAAAACTGCAAGGAGCGCTAGGACAAGGGAGGAGGGGCGAGCAAAGCTAGCTCTGGCCCTCGCAATTTATCCGGATCGACAATGCTTGGCTCCTGTAACCTTCAACAGTCACACCTTGGTGGGCGGGAGTTTCAGCGCGACTCAAAGGATCCAACGGCCTCTTGGCCGGGTCCCCTGTTCGTGGCGGAGTGAACCCCTGCCAGGCCTCGACACAGGCCCTGTAGTTGCGGATTTAGCCGACTGTGGTGGCAGGATCAGTGCACGCCAGTTTCTCCGTTGCGGAATTATGCATCCCCGGCCGTTTCAGACTGCCCTAGCCGAGATGACAGGCCTCCCTCGGCATTTCTTTCTACTTGATGCTGCTAGCCTGATACTGGATCCACTGGCCAGTCCCCTCCGGCACCCACGTGCATGACAGGATCATCTGTAACATATGATATGGGCTGTATATAGCGAGCGCGCTTCGCCAGGCTTCATCACCATTCATACCTCAAGGACTGCCGATAATACCTTGTCGCACAGCTTTTTCACCATGGCGCTGTACCGCAGTCTCTTCCTTCTTGCCATTGTTGGCCTGAGCAATGCTGCTCCCTCCAAGGTGCAACACAGTCCAGACACGGCCCTTCACCCTCGTGCTGTCTGTACCCCAACCGCCGGGGGGGATTCCTCAACCGACGATGTGCCCGCCATCACCGCGGCCCTCACCTCCTGCGGAGACGGAGGCACTATTGTCTTTCCCGAGGGCAGCACATACTACCTCAACAGTGTTCTGGACTTGGGCAAGTGCAGTAACTGTGACATCCAAGTGGAGGGCCTGTTGAAATTCGCCAGTGACACCGACTACTGGAGCGGCCGGACCGCCATGATTAGTGTCAGCAAAGTGAATGGGTTGAAGCTGCGATCGCTGACCGGCTCTGGCGTCATTGATGGAAATGGTCAAGATGCGTGCGTGATGAAGGCCTTGGAAAAGGAACTCTGATGAGGAAGCAGCACTGACCGATTCTTCTGCAGGTATGACCTCTTTGCGCAGGACAGCAGCTACAAGCGGCCCACCCTTCTATACATCACCGGGGGTAGCAACATCGAAGTCTCCGGGTTGCGCCAGAAGAACCCTCCCAATGTGTTCAACTCCGTCAAGGGTGCCGCCACGAACGTCGTCTTCTCGAACCTGCGCATGGATGCGACCTCCAAGTCGGACAACCCGGCCAAGAACACAGACGGGTTCGACATCGGCGAGAGCACCTATGTGACCATCACCGACGTGACCGTCGTCAACGATGACGACTGCGTGGCCTTCAAGCCCAGCTCCAACTATGTGACCGTGGACACGATCAGCTGCACCGGCTCCCATGGTATCTCCGTGGGGTCCTTGGGCAAGTCCAGCGCCGACTCGGTCAAGAACATTTATGTCACTGGAGCGACCATGATCAACTCCACCAAAGCGGCCGGCATCAAGACGTATCCCAGTGGGGGCAGCCATGGCGTATCGACGGTCAGCAACGTGACCTTCACCGACTTCACCGTGGACAACTCCGACTACGCCTTCCAGATCCAGAGCTGCTATGGCGAAGATGATACCTACTGCAAGGAGTATCCCGGGAACGCGCAGCTGACGGATATTGTCGTGTCGGGCTTCAGTGGCACGACCAGTGACAAGTATGACCCGGTTGTGGCCAACATCGACTGCGGTGCGGATGGAAAGTGCGGCATCACCATCAGCGAATTCAAGGTCAAGGCGCCCTCGGGCGATGCGGAAGTGCTGTGCGCTAATACCCCATCGGACCTGGGCGTGACTTGCACCTCGGGGGCCTCGGGCTGAGGGGTTTTGCCGGAAGAATGATCCTGGTGCCCATGCGTTGTCGATCTTTGTCCTCGATAGTGATTAGTTTGTGCCGTGGGGACAAAACCACGGCGCAAGGACTAGTAAAGCGTCAATGAACAAATCATCTGAACATATCACTGGTTTAACAGCATGTCTGGAATGTGTAGTCTGGCAGCCATAGATAAATGTTGAAAGAGTAGGACTGCTCCCAGGCCCTGTCCTACGACTCCAACGCCCATGCAGAATTTGAACATGTGGCACCATCCCTGTGATCGGCGATCGCAACCTGGTATCCTCCGTTTTTCCGCAATGTCCAAGTAGCAGAGTATGATGGGAGCGGAATCGGACCCTTCAGCCAGTGGCGCCGGTCCATCTCCGCAGCTTCAAGCTGGAGAACCCGCCCATCCGGGATAAGACATATCCGCGGCTCCCTCACTCCGATCCTCCACCAATCGATCATCAACCGGGGGTCCAGCACATCCGTTCAAGATCGGAGTTCGGTGTCAGACAACCCATCTAACCCCGCTGTCACTCGTCATCCCTCGTCCTTCCCCAGATGGTTGGACGGATGGGAATGCCGTGACGATCCTTCACGAAAGGGCTGTCAACATATAAGATCCCGGGAGACGAAGCACTGATGCTCTCCTGAGAAGCAAGATCCCAATCATTCAAACCCTGTAGTTTGGCATCATGAAGTTGCTTTGGGGCCTCGGCTCCCTTATTAGCTGTGCCACAGTCGCCCTCGCCAATGCCGACCCCCCTTACTATGCCAACCTGACCTGGCAGCCAGCGCGCAGCCTGTCCAACTGGTCCAACCTGACTGTGGAGACGCAGACAGGCACCTTCATCGGGATGCTGAACGATACCTATCCCAATGTTCGGCAATTCCTGCGAATTCCGTATGCCAAGGTTAGTCACTGATTGACCTCGACATCTTTATCTGCATGCCTCCTAATGACCCTGTCTCTTGTAGCCACCGATCGGAGACCTTCGATGGCTGCCGCCGCAAAGGCCAGAAAAGTCGCGCAGAAAGTACGACGCCACACGGTACGGCCCAGGTATGTTGCTTCCCAAGACACCTGATCTCCGGTGCATCTGCTAATCGTCGGCTAGCGTGTCCACAGTATGTCAGTGGCGAGAGCAGTATGTGGAACGAATATGCACCCCCCAACCTATTGGTCAGTCTGGGCGAGGACTTGAACCAAGGGGCAGTGGCTTGGTCCTCGGCGGAGGACTGTCTTTCCTTGGCTGTCTGGACCCCATCCTATGCAAATCACACCTCGAAACTTCCTGTGGCACTGTTTGTGACCGGTGGAGGAGGGATAACAGGAGGAATTGAGATCCCATCCCAGCTGCCCTCCCCGTGGGTCTCACGTTCGCAGGAACATATCGTGGTGACAATCAATTACCGCGCCAACATCTTCGGAAGTACGAGTCCCCTTCTAGCGTAGTCCCATGCTTATCAAAATCTAGATCCGAAGTCCCGAGCCCTAAATGACACATCGCTCACCCTCCTAGATGTGAGGGCAGCGGCGGAATGGGTGCATGAAAATATCGAAGCCTTTGGCGGAAATTCGCAAAACATTATGGTTCGTACTGTATTATTCCTCGGCACAATTTATGCAGCGAATAATTATCTGTGGTAGCTCTGGGGTCAATCGCAAGGGGCAGCCTTGACGCACCTCTACACCCTCGCCTTTCCCGACGACCCTCTGGCAGTCAAGTTCGGGGTCATTTCGCAACCACCCTCCGTCACCATCGACCTGAGCACCACCGAAGATGTGTATCAGGACTTTGACATCGTCGCCAAAGCTCTGGGCTGTAACTACGGCGATGACGCGGAAGCCGAGCTCGAGTGCATGCGCCAGGTCTCATGGGTCCAGATCGAAGAGTACATCAATCGGTACTCGGGCTCACCGTCGATCGCATTTAGCAACTATATCCGTAAGATTATATCCCACGGTCCTCTGGTTCGCACACTGACCCGCAAGTTAGCCGATGAAAAATATATCTTTTCCAATGAATCGCAGCGATATGCCGAAGGAAAGGTAGCGCGAGGCCCAGCTATCCGATCCGATGCGGCAAGGGAAATGGCTTCGGACAATACTACCTCAGTAATGATCGAGGAAGGGGAATGGGATTGCAGGGCAGCCCAGGACTCGGCCCTGCGACGGTCCCTCGGGCTCGACACATATCGATACTTCTGGGCCGGCAACTTCTCCAACATCAGCCCCGTGGATTGGTTGGGTGCCTTTCACTGGTCCGATCTGCTGCTGATCTTCGGTACCTACCGGGAAGACGTGGGAGAGATATCACAGCTGGAGGTCAAGACATCAGAAACCATGCAGGATCACCTTTTGGCCTTTCTGAAAGATGTATCCACGGTCAATGTTACTGTCGGGTGGCCTGCATTTGATGCGGACAGTCCCGGTGGTGGCAAGATCCTCGAATTCGGGAAAGGGACGCCGGTGCGCATGGTGACTGGAGATTGGCTTGATGGAGGGTGTTATAACCCCTCGATTCCCTTCCGGATCTGGGGGTGAGCTTGGAGACTGAACGGCAAATGGACAATCATCGCCGATGGTCGGAAACCATAATTTCAATGTTGACATGTGAACCATATTTTCAGGATGACTCGTTCGTGTTCTGCGGTGATTTATCGACAGTCAAATTTGCCTCATGGCTGATCATCAAAGCCCAAAAATAATTTGATAGCTAAAGACAAAATCATTACACCATTAGATCTGTCGTCCATCTCAATATCGTGGCGACGCATTCTCAGGGATGCCCAACAAATCCCCCACCGGTCGACCCTCCATCCACGCATCCATTGCCTCATACAACTTGAAGAATGCCTCATTATTCATCGTCGGCAGGTCATTCAAGATGGGATGACCCAGCTTTGCCTGAGCGACGGCCAAATACTGATAACCCTTGGGGTACTTCTCCAGCTCGGCCCGGTCAAACTTCGGCACCGTCTGGCCATCCGCGGGTGTGACTCGGTCCTTCTCGTAGAACAGTTTGATATAGACCACTTTCCAATCCCCTCCTTCCTTGATGCAAAAGTTGATGAAGCGGCAGTCACACTCCACGTCGAACTCAACCCCCTCCCAGTCGAAGCGTTGCGTGATGGTCGCCTTCATCTTCCCGATGGCGCGGTTGGTGGCCGGGTTCAGGTCGACCAGCGTTCCATTCTCGCGATGCATGATATGGTCCCCATTGGCGCGTCCTTCGATAGACGTGGATATGAAGTCATCAATGGGGAGACCGCCACTCCAGGCTAAAGGAAGTTAGCTGGCCGGATGTCTAGGTCGGGGTGTCACTAGGTTGACGGGAACGTACTGGTGAAGACGAATGCACCGTTCTGGACGAATAGGTTGCGGTAGTGGTTCCATTCGGAGGCGTCGCGGTATACTGGCCACCCCTTGCAGAGCTCGGAGACGCAGTAGCGATCGAGAATGTCGGCCTCGGGGCCGTTGATGTGGCTCCAGATGGTGGGCTGGGTTTCTTTCTCGGTGATATTGTAGACCATGGTGGATGATGTTGCTTTCGAAGGGATGATCGGACAAACGCTTCTCCAGCACTATATAGCCATCGATTTGAACCCAGGGTGACAGGCCATGACATCATTCCCGACCGTGGTTGAAGCTGGCCGGGAAAGCTGAGGCTTTCCGTAGCATCCGGTATCTCTCATCCTGTTCTCAACTACCGACTCGGGAAGCCGATCCCCTTGTGGAAATCAATCTGGCGTCATTGCTTTTCTAAAATCTTGCAAGATGATGGCGCAACTTGGTAGTGTGCGGTTGGGTGAGGGCTGTGGACATAGGCGTGGCTTCTCATGTGCTTGCCATGGATGTCGTCAGCTATAGGCATAATTGATCCCAGGTTCTCTAGAATGCTAGCAGGCCGTGCCGAGTGTGTGATTAAACGCATGCTGGGGCCATAGAGCCTTAGAAATTGAATGTTGAAACTGGTTCAACTGCTTGTGTTCCAGGGACTTCAGATGACCCACTGCAGCTCGGCACCGTTTTGTGTCCCAGTGACTGGGAGTCGGGAGGGGCCAGCCAGAAGGCGGTAAGTTTTGGTGGTGCTTCAAAAAAAAAAGAAAGAAAAGAAAAAGAAAAAATGAGAGAAAAAGGTCGAACCATCCAATTCCATCGAGGCAGAATGACAACGGATCAATCAGTGGCACTTGGTAGATCTGGATCTATTGTGCCCAGGTACAATGCTTAGCCTTAGATTATTAGTGACTGAAGATTTCGTTCATCATTGACAACTCAACCTAAACAATAGTACTGTCGGAACTCTCTTCCGGTTCTTTAAGATCCACACAATATATATTAGTAGTGTGGATCCAGGAATACTAGTGGTAGTGTATGTGATATCATATCGACCAAGTTGCGGTGCTAGAATATTACCACTAAATTTGACGACCTTAAAATAAACGTAAAGAAAGACTGTCATACAAGCTCCTGTTTGTTTGGTACGAATATCGAGAATATTTTCTTCCATGTTGTTCCCAGGCGGCCGGGGCGAGGGCACGTGTCTCGCGGTCGCGCCGGCTTTGTTTACCCCCAATCGCTCGCCCCCACCCCCACTCTCCAGCTCCGCTTCATCCATCAAAGTCGGTCTTTCTGACAGGACGCATCACAGTCGATTCATTCCTTGTCTTATCCGGAAATAGATTTGCACTCAAGCACGGGCAATTAGCCCCCCACTCGAACGCCGGAAACAATATGAGGGGCACATACGGAATAGTTACGACTAGAGAAAGCACAGGATGGACGGCAGAAGATGAGATGCCTTAGATATATTATGCTAATAGTTCAATACCCCCTCGAAATGGCCCCTCTATTAGCCCCTTTTTCACACCCCGCAAAGCTTGAGAAGGCGCTATATACATGCCAAAGGAAAGAAGATGAAGGCGAGTGGCTGGCCCGTATATGAGGTTGTTACCCTTGCCTCACTGTTATGAAAATCCCGGATTACAAAAAACAAGGCTAACCATGTCGCAAAGTACTAGAAAGACCGAGATGCTTTTAAGAAATAATCGAGGATTAGAGGTGCACGCCCCCACCGGACGTCGATGTGCCGTGGTAGTTGCCCAGATAGTCTCCCAGCTCCGAAATGGCCAGCTGACGAAGTTCACTGCGCAGGACCTTGCCGGACTAGATGGCTCATTCGTTAGCTTACCCGGGGTAGTGATGACAATGATAGGGGGTCAGTGGGCCGTACCGCGTTCCGAGGGATCTTCTCGATAAACGAGATGCCACCTGAGAGGCGCTTGTACGGGGGCAGCTTTTCGGAGATGAGCTGGTGGATCTCCTCTGCCGATACCGAGGTCTTCGGAAAGGTCTGAATGTAGGCTCTAGGACCCTCGTCCTCATTTCTACAGGAGTTAGTTGATTCTCCGAGTATCGCGCAGAGAGGCTTACACTGCAACTCCAATAACCCCAACATCGCTGACGCGCGGATGCTGAAGCAGTACCGACTCAATCTCGACGGGAGACACATGGCTCCCACAGACCTTGATCAAATCCTGTGACAGTGGTCAGTAACGAGTACATGGCCGCAAAGCGTGAAAGTAGCGCAAGGGACTACCTTTTTGCGGTCGACGATATACCAGTTGCCTTCATCATCGACATACCCTACATCGCCCGTGGAGACCCAGCCTTCGGGCCCGACCAACTGTTCTGTCGCGGCTGCATTGTTCCAGTATCCACGACTCGATCCTGGCGTGCGGATCCAGATGTCTCCCACCTCACCGGTCCTCAAAACCCGAGAGGGATTGCTAGAATCGGTCACTTTGCCTTCGTATGTGGCGTTCAGCTGGCCAACAGTCTCTGACTTGGGAGGTCGCAGCGGGTCCGGACCAGTGATAGTACCCGTTCTAAGGTCAAATAGTCAGCAATGGAAACTCGGTCCGGATGGGTCACCTACTCTGTGAGCCCCCAGGCACGGGCAACATATCCAATCCCCAGACTTTCCAGCTTGAATTTAGTAAACTGGCTCATCGGTGCAGCACAACCCTCCACACGCCGAAGGCATGATAAATCATATTCTCGACAGATGGGCGCATTTTTTGCCATGGCCGTGAGGACGGAGCTGCGAATGATGGCGTCCGTAATCTGAAACCGCTGCACCGCCTCGCAGACACTTCGGAAGTCATTGCGTCGCATCAGGTACAAGGGGACACCCATTCTAGGGAAAATGACACAATATGACCGCTGGCCGACGCTGTGGTTGATTGCTAAGGAGCCCAATACGCGGACATCTTCGGGGCCCCCGAGTCGGGGATTGTATTTCCAAGCCGGATGCGTGGAGATACGCCGTGTGTACCCCAACGCCGCAGCAATGTAATTGCGATGCGACAACTCAACTCCCTTGGGGTCGCCTGTCGTGCCCGAAGTGAAAAGCATGAGGATTGTGCTGTTGTAATCCTCTGCGGAGACGACGTTGGGATACCAGAACCGGGCCCCCTCCCATTCAGATGCCACCATAGCCTGCCAATGTTGGATAGGCCCTTCGGGTTGGGTACAGCCGTCCAGAAAATCGTCGTCAAACACGAAGATCCGGCTTTCGGGGTGGTTGGCCTGGCGCGCAGCTTGGAGGGCTACGGGAAGGGTGGCCCGACTGGCGAAGATGACCGAGGGTTGAGCGAAGGTAATCAAACGATGGAATTCGGGCTGATTTAGGGCGGGCTGTCCGGATGCAAAGATGCACCCAGCCATCACGGTGCCCATGAGAAGTGCGGGATAGCAGAGGGCGTTGCTGGTCACACATAGAATGCGATCCTTGGGGTTGACCCCCAATTTCTGCAGGCCCACCGCCACTCGAGCAGATAGCAGGCGATATTCTGCCAGCGAGAGAGCTCGACTATCCGGGTGGTCGGCATCGATGAGGACCTTTCGGTCACTGAGAGGGCGTCGCGGGGAGCCAAAGACGAATCGAGGGAGTGAGCATTGCGGGATGGGAGTGGTCCATTGCGAAGCAGTGTAAGAGGACCTTCCGCTCTGCACTTGCGATGCAGGGGGATGCATGATGGAAGACGCTCACGAGAATCACGGGTTCTGTCGCCAAGCTTGTGTGATCGATCAGCTTGAGTCTGGCCTTGATCTCCCAGAATCCTCTCCCTTATATAGCTTCCGTGACAAACATATCGCGAGTCGCGACAGCAAATTGAGTTGGCGATGGGGTTACGTAAATGACCTCCTAGCGCAAGCCACACCGGAGTATTGAACATTGATACCCGCAGGCTGAAACTATAGAAAATAGATTGGGGCTGGTGGCTGCCGATGGCAATCCCAGATCTGCACGTGTGGGGAAGGGGGCTGCCTGGTTTGCTGCAGGACTGCAGCTGTATGCCGATGATCTACCTGCCTGCCCGCCCTGACCGTCTAGAATGTCGATCAATGTGATGCAGGTTGAGCCTGGTATCACGCCACGTCCAGCGGCATTTTTCAGGTTCTTTCTCCGGAGTTCAGCAGGTGATTCGGATATTTGGTCGGCCCACTCGCCCGAGGGAGCCTGGCTGCTCATGGTTGTCACGTTTCTGGGATCACATCAGCATCACTCTTGCGCGCAAGCCTAGTTCAGATGCACGTTCTCAATAGGCTGAGGGAAATCAGCTCACCACCTAGGCCGCTCAACAGATTTGATCACCAGGGGTAGACAATAGACGACGTGATAGATGAGCAGCAGTGTACCTGCTAGGCACCTACCCAATTAGGAAATGACGCAGTAAATATCATTGTATACATCCGGGCATGAGGCATGAAGGTTGCTCAATAGCCTGTCTTTCTCGGGAACCCCGAGCGGCCCGAAACTTCCTGCTGATATTTGTCTAGTTCCCTGGTATTGACGCCTCTATTCAGCTATTTGATATTATCTACCTATGGGACGTCGTTCTCGATCTACAGCGGACTGGCAGCTGTCCGCGACGTGGTTTATGTGAAAGAGCGTCTAATCACACCTTCGCGGCCTTCTTCTTGCGATAGTCATGTCCTCGAAGCATGACCCACCACAGGAGCAAGCTAGAAGCCAGCCACATCACGGCAATCAGTATTCCCATCCAGCCTATTCCAATCGCATCAATGATGGGTACGGCGGCCGCAACCGCTCCCGCTCCTAGAAAACAACGGAACATCGTGTTGGATGCCGTGACTGTCGCCGCCCGCTGGACGTGGCAATCCATCAGCAGCGTGATCAGCGTGCTGGTGGCCCCAGCGATGGTATGTGCGGTGAAGAACAGCATGATCAGGGGCCCAGCCACATTGACATTGTAGTTCATGACCCAGCCGTAGCCGACGATGAAAATGCAGGCCAAGTACACCATCGGCAGAGTGATCTGGAGACGAGCCCTTTCGACGGGAAAGTCGATGAGGTTCACTTGCCGATTATTTACGACTTCCAAGCCCCGCTGCTTGCCCAGACGCCGAAAGTTCCAGTCCACAAATCGTCCGATCGTCCATCGTGAGGTCAGACTGCCGATGCCGTATGGGATATAGCACAAGCCGACTTGGAGCGAATTGTAGTTGTACTTCTCGCTAAGCTGGGAGGAGAGACTGCTCAGCACAGCAAAGTATCCACAGTAGAGGAGGGAGGTGAACGCAATGAGAGCGCCGGTTTCTTTTTCGAGGGCGATTTGAACACTGTCCCACGGAGTCGGGCGTTTGACCTTGGGTGCTCCTGCCAGAGCATTTCTCGCCGTCTCATTCCCGTCCAATTGTGAGGGTTTGATGATTGGGATCAGCGGACGGTTCCAGCGTGGAGCAGGAATGGAGCCATTTCCAACGACCTGACGGCACGTCTCGGGAAAGCAGAGCAGGATGAGGATGATCATCGCCCCGGCAAAGATGGCTAGGAACCAGAAGATGCTCTCCCAGTTCATGAACTGAGCCAGGACGCCCCCAATGATGGGCCCGAGCGCAGGGCCCATGGTGATGCCCAGTGACGAATAGATCATGTATTTGCCTCGCTCGCCTCGGGTGACCACGTCGGCCGTGACAGCCATCCCGACAACCGAGATGGCACTGCTGCCGCAACTCTGGAAGGTCCGGAGAACTATGAGTGCAATATAGTTGTCCTGCAGGGCGAGGCCGATGTTGACGCCAATATAGGTGATCAGGCAGACCAGCATGGTTGGCCGGCGCCCATACACATCCGAGATGCTTCCGGTCACCAGGGGCGCCACGCCTTGGAAAATCTGAGCGTGTCTTGATTAGCCAGTGCCAGCCACTTGACAAGGATGAGGAGGTTCTTACCATGAACGTGGTGATGGTGAGGTTGATCTGGCTGACGGAGACGTGCAAGTCGTGGGCCAACTGATCGATGGCTGGATAGTAGATGTTGGCAGACACGGGGGCCAGAAACCCAACGATTGCAGCTATGGTGATGGTCATGATCTTCTGCCTCTCGGTCAAGATGGTATAGGGCGGTTCGGGTGGCGGCGTAGAGGACGCCTGAGAGAGTGGCTGGAGACTCGCACTGCTGGCATTTCCACCCAGCGAGCCGAGCTCAATTGTGTGTACGGTCTCTTGAGGACCTTTGTCTTTGGTGTCTTGAGACATGACGTTGCCTGAGTGCCGGAGGGAGTGACTAAGGTAGGAGAAGGCTTGGAGAGGGAAAGGAGTGGATTGGCGCTGTGGCAGCGTAAGTCGACCGCGAGAATTGCCATGTCTGGCGCAGTTATACGACTGCTCTGGGCTTGATCTCGTCCCCTCCGACGACACAGGCGTGAGGGTGATCGATGCTTGATTTCCCGAAAAGGCGATTGATCATTGAACGCTAAACCATGGTTCCGATGCAGTGGTCCTGACTACTCATCCTCTGGGTCCTCAGCGAGGCCACCGACGTCCGTCCCACCCAGCCTCAGCACGATCTTCGGGTTCAGCTCGCCAACATGGGAGATGGAGCCCCAGATGGCAATAACAGTTAAGTAAGGGAAACTCAAAATGGAAATGGCTGCAAGGGAGCGGACGGTTTGGGGCGAAATGGGGCCGGCAAAAAAGCAAGTACGAGAAAAGAAACCGCACGGTGCGCCGAGAAGAAGACGCGACATCTTCGGCCGCGTCAGTCGCTGCACTGTCGATCGTGCATAACCACGCTACTGCGGTCTGCAATGACTATCGACGGCGAAATAAACTCCCGCGGGGCTTGTCGATCCCGCCGGCGGCGCAACCCTAAGCCCACATCACGGACCTGCAGCAGCTCAGGAGAGCTGGCCAGCTCAACAGAAAGTGGTGGTTGAACCATGCCTCGATGGCTTCCCGCAAGCATCATGACACCAGCATATAAAGCCAGCCGGAATCAGATCCTCTAGGTCGTCAAACAAAGCATCAAAAACATCTTACCCCCCAGGTCATCGCCCATCATGGTTCCATCGATCCAGTTTTTGCCCGAAGAGGATACTTCTTCACGCACATCTTTTCCTCTCCCACCCGCACCGGAAGCACCGAAGACTGCGGAACATGCGTACAATGTCAGTCACCTCAAGTGAAAAGCAAGCCGACACTAACACCGTCAAAGGACACTCTCCGCAGGCTCAATCTGCTGGATACCAACTTTGCATACCGGCAAAGAGCCATCAAGACCCAGGACTGGGATGTCTTCATCCAAGACATGCTGAGGTGGTGTCGTGCAGCGGGATATGAGGTAAATCATCTCGTGCAGCATGTGAGCCTTCCGATCTGACAGAGATCTCTAGAGTCCCGACTTCGATCCCCTGAACGCAGTGCATATTGCCGGAAGTAAAGGCAAGGGTTCCACCTCGGCGTTTATCTTCTCAATTTTGTCCGAGTACCAGAGTCAAGAGGTAGGTCGTGCAGATAAGGCGTGTTCTCGAATTTTCGACGAGCAGTCACTAACGCGAATACCAGAGCCCCATTCGAAAACTGGGTCTCTACACATCTCCCCACTTGCGCACCGTACGAGAACGCATCCGCATCAGCCCGTCCAAGGACGCGCCCTTCCACCACACCCCACTGTCGGAGGAGCAGTTTGTGAAGTACTTCTCCGACGTATGGGAGCGACTAGGCCTGATGGAGGACTGTGCCAAGGGAGGACCGCCATTCGCCCGCTTTCTAACTCTGGTGGCACTGCATGGCTTCCTCGAGGAGAAGGTCGACACCGCCATCGTCGAGGTGTGCCTCGGAGGCCGTCATGACTCGACCAACGTGCTCCACCGGCCCAGTGTCTGTGCAATCACGAGTCTAGCCCTGGAGCACACAGACCTGCTGGGTGACACTATCGAGGAGATCGCCTGGGCCAAGGGCGGTATCATCAAGCCCGGGTGTCCGGTTTTCACGATCCCCCAGGCCCCCGGCGCAACACGCACGCTGCAAAAGATCGCCGCTGAGAAAGGCGCAGAGCTGACGATCGTGCCCGTCCACCCGGAGGTGGCGACCATGGAACTGGGTCTGGCTGGGGAGTTCCAGAAGATCAATGCTAGTCTGGCCGTGGCCGTGGCGGCTAGTCACCTGCGACGCATGGGCTATTCCGGGATCCCCGAAGACATCACCTCCGCACCCTTACCCGAGAAGTTCCGCCGGGCGCTCCGCAACGCCAGCTGGCCCGGTCGCTGCGAGACACGGGAGTGCCGATCGGGCCGATTTCTACTCGATGGCGCACATACCGTCGAAAGCATGGACCTGGTGGGTGCGTGGTTTGCCAAGAAGGCGGCGCAACACGAGTCGTCGAGGCGGGTTCTCATCTTCAACCAGCAAACCCGCGATGCCTTTACGCTGGTTCGATGCCTGCGGAACAGCATTCGCCGGTCTGCGGTGGGGGCCGTCACCGAAGTCCCCTTCCACCACGTTATCTTCTGCACCAACATCGCCTGGGAGAAGAATGAGGCTGCGGATATGGAGCGAGCGTCGATGATCTTCACCGGCAACTCTGGCCCCGAGAACCTGACCCTGCAGACGCAGCTGATCAGCTACTGGCACGGCATCCCGGGCGAGGAGATGACGGGCATCACGGTCGTCCGCACGGTGGAGGAGGCGGTGCGATGCGCCGGGGGTGTCGGAAGCGTCGCAGGGCAGTCCCCTCTTGTCTTGGTCACGGGGAGTCTGCACTTGATTGGAAGTGCGTCGGAGGTGCTGGAGACATTGGAGGAGGGTGTCCACCTGTGAGCGAGCGCGGAGACTTTGATTGATTTCGGATACACACAGTCTTACTATGGATGATCGAGGTAATGGTTTGTGCGGGGAGCGTTGGACGTACAAAAGTACGGAATAAACGTAGCGCGCTAATCCAGAGAGGGGCCTTGTCTGGCAGAGATTGGAATGGGTTTACTCAATTGAGCTCTTGTCTATCAAGCAGTTGTGTCGTGTATAGTATAGGTCGTGTATAACAGATATGTACAGTCTCCATCCCCGTGGTATAGCAGGGAGGATCATGGCCGCCCTGCTTCCTGCGGCTCTCAAAACGCCGATTCTTCCCTCCGCCGACGGTCGTGCCACTCCTCCTCTTTCCCCACGCTCAGCCGCTCGTATTGCTCAAGCATCTCGTGAAGCCCCGGGGTGGCCGTCGATTGGCGGTCCTCTTGGAACGTGTCGAGATAGCTGGTCTCGCCGTCAATCCTCGTCAGGTCCTCCGCGTACCGATCCCACCGGTCGGGGGTTTTTGACTGCGAGTCTTGCTGGAACAGTTCCTTGATGCCCGGTGGCACCGCCTCCGACTGCTGCACGCGGTGCCCCTGGTTGCGCGAGCGCACCGACTGCTTGAAGAGGTGGAACACGCTCCGGCCTAGCTGGGATCGACAGGCAATGATGGACATGGCGCTGGTCAGCGTCAAGAAGTCCCGGTCGAGGATGTCGAAGGTATCCTGGTCCAGGAGGGTGAACAGCGCGAGATTAATGGCGTACATGGCGAACTGGTGGGCGTGCTCCAGCCCGTAATCTGCCCGCAAGGCTTGCACGAGGGTGGCAATGGCCCGCGCCGATGACACTGCAATGTCCATGGCACTGAATCCTTTGCTATCGGGAGGGGTGCGCTCGTCGGATTCTGACAGGAGTGGATGGACCCCGTACCGATCATAGCAAAGGTTAATGGCCAGTGTATGATAGCGCATTCTGTCGTACGACCCCCGAAGTTAGTTCGCTGCAGGTGCCCCATCGAACTTCCCAAAAAAAAAAAAAAAAGAAAGAAAAAAAAAGAAGCGCCCACCTGAGTAATAGCAGATGCGGGGCCGGTTGCCCCGTTGGGTTGAAGGTGTCGGGGAGCTTTCCCTCCCAGTCGCACAGTTGATCATAGAGATCCTGCTTGTGCTGATCCGGATCCATCCCCGACGTGTCCGTCCGCGACAGGTTCCAGGAGATGTCGCGCGCAATAAACGAGAGCTTGCAGGCCTCATCAAAGTACAGGCTCAGGTAGGACGGCCGAGAGAGATTGGAGACCGGATATGGCGTCCACATGTCACTCAAGGCTGTATCGTTCCGATCGATGCGTTCCACGCTCACGGAGCTCACGCGGCTCGGTCGAAGGAAGTTGGTATGCACGACCCTGTCATCCCCGGCGGTCAGAACGGCCATGCGACGGGAGACAGAAGAAACCTACGTATCGACCTGAAACAGGCCCCAGGCGGTGCGCTTGATGGAGACGATCATATCCTCCGACATCTGCGACGCGCTGAGATGTAAGTTGGGCTTATTCACGATCCCCAGCGACTCAGCCATCTCGATCGCGCGATGGAGCATGGTGTACCCCCAATCGTCATGACCGGACAGGGAGTATCTGTAAATTAGAAGGCGATCAGATCGGGTCCTCCGATCGACGAAGCAGGGCGCAAGCCGCCCGGGCAGTGACCGCGTACCTCTCATACAGCAGCAGATGGGCCTGCAAGGACGCCAGGCGAATATCGCCTCCCTTCTCAAATTGGTGGGATTGGAGGTGGCGCTCGGCCTCGGCCAGGAAGTCGGCGCCTTTGGTGCGGACATCCCCGGGGACGGTATAGGCTTCGGTATATTGCGAGTAGTACTACCGCCGTCGTCAACCTACTCTTGCTATTCGGCACTGGTGGGGGGGGGCAGGACTTACGCATGCATTGGCCAGCAGGGCATTGACCAGGAAGGGGCTGCAGAAATCCGACTCGACCAGGCCCATGGCCATGTGCTTGATAAAGGTGCGGTTGTCGAAAAAGGCGAAGAAGGGGTAGTCCCAGATGAGATAGAGGGACACCAGGTGGGAGACCAAGTCATCGTCGTCGGTGACGGAGGTCCATGGTTTGGCGGGGACGCGAAAGGGGGCACTGCCGCACAGATATCGAATATCCATGATCTGCGGGCGAAACCGCGGCGGCTCACTTTCGACCTCGATGCCGCGTCGGAGGCCCTCCAGTTGATCGACGGCGTCTCGGTCGGCCGCGGTGGCCCGGGCCCGGGCCAGCGCGCGATCGAGGTAGGCCCGCACGTCGTCCAGGGAGGCATGGTTGCGGATCATGTCCAGCAGGGCCGGAGCATGGTCAGGGTCGGTGGATCGCACAACCTCGAAGAGATCGTGTAGCAGATCCTCATGGTAGTTGGGGGCCGTTATGGAGGATGCGGCGGCTGCCCGGTGGGCTTGGTCATCGTCATCCGCCTGGTGTCTCTATGGCCTCGCTGTTAACCCGGGAGGGCTGGTCTTTGAGGGGGAGGGGGGAAGGGCGCACTCACGTCGGGGAGAAGGGCACCGTTGGGTTTCTTCCTCCGCGTGGACATGGTCCGGGGAGCTGGCAGACGGGCAACCTGAGCGGCAACCGTCGTGAACACGGGAGATGTGGGAGGCTAGTGGCCGTGGTCGCGGAGGATGGTGGTTCCTGATTTGAAAGGACGACGGAGGTCGATGGTGCCTCGCGGATGATGCCATGATGACATCAAGATTGTTCGGCGGAGGGGGGAGGATCGTTTGCCTCGAGGGGGCTTGGCTGGTTCTCGTGGATGGGTGCCCCACGATCATCGCATGTCCCCCTCGGCCCGATGACTAAGTTGCTGGTCATGATCAACTCGGCGGTTCTGGGGGCCATGTGGATGGGGAGCCCGAAGGAGGGACCGGAGGGGAGAGGGAAGAATGAAGCGGAGGAGAGGATTGAACTTAGAGGGGGGGGGGGAGGAGAGAAGAGGAGAGGAAAGTACGGAGTAAAGGAGGGGAACCGGAGGATGTCCCGGTGGCTGAGGTAAGCGGGAACGAATCAGGTGACCAGTGCGTCTGACTAATTCT
This sequence comes from Aspergillus carbonarius ITEM 5010, assembly GCA_001990825.1. Classification (NCBI taxonomy): domain Eukaryota; kingdom Fungi; phylum Ascomycota; class Eurotiomycetes; order Eurotiales; family Aspergillaceae; genus Aspergillus; species Aspergillus carbonarius. Next base: position 2,480,365 of record KV907496.1, read on the forward strand.
ATACATCATAACTAACTAGTTAACTAACTAACTAATACTGTATCGACTATCGATAGTCGTGAACTTATTCCACCCACTGCCAGAAGCCACCAACCATCATGTCCCGAATTCGTCCACCTCAGCAGTCAGCAGTGGGAAGGTCATGGTCCCAACAAAACGCAGTGGTCCAACCAGACGGGCCCCTATGGCGCCCCCCCGTGAGCACTAACGGGGGCATCGGGTCCACACGAATGGTCCTAGCGCCAGATGGTTGACATGCAGCGCAGGAAAACCCCCTTCTTCATTTGAGCCATGGGCCTGCGTCTAAGTCACATCCGACACGCGCCCAATTGATCTCGTCGGCTGCGATCCCTCCCTCGCCCTCTTCCCCCGATGGACGACGCCATGCCTGGCCGGGACGAGCAGAGCATCATGGAGTCCCCCCTACCGCCGCTGCTCAAAGTGCGCATGAGCTTCTTCCACCGACTCAAGTGTTTCATCGGCCTCTGGCTGTTCAAATGCCTGGCCAGTGTCTACTTCTTCTACCGGCGGCTGGTCCGACGCCCCTCCTCCCGCACCCGGCCCACCCTCGTCAAACGCTATCCCTGTCGGGCCATGTTGCAGACGCACATCTTCTACCCCCCCGGATACACCCCGGGCGAGCGCCGCCCCCTGTATATCAACCTGCACGGCGGCGGATTCGCCGTGGCGGATGCCCAGGTCGACGACCCCTTCTGTGCCGCCTGGGCCGAGCGCACCGGCATGCTGGTGGTGAGCCTGGACTACCGCAAAGTGCCGCGCTATCCCTTTCCCGTGGCTGTGTCCGATGTGGCCGCCCAGATCCAGGCGGTGCTCGACGACCCGGCCTTGCCGATTGACGAGGCGCGGGTGAGCATCGGGGGATTCAGTGCCGGGGGCAACCTGGCGCTGGCGGCGTCGCAGCTGCCCCCCCTCCACGGACGCGTCCAGGCCGCCGTCGTGTATTACCCCATCGTCGACTTCGGCCACCCGCCCCCCGTGAAGATGGCCTCCCGGCCCTACACCGATGGCCCCCGCGACAATATCGGGGACTCCGGCATGGGCTGGGCCCTGGACTGGGGGATTGTCCGCGTCGGGCAGAATCGCCGTGATCCGGTGCTCAGCCCCTGCTATGCCCGGGCCGAAGACCTGCCCCCGCGGATCTACATGATCGCGGCCCAGTGGGATATGCTGCGCCTGGAGGCCCAGCAGATGATCCATCGCCTGGCGGGTCTGGAGGACAAGGCCGACCAGGAAGCGCCCTTCGACACGGGGCCGTACAAGTGGACCTTGGCCCGAGGCTGTACGCACGGCTTCACGCACGGGCACGGCGGAGACGCTGCCGAGAAAGCGTCCCGGAGGGAGTTTTGCGGGGATCTGTATCGGCAAGCGCATGAGTGGTTGCAGAGGGGTGGGTTGGCATGAGGAAACCCCCTGACTGCTCATAGACTCGGTTGGGTAAAACACCATCTTTTCGGATCACATGGATATAGAAGAGACTAGGTATCACGACAGGACACCGAAGTGAACCAGAATATCTTAGTGAATATCATAGACACTGCATCAATACCCCTGGAAAACCGATTTCATACTTCATAGAAATCAACTATGTCGATCATAAATCGTAGGAACCCAAATGCCGCATCCCAGTCACCGGCCCATGTTTTCCCTGCCTCCGTCGCATCATCCCTGGACACTTGGTCAAGTCACTAGGGCCCATGGTACCACGTTCACCGCACCGCACCACCTCCCAGGGACCCCGCTGCGATGTGATGTGTACCCCGACGCCCCAGCCGCCTAGAACTTCGGAATCGCCGCATCAAACACCCCCCGCGGATCACGCGTCTTCTTCAACTCAGCCAGAAACTCATAATGCTCCCCATACACCGTCCTCGAATCCAGTTCCTCCGGTGCCGACAAGGACACGTACGGCGCCGACAGGAGATTCCGCGGGTCCGTCCGTGCCAAAGCCGTCTGGAACTGCTGTCCCCAGGCCTGAATGGCAGTCACGTCCTCCGGCGTTTCGGTGGCCCCGATGATCTCGAGCATGAAGTGCCCCTCGCGAGAGGTGAAGACGGAGTCAGACTGGGGCTGGGCGGACGGCGAGCAGGAGCGGAGTTCATGCACGGCGAAGATGACTCGCGGATCCGAGGGCATGTCGGCGAGGGAGGTGGCCATCACATCGACGACTTCGTCGGTGGGCTGTCGCACGCTGATGGTCCAGACCCGGCCGCGGCTGTCCTTGGGGGTGAGCCGAGAGGCCTCCTCCAGCCAGGCGGGCGGGGTGGTCTCCTGCACGGAGTTGAACGCTACGGGAGCGAGGGCGGACAGTTTGTCGAGCCACACTCGCCCGGTGTCGATGTCGGAGGAGCCCCAGAGAAAGAGAACGATGAAGACCTTGCCCGCGGGGGTGTTGATCACTGCTTCCTCGAGGTTCAGGGCAGACGGAATCCCGTCGGCGGATAAGGCTTGGTAGCCATGGATGTATTGTCGGATGACGGCCGGGAGATCGCTCGACTCGAAGGAAAGAATGCCGGCGAGGATCTACCGGAGGTGAGGATCTCGATGGGGACTGGAAGGGACACAGGGGAGACGCACTCGATCCAGCCGATGCACCGGGACGGTGATCTCCGCGATGACGCCAAACGCTCCTCCGGCACCGCGGATGGCGCGCAGCAGGTCCGCATCCGCGTCCACGAGTTGGCCGTGGGCATTGATGACCTGGGCAGCTCGGATCTGGTCGACCCCGAGGCCGAACTGCGTGCTGTAGGGCCCGTAGCCGCCATACAGCGCCCATCCCACATACCCCACCCCGGAGATGGTCCCGGTGGCCGCCACCAAGCCATGCCTGTGAAGCTTGGGGATCACGTCGCCGAGCAGAGCGCCGCCCCCGATGCGGGCGGTTTCGCCCGCGGGGTCGACGTCGACGTGGTTGATGAGGCGCAAATCCAGGGCGACGACCTGGTCCTGGAACGACCGCCCGAAGTTATCATGACCCCCCGCCCGCACGGTGAAGGGGATGTCCCTGGCGACGAGAAAGGCCACCAAGGCGACTGCATCGGGGATGGTCGGGGGTCGGACGATGATGCATGGGTTGAGATCGGGGCGCAGGGCATACGCCGCGCGGATGGCGGTATACTCGGATGACGCCGGAGTCACGGACTGGATGGCCGGATGGTCGGCCAGAAATCCCTGGAGCGTCTGCACGGTGGTTTGAACTTCATCGGCGTCCATTTTGATGGTGCGGGATGCAGAGAGCTTATCGTTCGTGGGGAGCGAGGTCAGTTATACTGACTGATACGCCGTTGCGTGTGACCCCGCGGGGATGACGTTGGTCCCCTCCCGTGGATAACATCCTCCCACGGAAACAGCCCTTGCTGACACGAGCGAGAGCGAGGCAGTCCTGGCTTCCAATGGAATCGCAAGGCTGACAGGTAGGTGGCTGCAAACAGCGGATACGAATGGGTGGAAGACAATGCTGGCAGTACTACCATCAATGCCAGGCAATCTACGCCGCTTATGCACAATGTATAGTACATATGTCATGGCAGATCAGCGAATAACGACGTTCGATAAAAAGATAGAATTGGGAGCAGAGGAGAGGCTAAAAGTCCGCGGACCTCGCAACAAGGAAGTCGCAGCAGTGAAACATCCTAAATCTGGTACGCTGCGTGTGCCTAAGCTCGTCTCTTGGCTGCCACCCCTTCGGCCAGCACGCTTCGCATCTCCTGACTGCCCTTCCACTGCGCGTAGTCGTAGGCACTCCCCCAAGCTCCCTTGGCCTCCGGATCGGCACCGTGGGCCAGCAACCACCGGACTCTCTCGACCGCCCCGGCAATCACCGCATACACAATCGGATACCGCGGCGCCATATGTCGGGTCTGCTGGGGTTGATTCACCTCTGCCCCACGTTCCACCAGCAGGGCCATCACGGGGATCCGCGCGGTGTCGAACTCTTGAGTCGGGGCGATGGGATGCCGGCCATCATCGGTCCCCGGAGGGCACGCGGCGGCCGCGACATGCAACGGGACGCCCTGTCGGACATCGGCGCCCGCATCCAAGAGGAGACGCACTGTCTCGACATCTCCGCTGCCGGCGGCCAGTTCCAGGGCCGAGAGCTGGTTGGGATCCGATGCACCCGCATTGGGGTCGACCCCCTGGTCGAGGAGCCAGCGCAGCAGGGGTGGGTTGGTGATGACCCGGACCGTCAAGAGGCGACCGTCGTCCCAGAGGCCCCGCGGGCTCCAGCCGTGCAGGGAAAGCAGCTGAAAGAGGCGAAGGTGGCGGTCGGGGGCCGCCCGGAAGATATTGACGGGAGTCAGTCGAACAATGGGTGCGCCGGCTTCGAGAAGATGCTGCGCGATGTCCTCGTGGCCCGCGGCGAGGGCAAAGGTGAGGCCGCGGTGGAGGAAGGCCGGCGTGCAGGGGGGGTCGGCCCCCAGGGCCTGCACCGTGGACAGAGGCCCGTCTCGACACGCGCGTTCGAAAGGGGTCCCCGGGTTGGAGGAGAGACCGATGCAGGCAAAATCATGGGGGTCGAGGATGGGGAGGTCGCTATAGTCCGCGGAGGCCATGGGCATCCCCTGGGAGGGCAGGGGTGGCGCCCGGCGGCGATTGTGCATCTGCTGCTGTTGCTGCAGACGCGCCCGCATCATGAACTGCCACTGGCGCTGTTGTTGACCTGACCCCTGGTTCCCTTCTGCCATCGTGGCGTCGACGCGACCGGGGACCAGATCGATGAGTAGACAGACGATGGAAGAATAGGCGTAAGGGAACAATGGAGGAGTACGGGATGAGTCAGCGTTCGGTCGCTGCTAACAAACTAATTGACGACTCTATGGAGGATTCTTGGATGTGGTCTCCACCCCAGAGAATGCCGGATCGACTAGCATTGAGGAGGAGTGCGCATACAGATGCTGATTCAGTCGTCTCACCCTTGTGTCCCTTTCCCGCCGACAGGACCATCAACATCGCTCATCTCGCCCCCGACGTCCCTTGAACCACCCCACTCAGACCGGCAACGAGGTTCCTACAAGTGATGTTTTACATGCCTCTCGAATTCGGCGGAAACCGCGGGTCCCTCGCGATGCAGGCGGCTTCCCCGCGGGTCGTAGAGGGGCTCAGCCGTCACCGTGGCCTGGATGGGCTTCCCGAAATACTCGATCACGACCGCCTCGCCCTCCTGGACCCCGCCGGGCAGCCAGGCATAGGCAGCGGGTTTGCGGGCCGTGTAGCTAAAGGTCGCGCTGGTAACATAGCCGCTGGGCCGACCCTGGTAATAGACCGGTTCCTTCCCAAGGACCATGGAATGGCCGTCGTCGACCGTCAGACAACGCAGGCGCCAAACAGGGTTCCGTCGAGATCGAGCTTCGAGCGCCGCCTTTCCGATATAGTCTCCCGGTTTATCTGCCCGGACGGCATGGTCTACCCCGGCCTCATATGGATCGTGTTCCGCCGTCATGTCAGTACCCCAAGTCCGATACCCCTTCTCCAGCCGCAACGCGTTGAGGGCACTACGGCCCGCGGCGATCAGCCCGTGGGGTCTGCCAGCCTGCCAGAGCGCATCCCATAATCGGGGGCCAGATTCGGCGCTCGCCTGGATCTCCCATCCGAGTTCCCCCACGTAAGACTTGCGGAGGACCGTGGTGGGAATTCCGGCGATGGTGGCACGCTTGACGCACATGTATGGCAGGGCGGCGCTTGAGAAATCGTCCGAGGTCACCGCACGGATCACATCCCGGGCTCGAGGGCCCCATAGTCCAATACAACATGTGCTTCCGGTAACATCAGACACCTGCACCCACTGGCTCGGATTGTGCTGCCCCTGATGCCGCGCTTCTCCAACCAGGTAGGCCACATCGGTCGCTGTGTTTGCACCAACTTGGAAAACATCCTCCTCAAGGCGGGCGATGAAAACGTCGCTACGAATCCTGCCATGATCATTCAGGAACAGGGCATACGTTATAGCGCCGGGCGGTGCGGTGACATCCCCGGTTGTTAGACGCTGCAAGAGAGGGAGTGCGCCCGGTCCGGACACGTGGACTCGGTGGAAGGATGTCAGGTCATACATGGCAACTGCATGCCGTGTCTTCCATGCCTCCACCGCAGATATGGGTGAGTAATATCGAGACGACCAGGCATCCCGGGGGGCAGGCTGCCATTCCGCCGGAAGGGACGGCAGGAGCTCCGCGTTCGCCTCGTACCAGAATGGGCGCTCCCAACCGCCGAGCTCGAGGAAAAAAGCCCCCAGCTGCTGTTGCCGGGAATAAAACGGACTTACTCGAAGCCGTCGAGGAGACTCTCTTGGTTGTAAGGGATGCAGGATATCATAGATTTCCACAAAGTTCTGCTGTGCAGTCTCATTGACGTAGGCCTGAGTAAGTTGCACCTCTTCAAACCGGGACAACTCGCACTCTGCGAGGTCGATCGTGGATGCTCCGTCTGTGAGCACCTCTGCCATGGCTCGCGCGACGCCCGCCGAGTGGGTGACCCACACGGCTTCCGCGACGTAGAAGCCGTCAAGGTTGGGGGCTTGTCCGACGAGGGGCCCGCCGTCGGGGGTGAACGAGAAGATGCCGTTGAATCCATCCTGTATCTGGCTGTCGCGTAACGCGGGGAGAAGGTCCTGTGACATGCTCCAAGCAGTGGCAAAGTCCTCTGAAGTGAATAGCAGTCGGGATGGCATGTGTTCTTCGTTGACGTTCTTGGGCGTCTGGCCCAACGACGCAGCGACGACTGGCATGGGACGGTGCCCGTAGTACCCGATGCCAACCTGATCTCCATGTTCGCGGTAGTACAGATCTTGATCTTGGTGCCGTAAGATGGGAAGGCTTGCGTTCATTCCGTTGGGGAGTTTGTTGGTGTCACGGCCTGCCAGAGCAGAGACGGCGGTCGTTTTGGCATACTGATGGGCAAGCGGCAGTAGAGGAATCGCCACGCTGGCCATCGCTCCGACCTCAACCCCCCAGAAGCCGGCGCAGGAGATGACTATGTCCGCCGGGATTGTGCCACTCGGCGTAGTCACCCCCGTGACCCGAGAACCCGTCTGCTCAATGGCCGTGACGGGTGTCGAGTCCAGGTAGCGAACGCCGGCCTTCTGGGTACGGGCAATGAGCAGCTGGGTCGCGCGTGCAGCTAAGGCGAGGCCATCGGTGGGCGTGTGTAGACCACCCAACACAAGATCCTTGTTGAGTAGCGGATACCTCTCCAGACACTCCTCCACTGTCAGCAGGCGCGCCTCAATACCCCAGGACGTGGCATAGCCGTGTTTCCGCTTGAGGTCGTCGAGACGGGCGGGCGTCGTTGCCACCTCAAGGCCACCCACTGAATTGAAGCATGGCATGCCACCTTCCTCCAGTGATCGGAGCTTCTCCACTGTGTAACGGGCAAATGCAGTCAACGTCTTTGAGGCATTGGTCTGAAACACGAGGCCCGGGGCATGTGATGTGGATCCGCCTGGGAGATGCAACGGGCCCTGTTCGACGACGACAATGTCGCGCCATCCACGTGCGACCAGCTCGTCAGCTAGGTTGGTGCCCACGATGCCAGCCCCGATGATAACCACGCGCTGAGCCTGTGCCATATCTGAAATTTACCACCCTGGAATTCACCACCCTGATATGCGGGGTTTCATCGATGAGCGATCCGATCCACCGCAGCAGTTGGCCTGCTCATATGCCGTCTCATAAGAAGCCTTGATATAGTTACAGTGGTGGGAGCCGGGGATCTGAGTTGGCCTGGATGGCTGGATGGCTGGATAACCACCGGCTCCGCTTCCGCGGCCGAGCCGGATCGTCGAGCCTATGAGATCAGGTCCACGCATGATGTTACTAAAAATGGGCAAGGCCTGCGTCCGGCGATTTCCAACCCCGCTGCGGGAGGGTTGAAGGGCGGATCAAGAATGGAACTCCGCACGGCTGCGAGGGGGAGCGGCATCGTGTTCTTGCCTAGTCAGGTAAGTCGCGAGGGGGGCCGGGGAAAATATGCCCCGAACAGGCAAGGCGTTGCTGGCCGAGTGGAGAAGGGGCATCGATAGATTGAGGGCCCGCATTGAGTAGATACGCAGTATGTAGATAGGAGCTGCTACCTATCTCCTGTAGTGCTGACGGACGGCGGGACCGTTATCGGGGCCCCTCGCTTGGTAAATCATCCTTCGGGTCCCATGACTGCCATGCCGGTGGCAACAAATAATCGATATACCCTGTAGATGATACAAAGCGCATGGGGGGGCACCCTCGACCGTGGTTGGACGGCGGGCTGACGTGGTGCACGGGCGGGGAAGCCGTGGGTGGCATTGGTTGCATCATTGCATGCGGGGTTGGACGTGTCGGGTCCAGATTTATCATCAGCGGAGGACATGACAATCAACGCTATTTTTGCAACTATCGCGCATCCAACCTGAATGTATCACAGGTTGCCCAGATTCCACCACGACGAAAACTCCGCATCCCCAATCGCAGGCCCGGCGCTGTCGTATCCCAGGGAGCCATCCATGTCTCCCAATGGTGCTGGGTCGGTCCACAACCATGGCGTATTCACCATCAGACTGTCGATCGGTGCGACCAATCGATCGCGGACCGTGGCCTTTCCTCCTGCATTACCTTTGGATGTGGCCGGGGTCGGGTACAGGGGCAAGGGAACAGCCTGACCCCCATCTGCGGTGTTGACCGTGACCTCGGGGGATGCAGTGACTATCACCTCCAGTGTCGAAGCTTCGTCCGAGCCTTGCCCGACCATGGCCATGGCCAATGACGGATGCAACAAACGGCCATCCGATATTCCCTCTGCCGACTGATCCGCACAGCGGAACTGTAAAATGTCCCACATGAGAGGTATACTCAAATAGATCTTGGACGGTACCCAGGTCTCGTAGCTGACGCCATCAGAACCGGATGCAACCCGCATCATCTGGTCCAGAATTCGGTGCTAAAGTCGATTAGCTCTATGGTGCAAAACCCCTTGTCTGGGTGCTTGATTTGGTCACCTACCAAACCTTCGCATGCACGAGACGTGGCTGCAAATGCCTTCAGAAATGCGCGACATTTGGCAAGATCCACCCGAGATTTATATTTTAGTCGGAGATCGCCGGCACAACAGTAGTACAGTTGCACCGTTGCGGCAATGGCGGCCACATGGGCGAAGAAAGGGTCAGACAGCTGTACCTCCTTCTCCAAGACCATGTCAATCAGGCGCACAATCCACGTCGCATGCAGCACAACAAGCTCCGATGAGCGTCGCCAGAAGCTATTCGGGATGGCCAGGTTGGGGTTGTGGCGAGATGCCATGATGTACAGAAACGGGTGGTTGAGGACGGTGAGGATGGCATGGTACATGAATTGCAATTTCAGCCAGGGTACCCAGTATGAGAGATTGTTAGAGAGTTCTTCTCCCTGGCGTTCGTAGAATCGGACGTGGTCATATCGATGACAGAGTGGGGTCCGGTTTTCGATCTCCGTGAGGTCGGAGAGAACCACTGAGTACATCGACTCATGCCTCCAAGGCTCTCTCATTCTACTACTTGCACAGTCCGATACATAGCTTCTAACCTTACTCCAGACCCATCCGAACTGGATACTCATGCTCCAGATTCCGGTGTCGTCTGGTTCCGAGCACCCGACCGTGTCTTGCGGCAGGGGCGGAGGTGTCGGGGCAGTTTCCTTTTGGGGTTCCTTGTCTCCGTCATCAGCAAAGTATGGCGGGCGCCAAATTTCGGTCGGGATGCGTAAGAGTCCTGTTTGTCGGCCGTACGACTGTTCAAGTAACTGCAGGCTCCAGAAGAGTCTCTTCTTGCGCTCGCCGTGTGGATCTTCGGGTGAATAAGTGGCAGCAACATCAAGCATGCCCGAACGGCAGAGTTGAGAAGCCAGGCCAAGATAGAATTGCCCCAGGTGCATATCTCCATCTGCCATGGAACGACAGTTAGCTAGACCTTTGTCGTGGAGGGCCAAGCCCAGAGATATTGGTACCTATGAAAGAGGAGTAGGAGAGCAGACACAGGCTTTCGATCGTGGCTAGCTCGACAGTCCCATTCGCAATGCGAAGCATAATCATCGTCTTTGCGTTTTCGGCGTAGTGCTGCCCCTGGTCCGGCTCATGTAAGTATCGCAATGTCAGGGCTAGCAGGCTAGAGATCAGCTCCTCGGGAAGGGATCCTGGTTCGCCAGGCCCGTCAAAGTCAAAACACCAGACCGGTTGTCGGTGGCAGCGCTCGACGTAGAGATCAATCGCTCTGGCAATCAGCGGTGGAGATGGTTCTGGGGTTGCCACATCCTCTAACTCCACTGCCGGGGGATATGGATCGTTCGACGCGTAGTTCCTGGGCCGTGGAGGCTTTGTTCCTGGCCCATTCTCCCGGGCCGGTCTGTGAGCTTGTGAGACTGTTGCACGTTGGGACGGGTGAGGGAGAGAAGACCTACATATTACCGTTCAGGATGAGATTGACTTTTTCCTCGAGTTCTGCTAGCCTATCTTTCTGGGGTGAGGGTATCAGCATCCACCGAGTCGAGAGAGCCTTGGACCGGGCCACCCACGGGCGGACTGCCCATCGATATTCTCGTGATGGGCGTATACGAACACGGCTGGTTGAGCCGCATGCAGCAGGAGCAGGCCGGTTTCTCTCCCGGACACCGCGTCTTCTTTCTCCTGTCCATGTGTGGGTGAGTGTTTGGTCTCTGCCGGGCAAATGGGAAGTCGCGCAGACCTGCAATTCAGGCACGCATGGTTGGATCGTAACCGCCGACGCGGACCCCCCAGCGACGTCATCGTCTACCGCAGGGAGACGGGTTGAGGTTGGGTGGGATGGGATGTGAGTTGCAGCAGTCCCGAGGAGTGGAAGAAGAAGAAGAAGAGGAGGGGGGGAGAAGCAATGTAATCCTGATATAGCCGTCCGGTACGGAGTACCCAGAGTCCGCCACTACTAGTACTGCAGAGGGCCAGACTCAGTGAGGGGGGACCTGATCAAGGCCCGATCATGGATGGATCTCTCTGCCAGGCTCTGGAAGGGGCATGGTGGCCGGGGTGGGGACACGCGCAGGAATCCAGCGATGACTTCCGCGGCCCCGGTCACCTGGCCCCGCCTGGCGTCCATGGATCCTGGCCCCGCCTGGCGTCCATGGATCCTGGGCCGGCCAGTCGCCAGTCCTCCATTACGGACCGCTGCGCCTGGGCCCCGCGAGAGGAGGACCCTCGAATTCATCCGTAAGGCGGGAGAATCTTCCCCTCCCGGGCAAGAGATCGGACGGATCCAAGCGATCTACGCGGGAGAGCTGCTGTTGATAGAATTGCCCGGCGCAGAGGAAGATGTGTGAGAGAGTGAGAGAGCGAGCACCGAGATCAAGCACTGGTCAGGTGATTGCACGTGTGCGTTGGGGACGGTTTCCCCCCCGCCGACCGTGGCGTGGCACCTTTGGATCTCCAACTCCGAGACGCGAGAGTCAATCAGTCACGCCATCAACAATCGGGGAATTCTATTCATACTACGACTCTGTATCATCTTCTCCAGGCATCTGTCTGGGCTGCGCGTCAATATGCCATCCAATCTCCGGGACAGGCTTCCAATGTACCAGTGGGTCGGAATTATTCTTGCTGACGGGGTCAATTCACATTACGACTGCTAACATACTTGCTGGACTGCAGTACAATCTTCCCTATTAACCGAACCCCTGCCTTCTTCCGCCCATCATACATTGTCCAAAATCTTCACCACGCGACCGTGGCCGGTGTCTGAGCCTCCAGGTTCGAGCAGCACTCTTTGCCCGCCTGGCAACTCAAGTTGGAGCAGAACTGAACGTCCTTGGCACTAGCCGACGCCTCCTTGGGCAGGTTCTGTCGCGCAGGCCAGATCTCCTGTCCAGCCTTCGCCTCACGTCGGGAATGCTCCAGCACAACGTCGCGGACCACCTTCTGGAAATACAGCGGGCCCTTCTCCATCTGCGGATGCAGCTCTCCATTCACAAACACCCCGGCATTGAGATTCTTCTGCGTCAGATCGCAGAGATCCTTGTCCTCTGACATGATGCGCTTGTACATGGAGTCGATCAGCTCGAAGTCGGCGTCGCTGGAGTGCTTATTCCGGTAAACCTCGTACTTCATCACCGACCGGGTGGGGGAAATGGGCACAAATCGCTGCATGAAGAAAAAGTGTGGCCTGTGGACAGTTAGCGGCGGCGAACCCTTGCGCCGTACGGAAATACTCACGAGACCGTCATGGACGCGTTCGGGAAATAATAGGTGCTGGCGATCCGGAGACCCGCGGCGATCTGGTCCGGCTTGGAGTGGGCGTCATGGATGATGCCGCCATCCTTGGTGTCGACCGAGTACGTGGCCAGGTCGGCCAAAGCCGGGATATCGGGGTGCGTCGTCTGACAGTGGTAGCATTCGTTGTAGTTGTCGGCCAGGATCTTCCAGTTGTAGCTCCCTTCCATCTCCCACGTGTGGTCGAAGGTGTACTCATCCCAGTTGACCACATCGAACCGGGGTTGGACATCAATCTCTTTGAAGTCGTCCTCCCACGCAATCTCCGGCTTCTCCCCGGCATCGAGGTTGACCCAAATGAAACCATTGTGGTCGAGATGGACATGGATGGGCAACAATCCATTCCGACTTTTGTCGAAGCCGTCCACATCCTGGTAGCCGGGGGCCTTCGCCAATTTGCCGTTGAGGCCGTACGACCAGCCGTGGTACTTGCAAGCGAAGATCCGAGAAGACCCCTTTTCCTCGGTCACCAGGGGAAAGGCCCGGTGTCGGCAAACGTTGTGAAAGGCGTTGATGTTTCCCTCGCGGTCCCGGACCAGTACGAAGTTGAAGCCAGACACCTCATACTGCAGCCAATCCCCCGTGCTGGGCAGTCTCAGTTGGTGCGTGGTCAACAGCCATTTGCGGGAGAAGATAGCCCGTCTCTCGAGCTCAAACATCTCCTGAGAAGTGTACCATGAGGCCGGGAGAGCTCTCACTGCGCCGTTGTTGGCGGATGGTGCCGTCGGGGCGTTTTGAAGGCCAAGGTAGTTCCACAATGACGACGCCATCGTATAGACGAATAGTAGGATATCCTCACGATGGAAGATTTAGCGGAAATGTCAAGAAGCTCGCTGAACGTGAATGAGTTATGTCTTTCTGGGACATATGCTCCGTCGAGGTAGGTTCTGGTATTTATAACAGCGGCATATCTGGCTGGCTTCGCGATCCTTGACTTTGGTATGGTCCACGGTCATGGTGGACATCGTCCTGCCCGCGGCTCCCATCCCGCCAACCGGCTGGATGTCCGCTATGAACCGGACGAAGAACGATCAGGAGGTCTGAGCGGAGCCTGACCCTGGGTCACCTGGATGCCTTGTGATGTCGACAGTACCGATAGCTTGTTACTGGCGGCATGCATGCAGTGATATCCATGTGGTGTTCTACTTCCTGATGCTGTTGTCGAGCGGACGGTTCGTCCCGAGTACCTCGCGTACGGCTTCTCGGACCCGATGGTAGGTCTACAAGTTAGAATATGTGCGTGGGTGAAGAGGATGCAGCTACTCGACCAGAACTTCGTCCTAGTTGAGGAAAGGAATCCCATCGATGCGAGTCTCCGGATGGGGAAATCGACTCCCAGGACATCCTCCGAAGGCGAGGCAGGACGATGGCTGCCCGTGGGACTTGGTCCATGAGGTGATGAGTATATCAGGATTCCGTTATGGGAACCAATGGACACGCAGTCTCCAACTGTGTGCTTACTTATACCTTGATTATACAAGGTCTCCTTGTTCTGTTTCACGTTCATCTAGGATTTGTTTCGAGCTCTGGGCGCTGAATCCCATAGCCCGACAATCTGCCGCAAGAGGGAGGAAGTGCGATACCACAGAGTACCGTACCTGGTGGGACAGGGATACAGTCAGGCTGCATCAATAGTCGTCAATGCGATTCGGGTCTGCCGTATAGTCGCACGATGTACGGAGTATAGGCGAAACCAGGGCCACGGAGGGGGTCTCCGCAAGAGGCCGGCACGGTTCGCTTGCCGCCTGACAGCCGACGCCCAGACGGAGTCGGTTCGGCTCCCGCTTCCCAGCCGGACAGCCACTGTTTGGCAGCACATAAAACATCCCAGTAGCTGATAGCATGCCTCGGTCTTGGTAATGGTGCCCTCCGAGATTCAGACCTCCTTTCCTTGCGATGGACAAAACACAGCACATCGTCATCGTTGGGGCCGGCGTCTTTGGCCTGTCCACCGCCCTGGATCTGGCCGACGATGGCTTCTCGTCGGTGACCGTCATGGACCGGTCGATGCCTCCGGTCCCCGACGGATCCAGCAATGACATCTCGCGTGTCATCCGATTCGATTACGGGGATGCTGTGTATGCCCAAATGGCCAAGGACGCATACGAGCTGTGGAACACGAGTTCCGACTATGCCGCCTCCTTCCATCACACCCCTTGTGTCTGGACCGCCCAGCAGTCGGGGCCGACCGACCTCGTCCAGGCCGGTGGATCGGACTTTATTCGCAAGTCCAAACAGATCTTGGCCGACATGGGCCATGAATGGCACGGGCTCGACGACGCGGCCGCCTTGAAGGCTCGCTTCCCCGCCATCAGTGGAACCCCGATTGGCGAGGGCTTCGAAGGATTTTACAACAACTCGGCCGGATGGGCGGACGCAGGCGTCGCCATCGCCGGTCTGCGCGACCGCTGCATTGCGGCTGGAGTCTCCTTTGTCACGGGTCGACATGGCCACGTCACAGGGTTGGAGAAAGGGTCGGACGGGACGGTCAAGGCAGTCCGGACGATTGATGGCGGCAGCATCACGGCGGACCAGTTCATCTTCGCGACCGGGGCGTGGACAGCCAGTCTAATCCCCTCATGGAATACGATGGTGGCCACCGCTCAAATTGTCGGGTTTGTGCGGTTGACGCCCGATGAAGTAGCGCGCCTGAAGGACCTGCCCATCATTTTCAATCTCTCCACTGGCTTCTTCAGCTTTCCTCCGCATGAGCAGACGGGATACTTGAAGGTGGCATGCCACAGTTTCGGATACACCTTGTCGTCCACGGCGGACCAGAACATATCTTCCCCGCCGAGTGAGGCTATTTCAGCGCGTGCCAACTTCATCCCCGCGGAAGGGAGGCAACGGCTCCTGGCGGGGCTGGCGGAAATTTTACCAGAACTGGTGGCCCGGGGGTTTGAGAAGACCTGTCTTTGCTGGTATAACGAAACGCCAACGGGAGACTTTATTTTCGATCGGCACCCAGAACACTCGAACCTGTTCATCGCGACCGGTGGGACTGGACAGTAAGTGAGCCCATCCAACGTGAAGGGATACCCCATGCTGATGGTTGGGCTTCAGCGCGTTCAAATTCCTGCCGGTGATCGGCAAATATATCTCGCACGCCTTCCAGGGCCGGCTGCCCCCTGCCCTAGCGGCCCGGTGGAAGTTCCACACTGAATATCGGGCGCGCCCGCAGGAGGACTTGTTCACGGGAGCGCGCAGCCGCGGGGGAGGCGATGGCAGTCGGGGAGGCCCTGGTCGGCGGGAATTCTCGGCGCAGGAGCGGGATAGTCTGTTGTCGCTGACGGGGGCACTGGCCCGGCGACCGGCCAGGATGTAGATAATCATAGACCACCTGCTGTGGAGAGCTGAGGAGGAAACAGCTCCCTCCACGCGCAACGGTGGATAGAGATCTCCGGCTCATTCAGAACCACCCCGACGATAGACCTACTTTGGTGGATGTTGAACAGGATCAGGTGATCCGGTCACGTTTGCCGCTATCAGAATCTAATTACACTGGCACAGTTTGACTGCTGTGCGCGTCCGTGATACTATGTTTTAAACTCTATATATTCGATGACGATACACCCGCTAAGGCCGCTGACTGGCCACGATGTAGCTTCTACTATATATAGTATAGTCGGTGCTTCCGGCCTGTCTCCGCAGCAACACCAGAGCAGAAACCGGTGGATCCTGATGAAGAGATCCGACCTCACCCTCCACTACTAAAGGGTCTGCAGCCCCTCAAGCTTCTGACTTTCGCGGGTCCCGGACCATGGCCGCGAGCTCTCCCGTGTCACCCAGGAGATGACTGCGGTCAACGAACCCAAGCCGCTCATACACCGGCTTGCCAGCCTGACTGGCGTCGATGTAGATGGGCACTCCCTCCTCATCAGCAACTTGGCATCCCCATTCGAGGAGCAACCGAGCGGCGCCCATGCGCCGGTAGTCGGTATGGGTCGCGAGCATATCCAGGTCTAGCGCCAGGGTGAGCAACGAGTGAGGCGCCAGCAAGATACAAGGTTCAACCTACAAAAGTTCTTTCGACCCCCGCCAACCAGGGTGTCACGGCAGGACTCGAGCTTTTGGAGAAAGGCGTCGTTACGGACCGGATCCATGTCGGGATGCCAGGCGGGCCAGCGGGCACCGCGCTCCTCGGCCGTCTGCAGCGACCATTTCGCATAGGCGGCGATGCGGCCATTCTGCGCGGTGTCAACTATTTTGAGATACTTCTCGCGTGGCTTGTGCACCAGGTCGTGCTTGTTGGCCGTGTGCCACCACTGGCGCACCCCGGGGGTGTCGGGCCAGATGGCGCGGAGGCCCGGCGTGGTGAAGGCATTATACCAGAGTTCCGTGATCTCGGGCAGATCGTCAAGCGTCACAAATTCAAGCCGCAGGTGGGAGTCGCCGACGGTGGAAGACGTCATGGTGGGCGGGAAATGGCACAAGAAGAGAGCGAAGAGAACACACACATGGAAGGATGAGGTGCGTCTGCTGGAGAGAGGAAGGCTCCCTGGTGGGGGTCGCGCAAGGGACCGCGTGCAGTGGGGAGGCACGGCCATGACTGGCTGGCCACGGGCGATCGGCCCACTTATACGAGTTCGCATGACTCACTGAAGAATCGCCCCGCAACCGGAGATCGACTACAGTAGTATCCTCCGCTGACTACCCCATCGAGATTCTACAATTGTCCATCCGGCCGTCTTCATCCTTGGGAATGACAGGGACAGGGACGGGGCACCATAGCCATGCCCAACCTCGCTGGACCGGCCCGCCACTGGACCCCGGATGGCCCGGCCGCGGGAAACCCTAAAAACCACCCCAGCCAGCCCCCCCTGAGCTTCAAGCTTACGATCATCATCGCCCTGTACGCCGTGGTGGTTCTGCCCAATGGACCCGAGGTTGATGATTTCAGACTCTTTATCCACCGGTCACACCTCTTACGATTACGGCTACCTTCTATCCGGAATCTTTCGTGCCCTTCGACAAGAAGCCCCCGGTTATTCTGTTGAGGGATCAGGCTCTAACACGGGCGCCGGAGATGACAATGGAGATTGGCCGGATGGGAAGACCCCGGGGGATGCTGACGCGAGGTCATTGGAAGAGATAGCGTTTAAGGCTGGAAGCAGGGCCACTCCATGCCGAGAACCGACGCGGCGCTGCGTCCGGCTGAGGAACCAGACCAGGACCATTTCGTGATGTGATTAGGCCCATCAAAATGCCCATCCCAAGCCTGCCTGCCGAGCTGGTGCGCAACATCGGTAGCTACCTCGAGGTCTTCGACTGGTGTGCCCTTCGATTAACGTGCCGCTCTCTCTTCATCAATCTACTCGACGCTTTTGCGACCCGTCATTTCATCCGTAATTCTGTCCTGATTACCAGCATGGTCTTCACCAACTGGAAGAGATTACCGCCCATGGCACCTTCCAAAATCACGGTCGGGAGCTATGGTTTGGACCCGACATAAGCAAAGACTACTATAAGGTAGACTTTCCGATCTTTCTAAATTAAGGTAGCTGACAGTAAGGCTTATAATACCCTGTATAAGGCTGTTGAAGCAAATTATTTTTACTTGCCGGAGTCTGGTGCTCTCGGTAATTTTCTCATAGTCTCTAGGAAATGGTCACCAACCTGATGCCTGTCGGGGGATACTACCTCTCCACGCACCGCCAACGTCAGCTTCCCTGTCTCCGACTGTACACTTTAAGGGAAAACTGGGATTCTACCCAGTTGATCTGTATTAGCCTGACTACGTGTCAAGAAGGCTTGGTGGTGTTCATACAGAAACCTAGTCGGCTGTCTCGAAAGCGTTGATCGCATGGGACCGGAAACTTGAAAGGCTATCTACGTGTGGCGTGGCGCTCTCCCAGCTTACCCTTACCGGCCCAGTGAGAGGATCCTTGCTTTCCACTCTCAAGGGATTAAC
This sequence comes from Aspergillus carbonarius ITEM 5010, assembly GCA_001990825.1. Taxonomy (NCBI): domain Eukaryota; kingdom Fungi; phylum Ascomycota; class Eurotiomycetes; order Eurotiales; family Aspergillaceae; genus Aspergillus; species Aspergillus carbonarius. The sequence continues at coordinate 2,498,525 of KV907496.1, forward strand.
ACGGCTACATAATTGCATCCCTATATCACCGCCAGATGCTACCCACTTCAAGACATGTCATGGAACACTCACCACGGTCGCGCCTAGCCTTCAAGTCCTGACATTCATACTCTGTGCCTATGAGAGCACACTAAGCTCCCTTTGCTATGTTCTGTCCTTCGACAGGGCATACATTTCAAGCATCTCGGCGAGCTTCATCTGCATTGGATCAAGGTTGCCTGTGATACACTGAACAAAGCTCTTCTCACCGCAGCTACTATCCTGAAAGCCCTTACAGTGGTATCAGTGAGCCTGACTGCTACAACCACGTCGCATCGTAAGTTCAGACGCCTGGGAGAGCCTATGAGAAGAATTGCACTCATATTGACATGGCAGACAACTGCACAATACACTGATAGATGACAGATATCAAGAAAAGTCCAGTGACTGAGCTGACAAGGGTTCTGAATGGTCAATACTGGATTTACATTAGTGCAATTAAGCATGCTGCAAGGTATAATTGCCTCGCCTTCGTCGGGCAGTGGTCCGGGCAAGCCCCGAGGCAGCCCGAAGACCGGGGCTCGGAACAATCAGCTGGGAATGGGAGGACTTGATAAGGTTGAACCGAAGCAAAGGCTACAGCGGGATCCTGCGCCTGGTCTAATGCCCGAAAGCCTTCGCGGTGCAGCAGGCTAAATACGATCTGGCAGGAGCCTCGAGTGGGGCGGGGCAATCCTGCAGCCCACGGCCGGGCTCAAGTCTCCGCATGGCGTCGACGCCTCCATGGCACTATCCTCTCCTCGGGCCCCATTGCTTGGGCCGTGTCATGATAACGTGGCTTCTATCTGATTGCTGAGTGGTCGTGGTGATGCCGCCCTAATCCGGTCCACCCAGTCACTGGTCTCATGGTTATCACTGGGGCAGTGATTGGTGCGCCGTAGAGAGTGAATGGCGCATGGCTGCCTCGTGGGGATGGAATGGTGGATCCTGTAATGCTTGATTGGAGATAACAATGACATGGGTGACAAGACTAGGAGACCATGCTAAAGCAGTCTTTGCTCGTGTGCCCCCGAGAAGAATTAGTCTCGGGGATTCTTCTGTTGAGTCAACCCAAATCCACCTATATTAATGCCCGTTCCCCAGTGAAACCGTTGCACACGCACCACCTTAACACAGCTGAAACAAGATACCATGTTTCACACCCTCTCTCGTGAGCTCCAGTTGTGCTATGGGTTTGTACGCCGGGACCTGGGCACTGGTCTCCTCCCAGTTCCGGGATTCACGCTGGCGTCTTTGCTCTATCGCAAGGCAGCCCGGGAGGAGATGATTCCAGCCATAGCTGGTAAGGTTCCTCCCTCATCCCAATGTTACATGGCTCAGACCAGAATCATGTAGTGGCATTTCTTTACGGCTTCCTATACCTCTATACCTTTGTGGTCTCCAACCAGATCACCGGCGTGAGCGAGGACAAGATCAACAAGCCTGATCGCCCTATTGCCTCCGGTGCAGAATCGTTAAGGGCCGCCAAGATTCGCTATTGGGTCCTCACCGCCATGTATCTCGCTTTGGGCCATGCTCTGGGCGTGTCCGAATGGGCGCTGTTGTGGATTGTAACTACCATTGCCCACAATCCTTTGGGATTCTCCAACTTCGGCCCTACCAAGGATCTCTGCATGGGACTCGGATGCATTGCGCAGTTGAAAGCCGCATGGGCCATTGGAGGTTCCCCTCCCGACATGGGCTGGGAGTGGATCAAGGTGATTACCTTGTATATGCTGTGGCCGATTCCCCTCCAAGATCTGCGCGACGTGCCGGGGGATTTGGCTGCAGGACGCCGCACGACTCCTATCCTCTTGGGCGACTTGCCTGGTACGTATCTCACCCTAAATACGTCTGTCAGTTGTCGGACTAACATATCCAGCGCGTCTCTACATCTCGGCTGGTATTATCGTTTCACAGGTAGGCCCATGCAAGTTATCCTTGGTAGAGCGGCACTGACATGACATCCGTAGTTCCTGTTGATCAAATATCGCATCCTAGAGTATCGTTATGACACGTCGACCATCGTGCTATCGGCTGCCCTGGTCCTGATGACCATTGGATGCATCTTCCGGTTATTTGCCTTCCGGTCCCTGACCAGTGACCGGTTCTCATACTGGTTGTACACTGTGATTTATGTCTTCCAGCCGTTGTCTGCATGCATTACCCTGCGGTAGATGACGATGACGCAGAGTGAAGAGATTCAGATTGGCGGACAAGGCAATAAACATGAGTACGGCAGATGGTAGGAGGATTCTGATAGAAACGCCCTAGTTCGACATAAAACTTACCCCTCATCCTCGCTCAACTACTCAATATGTGAGTGTTGTTCCCGATCAAGTTGAACTGCTTTCAGGCTCCGGTAGTTTCATCGCCTTCAGTACACCAACATGTAGAACGCCTTTAGTCTCGAGCTCCAAGGTCAATGGCACCATTTGCCTCCTTTGACTGTAGTGCACACCGGCAACCCGAATATGTGTTGCCCATATTCCCGGCTGAATGTCGGAATAATCATCCCGATGCGCAAAAGGCTTATGAGTTGGTCCAACTCTCGCACAGTCCATTCGGGGCTCAGTCAAGGTATCTTTCTGGCTGTCCGGAGGTCCACCAGGCCTGGGGATTCTCGCATTGCTATTGCGCAGAACTGCACAGACACCGATGCATTCGGAAACGATCATCTCCATGGTCCTAAGCAGAGGAGTACCATGGTGGGCGGCGGGTCTGGTGTGAAGAATGGCCGGAGATCCGTCGGAGCTCCGGAGTGGATCAGCAGCCAGCAGGCCGCTTCCTGAGGGATCTCGTGGGAATCCTGCTCGTATTCACTTATCTCCCCACACTTGACACTAGGCAATCCCAGTCACTGGCGAGCCGCTATGCAGGACGATTCCCTACCGGGCATCTCATCTCATGACAACTTCGAGCATCCTCGCCAGTGGCCATGCTATCCGACCTCCTTGGGTCGGCTCCAGGAGCTGGCTACCATCTCCTGTCTCTGGCTGTCATCTTGCTTGCCGTTTCAATCACGACCGTGATAGTTTATCGTCTCTACTTGAGTCCCTTGGCATGCATCCCGGGGCCCAAGATTGCCGGTACGTCAGCCTGGACATCGTCGACGACCTGACTAACCCAGCAAATCCCCGCAGCGGCCACATCGCTGTTCCATTTCTATCATGATGTGATTCGTGATGGCCAATACATCTGGGTAGTGCAACAGATGCATGAGAAATACGGTAGGCCTCCACCTTTTAGTTGATCCCTCCAAACCATAGCCCCGTTGTAACCGGCGAGATCAACAGGCCCTGTGGTCCGCATCCGTCCTGATGCCATCCATGTCAATGACCCCCACGCCATCGATGCCGTCTTTGGGACGGTGGGATCGCGTCGCAACAAGGCCAAGGGGACGTTGAACGGCTACATGGCGTATGGGTCCGTGCTGGGCACCGAAGGACATGATCTTCACCGACGACGCCGGGCAGCCCTCAGTCCCTTCTTCAGCAAGCAGTCCGTGCGACAGCTCGAAGGGGCGTTGCAGGGGATCATGCGCAAGGTCGTCCAGCGCCTCCATGAGCGGGCCGACCAAGGCGGCGTGGTGAATATGAACGTCCTCTATGCATCCATGACCAGTGATATCGTGACCGGGTACGCCCTGGGGGAAAGCTGGGGTTATCTGGACATGTCCGACTTGAATGAGCGAGCCTACCGGGTCATCTCGGCCAGTTGCAGCACTTTCCACTTGAATACTTTTGTCCCGGTCCTGGGGGTGATTGTGCGGCGATTCCCACGCAGGGTGATCGTGCGGTTGATCGACATTAGTTTCTTCGAGACGATGGTCGCGAATGTCTCGCAGCGGCTAGAGAGTATTCGACGCGCCATTGTAGAACAGGGATCGGGGTCCGCTGCTGCGGAGGCGTCCGACAACATCTTCTACAAAATGATCACGTCAGACCAGCTTCCGACAGCGGAGAAGACGACAAAGAGACTGGTTGACGAAGCACGGATTGTGATCGCTGCAGGCACGGACACCACTGCGCAAGCCTTGAAGGGGATTACCTATGAGCTTCTTGCGAACCCGACGGTGCTGGCCAAGCTGAAGAAGGAACTCGAGAACGCCATACCATGGTCCGATGACCAGAAGCTCCCCCGCGTGGCGGACCTAGAGGAACTGCCTTATCTCGTAAGAAAATGCATACCCGAAGTATGCCTCTGCACGTACTGACGGACAAGGCAGTCTGCGGTCATCGAAGAGGGCCTCCGCCTGTATGCGGGCTTTTCCTATCGGCAGGAACGCGTGTCCCCGGATGAAGACACAGTCATCCAGACCACTCTTGCGGGAAAGCCTGTGTCCTATAAGATTCCTGCTGGTGTACGTGACCATCGAACTACCGAGCTATTGCGTGCTGATCCTGACTCAATCAACTAGACCTCGATGTCGATGACTGCCCCCCTGCTACATCGGCATCATGACCTCTACGGCCCCAGCCCGGATGTATTCGATCCAGAGCGGTACTTGAATAATAAGCAGCTGAGTAAATATCTGATCACCTTTTCCCGTGGACCCAGACAGTGTGTTGGGGTACGTATCCTACTCCCTTTTTGTCTCCCACGCGGCTGATCCCGATGCAGATCAATCTCGCCTATGCCGAGCTGTACCTGGCCTTGTCGACCATCTTCCGTCGATTTGACCGGTATGATGGGACCGGAACGCAGCGGGTCCCTACGATGGAGCTATACGAGACCAGTCGGGCAGATGTGGCCATGGTGCGAGATCGGGTTGCTCCGTTTGTCAAGACGGGTAGTTTGGGCGTGCGGGTTAAGTTGAGGCTTCCCAGTCATGAGTAGATGGAAGGAGAGACCGTAACTTCCTAAGTAACTGAACGCATGAACTTATCCATCCTCAAAATGAACGAATCATTGGCAAATCACTGTATCATAAAGAAAGTCTTCCGCTCTCTGACGTGGTCGCATTGGGCAGCTTATGAAGGAGGTAGAATTGATTATTAGATCGTCGGGGGTAGATACTAATAAGTTACAAAACATAGGATACATAGGGACATCATTCGTGCACTCTCGCCATTCCACCCCGTCACCGGGCCTCGTGGGTCTCCGGGGCGGCAATGCCCATGGTGGAGGTATCGTAGCCCTGGGATTCGAGATAGTCTCGGAAGCGGGCATCCTCGTGGGTGATGGTGTCCTATCACACGGTTAGCCGACGATATGTTGTGGCTCGCGCAGACCCCCCCCCCCCCCCCGGCCCGGGCAACGTACCTGGTTGATCTGGGGCAGACCGAAATAGGCCAGGAAGGCACTGAAGATGCACAGCGAACTGGAGACATAGAACGGGTACTGGCCCTGGTGGGCGATGTTGCTGCCGGCATCCTTGACGATGACGGGGAAAACGTAGGTGCCCACGAAGGCACCCACCTTGCCCATGGCTGCCGCCGTGCCATAGTACTGGCCGCGGATGGGGGTGGCGCACGTCTTGGCCGCACACAGGCCGATGTTGTCCCCGGGGCCGACCTCGCCCATGGCCAGGAAGATGCCGTACACCACCACAAAGGCGGCCACGTAGTGCGAGGTATCCAAGTAGGGGTAGCAGCCGGTCATGATGAACCCAATGGCGCCCTGCACGAAGACACCAAAGGCCAGGGTGTTGCGGGGTCCGTACCAATCACTCATGAAGGCGCCCAGGAAGGAGCCGGGCACATAGAAGACGTTGATCAGAGTGTTCCAGCCCAGCGTCTTCCACATGGGCGCATTGTCGCCGATGATCACACTCAGCCACGCGGAGGAGTAGATGCTGAAGGAATAGGTCGAGAAGTCGTAGATGAACCAGATCAGGGCGACCACACACTATAACACCGGTTAGCCAGTTTTCGATTGTCGTCGTCGTCGTCGTCGTCGACATTGCTCGATCCCAATGGGCTTACCCAACGCTGCCAGTAGAACCTAATTCCGGCCGAGTTAGCATTCCATCCCCCGTCGAGGAGCGGAGCGGCACTTACTTAATAATCAGCCAGGCGGGAAACTTGTGCATCTTCTCGCGCGCGTACTCGGCGGGCTCCTTGAGCTTCATTCGCAGGTAGATCAGACTGAGGGGGGGGATGACACCGAGGCCGAGGCAGATGCGCCACGCGGCGCGGAGGTGGTTTTCGCCCGTGGCCAGGACGACAATCATGGGCACGAGCGACGAGGCGACCGAGGCCAGATCCAGCTGGAAGTTGGTGAACAGGATGAACCAACGGTGGCGGGTGCCCTCTTCCAACTCTCCACTGCTCTCCGCCGCGGCCACGGAGCCCGCCGGGTATTCGCCGCCCACGCCCAGCCCCAGAAAGAAGCGGTAGGCCGTGAGGGCCGTGAACATGCCCGTCAGGCTGCCACCGGCCCCGTAGGCCCCGGCACAGAGGGCGCCAAAGATGAAGAGGATGACGGTGGAGACCATGAGGGTGTTGGCGCGCGACCAGTGGTCGGAGAGGTAGCCAAAGAACAGCATGCCGACGACGGTCCCGGCGAAGGCGATGGAGGAGACATTCTGACTGTAGGTGGACCCCTTGTAGACATGGGGGTAGAGCTGATCGAGCATGGTATTGACGGTACCGATGACCTGGAAACAACCGACGAGACCGGGTTAGCGAGGCTGAACGAGGCCTGGTCTGCCGGGGAGGGAGAGGAAATCGTACATATTGCAGGTAGCCATCCGACCACAGCCCAGCACCACAGGCAAAGGTGGGCCAACTGCGCTCCCACCAGGTCTTTTCCGGCTGGGCCAGAGGATCCTCATCGATGTGAGGATCTCCATGGGGGGCGACCACCAGCTCGGATTTTTTCTCGTCGCGGGGATCCATGGTGGCGTGAGAAAGACGGGGCGTGATGAAGAGGAAGGGGAGGAAGAGGAGGAAGAAGAAGAAGAAGAAGAAGAAGAAGAAGAAGAAGAAGCAGCTGTAACGCAAGGAGGGGAAAGGCAGGGAAATCAGCTGCACGGGCTCAAATCCTCTGGAGGCCGCGGTGCCAGAAAGAAATGGAGGACTGGGCCAGGACAGGAGTGACAGACAGTCCGAGCGGAACGAAGGCCTTTATAGGATGACAGGAAGAAGAGAGAGAAAAAAAAAAAAAAAAAAAAAAAAAAAAAGCGTGCAGTGAAAGGCAGGATGATAGCTGGGACCGTTAAGGTTTGGTGTCAAGTACTAGGTACCTGGCTCAGACATGTGAAAGCGGCGGCCAGCGAAGTACCTGCGACCTGAGTGGTGCATCCTATGGCGCCTCGACGATAAAGCCCTAACTGCTCCTAGGCCTAGCTGATAGTGAAGGTAGAGAGACTAGAGATCATGAATCCCTCGAGCCACCCACCCTCCCGCTCGGCGGGGCTGGCCCCCCCTCCATGGCTCTGCCCCAGGACCACCGGCTCGCCGCGTGCCGCACACGTGCCCAGCTCACAGGGTGTCACCGGTCGGGCCCTGGTGGGCATGACCCCATCCGGAGTCCCCTCCCGACAGGGGGGCCTTTGTCCATCCCAGGGAACCAACAAATGCTTGGGATGCAGACAGAACAGTTGAGCAGAACAGACTCCTCCGATAGCCAGGAAACGCGCGGCAATGGGAAGTGATTATCTTCACCGCAGCGTATCTGCCTGCAGCCCTTCACCCACCCACCTGCGTGCCGGGGCTCTGATAACCCCCCCGGCTGTGATTCGTGAGGGCAACATCCGGGGTCCACTGCCCAATCTCCGCCGATATCAGGGTGACTTAAGCCTCTATCGGACAGGCCCCGGGGCACGTGTGTCACCCCCCCAATGCGGTCGCTTCTAATCAAGGCGAGGCCTGTGCCCACGTGCCCCCGTTGGGGGTTGCACGGCATCCTACGTTCGCGCAGAGTTTTTTTTTTTTTTTTACCTGCACACCATAGCCACGTTGACGCATCATGCAATGGGGACTGATTCGTACCAAGACCCCCGTTCGAGCCCCTGGCTGTCTCGGGGCCCGATCGTCGTGCATAAGGCTGGCATCGCACGCCTTGCCCCTTCCTCCATCCCACCCACCACGCGCTGGTCAAGCTTTCCAGCATCATCGTTGGGCACGGTTCCGGGCTCGCCAAGCCCGCTGGTGGATGCTTCGACCCCACGTGGTCGCTGGTGCCGGAGACACTAGATCTGTAGCTAGCTAAGTAAACTGGTCTGGCCGTGATGGACCCCATTCAGGGGACCAGAAATGCGATTTACAAAAAGAATCACATGTTATTTATTACAGTGTCCTCGCCCCTCCAGGCCCAGGCTCAGCTCATCCCACCATCAAATTAAACATCCCAGTCCCCTCCTTGACTTCAAAGTCCCACGCCACCCCTGCGTATTCCGTCCGAGGACAGACCCGCACGTTGAAGCCATGCTTCGGGGGCCCCATGGTCGACGCAATCGCCTTGGAGTTGATCGAGGGCTCTTGCCACACGCCCGCCACCGGCACCAGATCGAACCGGAGCACCAGCATGGCCGCCAGGGCCAGGATCTCCGAGCTGGCAAAGTGCCGCCCCGGGCAGATGACCGGCGACACCCCGAACGACATGAAGCCGCCCGTCCGGCGCGGGTTCTGCGTCGTCTTGAGGAAGCGCCGCGGGTCGAACGTGTCGGCGCTGGACCCCCACGCGTCGGCGGCCCGGCCGATGGCCGCGCCGGGCATGTTGACCACACTGCCGGCCTTGAGCAGGTATTGCTCCGCGAGCACCGTATCCTGCATGACCACGCGGGTGGGCGCGGTGGCGGATCGGAGACGCAGGACCTCCTGGAACGTCGACAGCAGGAGGGGGCACTGATCGCGCAGGGCGGAGATGTCGATGATGTGTCGGTGGTCCGCGTCGACGCGCAGCACCTGGTCCCGCATCTCCTGGCGGATCTCCGCCAACAGATCGGGTCGGGAGTAGAGATCGTACAGCACCCAGAACGTGGCCGGCACCGAGTTGGAGAGCAGGCCGAGGCCCATGGCCACCTCTTGCCGCGCGATATGCTCGAGGGGCACCCCGGCGTCGTGCATGGATTTCCACCGCACGTACGTCAGCTCCGACCCCTGCTGATGGCCGCCGAGCTCGTAGTACTTGATGAAGGCCGCCACCGCCGTCTCGCGCCCTCGCCACGCGGTGCGGGCCGTCAGCCACGGCAGAACGTTGGCCAGCAGCGGGCTGATGTGGGATTCAAACTTCCTAGACTCGTAGGTTAGCGGACCGCATGCACGGCCGGAGCGAAATCGATCACCTACCAGAGGGCATCCTCGATGCGGGGATCCTGATACGGATTCAAGGGCCCGTACGAGGCGTCGGTGCTGGCCGCGGTGATGACGCGCCTGCACCAGCGGTCCAGATCGATGGTGGGGAGACCCGCCAGCTCATCCACCCACGGCCGCAGCTTCCGGGCCATGCACGCATTCATCCGATCCAAGGGCCGGCCGGTGAGGGCCGACTGCATGGCGAGAATCACCTCGTGGCCCAGGCCCTGGCCGCCCGACTCCTTCTCGCGGAACTGCTCCAGGGTCGGGCCGTGGATGCCGGCCATGCGCTCGAGCGTCAGGGACAGGAAGGGGTCGAAGGACAGGGTCTTCCGGTTCCGTTGGACGGCCTGCAGCAGGGGGGGCGATTTGACCACGTAGGTTTTGTTGAAGAGCAGGTCCAGGGTGCAGATCGGATGCGCGCAGTTCTCTCTATCACCATCGTCAGCGACCCGATAGCGGTGGGTGTTCATGCCTCTCGGGGCCCGGAAACTCACGTGGCGATGCGAAAGTACGGCAATCCATACCACAGCATGCCCAGGAGATGGCCGAGGACGGGGATGCGGCTGCCCACCCCCGGCGGTTCGCGCGGGTCAAGGGTGCGCCGACGGTGCAGGGCGTACACCAGCCCGGCCACGAGGCCGAGCAGGACGAGTTGGGCGGCGTGGAACATGACCCGGCGATTGCAATGGGGGGGGGGGGACCGGCGAGAAGGGGAGACGAGATGGGGGATATTTATGAGATGGCGATCTGACAGCGTCAGCCTCGCGCGAAGGAGGGACGCTCTGCTCTGCCTCCTATTGGCCCGGCCGGCTCGAAGAAGAGGATCCGCCCGCGGTGGAGCCCAATCGATACGAGAGCGATACGCCATTACGCCCACCGCGAGAGGCGTCTCATCCTCGCTTCCGTGCGTATTCGCCCGTATAGGTAGGTAGGTAGGGGCGTGGGCGCATCGGTTCATGTCCGCCCGAGAAAAGCGCAGGGCTGAATCCAAACTGCCGCGGGTGCACCGAGCCTTTGTCCAGGAGTTTGCTGGCTAAGTTCATCGTCAACTGGCGACCCAGTACTTGGATGACGGAAGCATCCCATATGCGACCGACTGGTGCCATCACGGAAAGATGCTAAAGCGACGAGACAACCTGATAATGAGAGAATAGTCAAGTGCTACACTGACTACATTTGGTTGGCTTCATCTAAACGAAGACACGTGCAGTGTTGAAGCTACGATGCGATAAAAAAAGTCGACCCGCGGTTTTCCAGCTCCGCGCTGGCACGCGGCATGGAAAAAAAAAGAATAATTTGTAATTGGCGCTGCCCGGAATCGAACCGGGGCTGGCACGGCCACAACGTGACGTCATACCACTAGACCACAGCACCTGTTGTTGAGGAAATGGTTTCCAGTTAAGCTTATAACCCTCCTCTTTTTCTTAACAATCAATGAGAATGTGTGCTGCGGCCACTTTCACACTATTCCCAATGGGGCAATGAGGTTGGTCCACGCCCTGCAAATGGATACCATTTCAACCCATTTGACCGTACTTTCATTGACATTTCCTAAAGATAGTTCGATATCTTCTACCGTCAATTGCTACCGAGTTCTTCGTTATGCCTATTCCACACAGTCGGGGCCGGTATAGTTTATCAAGACATCATACTACAAAAGATATATATTCAGTGGCTACCAATCAGTAGATTGATGCACCCCATCAGACAGAACAAGCCACCTGCGGCCAACGCGTATCCGCCATCCGAGTAGTATTCACCCGCTCCATCGACCACTCCATCATCACCCTCAGGATATCATCAATCTGGGCCTCCGTATTGTCCGCATGCAGCACCAGACGCACCCGTTCCTTGCCCTCCGGCACAAGAGGGTAATGCACGGGATTCACCCAGTAGTTGGCCTGGTGCAACCGGTGTGCCAGGTTATTTGCATCCCCCTCGCGCGTAGTCAGTGGGATGATTGGGGCGTGGAAGGACTCCGGTGCCCAGGTTCCCTCGGTGGGGATACTCAGGACGCCACTCTGTTTCACCGTCGACCACTGTGGATGGCCGGTCAGCTTGTTCTGGAAATATGCTATGTTCTTCTGCAGTTGCGTGCGGCGCTAGGGCCACGGGTTAGCGTTGATCTGCGTCTATCGTGATGGACTCTCACCGTTTCTCCCTCTTCGCTGGCCAGCAGATCATATCCGGCCTTGACGGCAGCCAGGACCGGGAAGGCCGGTCCCGTGGAAAAGATCACATTCTTGGCGTAATTGATGATATATGACCGGATGGTCTTGCTTGTCAGAATGACACCTGCGGACAGGTCATGATTGCTGCTGATGTCGGAGGAGAGGGTGGCCACTTACCCCCGGTTGCTCCAAGTCCCTTTCCACAGGTATGCAAGCGGATCGGGAATTCCTTCTCCAGGCCCAGGTTGCAGACATACCCGGATCCGTTTGGACCCAGAAGGCCATTGGAATGGGCTTCATCGATACTCAGCACGGCGTTGCCGCGCGGAAGGATCTCGTGGGCGAGTTGGATGATGCGATGGAGGGGTGGGCTGTCGGCGTCCATGCTGTACACGGACTCCAGGGCGATGAACACGGTTTGTTGGCCGTCCGCGACTCCGGGATGCGTCTCGCGCAGGTTCAGCAGGCATTGTTGAAGCCCAGCCTCGTCGTTATGCGGGAACATGCGCGTCTCTGCGCGGCCCCGGCGCATCCCCTCGTGGATGCTGGCATGCACGTATTGATCATACAGGACCACATCGCCCGGCTGGGGGACGGTCGACCAGAGGGCCACATTGGCATCGAAGCCCGCGTTGAAGAAGAGCGCCGACTCGGCGCCATGAACCCGCGCCAGGTGCTCTTCCAGATCGGTCAGATACTGGGTGGTGCCCTCGAAGATGCGCGTGGATCGGCTGCCCAGGGTGAAGTGAGGATGGCGGCGCAGTTCATGGAGAAAGGCTGTGCGCAGCACCCCCGACGAGGAAAAGGAGAGCGTGTCGTTGGATCCGAAATCCGCCATGTGTGCGGTTCTCTGGGGGGATGCCGGGGTGATCAGTCGATCCTGCTGCTCCCGCCGGTGCAATTGTTCCTCGAGCCTGTGGAGGAGCATGGTGTGTTGTCCGCCTGAATGAAACGGTGATGCATTCCTCAGTGGATCTGTTTGGGGACCCCGCAGTGAAGAATCCCCAACACCGAGAGAGTTAAATACGCTTCCAGGCCGGTGGCAAGAGGCTCGCAAGACTGACGGAAGCGATGGTTTGAGTGTCATGGTCGCCATTCCCGAGAAGTCAACACTGCCAGTGGCTCGGTTGCATCCTACACAACAATGGTTCTAGGGAGGATCAGCGCCGTCCAGAGGCATTATGTATCGCCCGGCATTACAGCCTACCGTGTCATTCGACACAGGCCTCCAATGAAAACCAGTGCATGCACCAAAGTTACCACAGAGTGATGTCGATCAGTTGCATCGGCATGATGCACCCCGAAGTTATTCAGGTGTTTAATGGCACTCCCCGCCATGATGGAAATCCACCTGGTAGGGTTCTACTTGGCAGGTCGGACAAGGGACATCCGTATCGGTGTTTACTCTGATTACCCAGGTGGACATTCTGGAGGGAACCAAGTGACTTCTTGGAAGACAAAGACAGACCAAGCTATGTGGCTATCCGACCGGGCTATGGGATTCGTTCAATTTTGTTCCAGCCTACGCTTTTGACTGACACGGTGTGCTAATCAATGGTACCAAGGTGGTCGGGGATGGTGGGATGATGCCGGTCGGGATTCATCACACGACCCCCACCCGACTGATTGGATCTGAGACAGACAGGACCAAGATCACAACCCCGAGATCCTTGATTTAACGCATGGGTGGCATGGTAAATCAAGTCCAAGGGACATGTCCAACCGTAATTGCACGGTAGCCGCACAGAACGAAACCATGGTTCCGCCGTTGACAACCCATTCAATCCAACCAGGGCAGCTCCCTGACCATGGAACGATCGTCCGTCAACCTGGGTTCACCTAGGAGAATACAGTCTGTAGTTCATGTCTTTACCCGCGATGATTCAGTCCGGGGTAACAAATCAATGGCATAACAATCCATGTGGTGAGTCTCATCTGCTGATTGACTATGCAGACGAAAGGCAAGATCTACTGGCGGGAGATAATGACCGTGGGTCTCTGTACTCTTCGGATACATCATGATAGCGTTGCAGACACCCCCCCAAAAATATCATGATGACAGAATCGCTGGAGGACTGAGATATATGAATGCGGTCCTACGGAGGTGATATCTCGGTATCTCTGCCATATTACACATCACCCATACAAATATTACTGTTAACCGGATCTTCCCCAAATTCATCCCATCAGAGCTGAAAATATGGAGAATATCATTCTTGGTTATGCCAAAGACGCGCCGGACGCAGTCGCGGTCCTGGACCAAGGAAGGCCTCTGACATACGCCGAGCTAGTCTCCGAGGCAAACCACCTCTCTGCACAGCTCAAGGCAGCGACAGACCCCGGAAGCACAATCGGGATTCTCCTCGGCCCCGGAGTCGAGCAAGTCGTGGCACAGGTTGCTGTGCGCCTAGCAGACGGCGTCTGTGTACCCATCGAGCCCTCCATCCGCGAACGGCGCCTCGCGGACATGCTGCAGGATGCGCAGGTCACGCATATCATCATGGAAGATCACCAGCTGGGATTGCCGGGGTTCCACCGGATTGACGTTGGATCTTGGTCACCACCAGCCTGTTCCCAACTGCCCGAACCCCTCGGTCGACATCACTGCCGAACACAGTCATCTTCTCTTCACGTCGGGCTCGACTGGTCGACCCAAGCCCGTCCAGATCCGAGCCGACGGGATCCTCCACCTGGCGACCCCGACGCCAGCGACCCCCCGGGCTGGGGCGGACCGAGTGGCGTCGTTCAATAATCCCGGGTTTGACCTCAGCCTGTTTGAGATCTGGGTCCTTCTGATCTCGCGGGCCACCATCGTGGTCGTGCCCCCGCCGGATTGCCACCGACCCGGGTGCGATGCCGTCCTTCCTCCAGGAGCAGGGGGTGACCGTCCTGATTATCACGGCGGCCTTGTTCAATATCATGGCATCCGACCGAGGCGCGTTCCACCCCCTCACACATGTCCTGACGGCGGGCGATGTGGCCAATGTGCGAGCGATGCGCGATGTGCTGGAACACGCCCCCCCCGGCGCATCTGTGGAATACATACGGGCCCACCGAGTGTACGACGTTGGCGACGATGCTGGAGGTGACCCTGGCCGAGAGGCACCGGAACCGCATCGGCATTGGCGGGCCCGTGGGGCACATGGAGGTCTGCCTGATTGACCACAACGAAAAGCCCATTCACCAAAGCGGACAGCGAGGAGAAATCTGCATCGCAGGCCCACAGCAAATGGGAGGATACTTGAATCGCCCTGACGAGAACCAGAAGTGTTTCCTGTGCCAACCTCGCCAGGCACTCGGGCCGCCGGGGGCCACGGAGGAGAGGCGAACCCTCGATCATCTTCCGTCTCGGGGCCCAGGTGGATTTCTGCCAGTCGTATCGCGAGCACGATGCGCCGAATGTGGTGGGCACTGGCCATATCCTCCGCTTGGCTGCGGCGGGCCGCCGCAAAGCCCTGCAGTACCTGTCGTCGTTCGACGCCTGGGGTCCGACCGGGTTTGTGCGGGGGGACGCCGGAACTGGCCGAGGACGGGCCCCTGGAGCCCCATGGCCCGGCACTGCGCTATGATCTCGGATATGCCCCGGGTCAATGGGTGGCGGAGGCCCTGGTGCGTCGCATGCGCGCGCGCGGGGGTTGTCGGTGGTCATCTATCGGCCCGGGTTCATCATCGGGCATGGCCGGACGGGGGGCGACCAACCCGGAGGATTTCGTGTCGCGCCTGGTGGTCGGCTGCATCCCGCTGGGCGTCTTCCCCCGGCTGGACCAGCGGCTGGAGTATGTCCCGGTCGACTATGTGATCGCGGCGATCCTGCACATCGCAGCCTCGCCCCGCGCCCTGGGCCATTCGTATAGCCTGGTCGCTTCCGGACCCGCGCCACTCGGCCACCCTCCAGGAGACGTGTCAGATCATCAACGAGGCCGGGTATCCGGTCCAGTTGATCGACTACACGGCCTGGGTCCAGGAAGTGGCCGCGCAGCACCCGCGGGAGGGCCCTCTGGCGCCTCTCCAGCCCATGTTCCGCGAGCGTGTCCTGGGGGACTTGACGCGCGGGGAGGCCAGTCAGTGGTCGCCCTTCTACCGCTCCGACAACACCGTCCAGGCCCTGCAAGACCGACCGGACATTCAATACCAGCCCTTGGACGCGGCGATGCTGCGGCAGTTCATGGCGTTCTGGAAGCGGGAACGGATTCTATCTGAGGGGACGGATTAGGGCATCCCCCAGAATCGAGTGGAGGTGCGCTGCATCCCGCCCGCGACGCGGCTCCTAGTAAATATCACCCGGCCATGGCGCTGCGTCGTACTCGACCTTCAAATCGAAACGTTCAGTCCGCGGGACCAGGCTGACCGCTTCGTCCGGTCGGACTCCTCGATGCTGCCATCCTGCACTGGACAGTGGACAGAGTCTGGATGGGTCCGCGGCAAAGACTGATCCCCAACGTCAGCAGGCAACGTGTCCCTCCGACCTGTCGACGCCCGTCAGTGGGTGAAAAAAGGCCCGACGCCACCACCACCACCACCAAGCAATGGCCCAGCGTCGACTCTGCAGGTACCAGGGGAGCAGGTACAACAGAAAAGTTGAAGCATCAGATTGATTGATGGATGGATGGATGGATGGGGACGGGGTTGTCTCTTTCGGCCCCTCATCTCACCGTCAGATTAAAACCCTGCCGTGGGTCAGACTGGTCAAAAAAAAAAAAAAAAATCATTAAAAAAAAAAGGACCCTAAAAAAAAAACCGGTTGTCAGGCGAAGTCGGCGAATGGGCGACGTAATGCGTGTCGGAGGCGTGGCTATAAATAGCTCCCGACCCCCGCAGGAGTCCATATTCCTGTTCTGTTTGCCGCCCCGTCAGACAACAGATCGATTATACCTCCTGTGTACCTAGTAGGAGGTCCGCGGACGGCCTCGCGGCAGGGCGGACGGTCGGATGGGTGCTGATTGGCCCCAGTGACAGCCGGTCGATCAGCGATGGGCCCCAGTGTACATCCTAGTAGGTACCATAGTAGATACGAGAGAGACGCTGGGACCTCGATCTTCCTGGAGACGGGGTCGGGAGGATGCTGCATGATGGTACCGGGCGATGCTGCCCTCCCGAAACAAGCCTTTTTGAGAAGAAGAGCTTACCTGGAATTCAGGATGGCTGCCATGCGTGACGGGGGGTTGCCGAGAGGCTACCATGGATGATGAAACGGTGCCCCTGCGACGGGGGAGACAGAGGGACACCGAACATGGCAGATGGCAGTGCCTCACCGGGGAACCGGTCAGGGGGATGATGTCATGCTCTCCAGCTGCTGATTACCGACCAACTGCCATCGTAGTCCTCGTCATTGGGCGTGGCCGCTCACCGTCGATGAGATAACGGGGGGGGGGGCGGCAGGTAGCCGCCCAGTCACCAACCCTAAGTTCCTAAGAGTTTCTAACAGTAACCTGATGCCGACCCGACCAGTGGCGCCGCCTCCGAGCCGGGGTCTGCAGCCGGCGGATCGGCAGGGGTGCTCTCCATTGGCCAGGTCTGAGACGCCGCCCCAGGGCACTCTGGCCGCTGTTCCCTGGGAGGGCCCATCGCGGCGTCGCGATAGCCAGCCAGGCCGTGGGCGCAACAGGCCTCGGTGGGGAGACGGAGTGGAGCCCTCAGTGTATCAGTGGAGGGAGGGGGGGGGGGTCTCGGATCCCCACCGACGCCGCACCTGGTTCACGGGCTTCAGGCGAACAGATCCTGCCTAAGCATCTCGGGATGGCAAAAAAAAAAAGATGAAAAAAAAAAAAAAAAAAAAAAAATGGTTATACCTCCACTCCAAGCGCGGAACGAGTCGGATCATGGCCATGGGTCCAGGCGGGCAGAATCTTTCCAAAAGGTAGGCTTTAGGCTTTCCCACTCCATCCCCCCCAGCAACTCCCTTATGGACAGGGCAAAACCCTCAATAAGGTCCAACACAGCGAGTCCGCCAGGCCGAGGGACCCAATCATGAGACCCTGATACGGCGTTTCCTAATATAGTCAAAAATCCTAA
>KV907496.1:2520988-2542220 GCA_001990825.1 Aspergillus carbonarius ITEM 5010
CCCCGAGAAACGGCGCACGGTGTTGATTGCGACCATGGAGTACGACATTGAGGACTGGAAGGCCAAGGTCAAGATCGGCGGGCTGGGCGTGATGGCCCAGCTCATGTCGCAGCATCTGGGGCATCAGGATCTCATCTGGGTGGTGCCGTGCGTCGGGGACATCGAGTACCCCCAGGACACCCCGACGGAGCCCTACATCGTCACCATCCTCGACAACCCCTACCTGGTGCACGTGCAATACCACGTCCTCAACAACATCACGTACGTGCTGCTGGACGCGCCCGTCTTCCGCCAGCAGACCAAGGCCGAGCCCTATCCGCCGCGCATGGACGACCTGGACAGCGCCATCTACTACTCCGCCTGGAACCAGTGCATCGCCGAGACCATCAAGCGCTTCCCGGCCATCGACATGTACCACATCAACGACTTCCACGGCTGCCTGGCGCCGCTGTACCTGCTGCCCACGCGCACCATCCCCGTGTGCCTGTCGCTGCACAACGCCGAGTTCCAGGGGCTCTGGCCGCTGCGCACCCAGCAGGAGAAGAAGGAGGTGTGCTCGGTCTTCAACTTGCCGGTCGAGACGGCCACCAAGTACTGCCAGTTCGGCACCGTCTTCAACCTGCTGCACACGGGGGCCAGCTACCTGCGCTTCCACCAGCGCGGCTTCGGGGCCGTGGGCGTGTCCAACAAGTACGGGAAGCGCTCCTGGGCGCGGTACCCGATCTTCTGGAGTCTCGAGAAGATTGGCAGTCTGCCCAATCCCGATCCCACCGACATCGCGCCCCTGGAGGCGAGCGCCGACGAGAAGGCCCTGACGCGGTCGTACGAGGAACGCATCACGGACAAGCTGGCGGCCCAGAAGTGGGCCGGCCTGACCGAGGATCGCACCGCGGACCTGCTGGTGTTTGTGGGCCGCTGGTCCAAGCAGAAGGGCGTCGACCTGATTGCGGACGTCATCCCCGCCGTGCTGTCGGCTCGTCCGCAGGTGCAGGTGATCTGCGTTGGCCCCATCATCGACCTGTACGGCCGCCTGGCCGCCATCAAGCTGGACAAGATCGCCACCATGTTCCCCGGCCGTGTGTTCTCGCGGCCCGAGTTCACCGTCCTGCCGCCCTGCGTCTTCTCGGGCGCCGACTTCGCCCTGATCCCGTCGCGCGACGAACCCTTCGGCCTGATTGCCGTCGAATTCGGCCGGAAAGGCGCGCTGGGCATTGGCTCGCGCATTGGCGGGCTGGGCCAGATGCCCGGCTGGTGGTACACGGTCGAGTCGGATGCCACGCGCCATCTGCTGCACCAGCTGCGCACCGCCATCAAATCCGCCCTGGACTCGTCGCCGGAGACGCGCGAGCAGATGCGCGCCAACTCGGCCAAGCAGCGCTTCCCCGTCCTGGAGTGGATCCAGAAGCTGGAGACCCTCCAGCGCACCTCCATCCAGATCCACCACGACAAGAACAAGGCCACCGTGGCCGGCGCGCTGCCCGAGTCGCAGAGCACGTGGGAGTTGCAGCAGAACATGCGGTACTCGACGCTGGCCCTGCCGGGGCTCGCGCAATCGCGCGCCTCGGGCGTGGAGACACCTCCCGAGACCGTCATCGAGCACGCCCAGTCGCGGCTGCAAGAACTGCAGAGCGCCGAGGGCACCAGCCGGGCCAGCAGTCTCAACCGCCAGCTGTCGCTGGGCCGGCGAGCAGGCCCGGGCCAGGGCCGCACCCGCCAGGGCACGCGGCCGCTGGCGACGCACGCACCGGGCGACGAGACCACCGACGCCGAGGACGACAACGACGACGACGACGACGACGACGACGACGAGACTGCGACGGCGCCCGTGGACTACATCTCGCCGGAGGAGGCCATGCGCGCCGTCACCAGCACGCTGGCCCCCGGGGGCGACAGTCGCGCCAGCGTCAGCACCCCCCCGCTGATTCCGCCGCCCACCTTCCGCAACTCGCGGCCGGGATCGCCGTACCCGATCTCGCAGGTCTCGTCGCCCTCGCTGGCCCCGCCCATGGGTCACTTCCGCACCGTCTCCATGCTCTCGTTGCCCTCCGTGGTGGGCGATCACACCTCCTTCGTGGGCGACGCCACGCCCACCCCCCACCAGCCGGTGTTTGAGCTGCAGAAGGTGGACCCGACCTTCACGGACAGCATGGGCCACTTCACGCGGCGCTTCGAGGACATCCTCACCAAGCTGAACAAGAAGAACTCGGTCACCGACTGCTGCATTGAGACGTACCTGATGAAGAGCGAGCGCCAGTTCTACTACGACTACAGCGACGCCCAGCTGAAGAAACAGCCCAAGGATCGGGCCATCGCGCTGCCCGGCTCCGACAGCGGTCGACACGACTCGCCCGATGGCCGAGGCTCGTACGCCAGTGCCCAGTCGGACTCGGATGGCACCGACGAGATCGATCGCTGGCTGCTGCAGCTGGGCTACCGGCGGCCCATGGTCATCCAGCGCTTCATGCGGCGGCGCATCGGCAATTGGCCCATCTACTCGCTCTTCCTGGGGCTGGGCCAGATCATCGCCACCAACTCGTCCCAGATCACCCTGCTGGTGGGCCAGGTGGGGGAGACGGCCGTCAAGGTGTACGTGATCGCGGCCATCTACTGTGTCTCGTCCATTGCGTGGTGGTTCATCTACCACCGCTCGCCGGCCGTCTTCGCCCTCACCCTCCCCTGGTTCCTCTACTGCCTGGCCTTCATCATCATCGGCGTCTCCCCCTTCGGCCTCACCTCCCTGGGCCGGGCCTGGGCCCAGAACGTCGCCGCGGGCGTCTACGCCGTCGCCTCGTCCAGCGGGTCGCTCTTCTTCGCCCTCAACTTCGGGGACCAAGGCGCCGTCCCCGTCAAGGACTGGATGTTCCGCGCCAGCATGATCCAGGGCATCCAGCAGATCTACACGGTGGCGCTCTGGTTCTGGAGCTCCAAGGTCACGGCGGCCGAGGTGGGCGGCGTGTCCGTGGCGGCCCTCAACTCGTGGCGCCTGACGGCCGTCGTGATGCCCATTGCCGCCCTCTGCCTGGTCATCGGCGTCCTGCTGGCCCTGGGGCTGCCCAACTACTACCGCCAGGCCCCCAGTCGCATCCTCTCCTTCTACACCTCGCTCTTCCGCCGCCGCATCATCCTCTGGTTCTTCTTCATGGTCATCGTCCAGAACTGGTTCCTCTCCGCCGCCGTGGGCCGTAACTGGTCCT
Source organism: Aspergillus carbonarius ITEM 5010 (assembly GCA_001990825.1). Lineage (NCBI taxonomy): Eukaryota > Fungi > Ascomycota > Eurotiomycetes > Eurotiales > Aspergillaceae > Aspergillus > Aspergillus carbonarius. The sequence continues at coordinate 2,524,183 of KV907496.1, forward strand.
TCCTGTGGTCCTCCCAGCACGCCAAGCCGTGGGAGATTGTCATCTGCATTGTCGGCTTCTTCATCGTCCTCTGGGTGCTCATCCTGCTCCTCTTCCGGGCGCTCTCCAAGGAGCACAGCTGGATCCTGCCCGTCTTCGGGCTGAGTCTGGGCGCTCCGCGGTGGGCGCAGACGTGGTGGGGGACGTCGAACATCGGCTACTATCTGCCCTGGGCCGGCAGTCTGGTGTCGGGCTCGATTGCCTCGCGCTGTCTGTGGCTCTGGCTGGGCGTCCTGGATGAGATCCAGCAAGTCGGTCTGGGCATGATCCTCCTGCAGACCATGACCCGCGTGCATGTCTGCTTCGTGCTGCTGGCCGCCCAATCCCTGGGCTCCATTGCCACCATCTGTGCCCGCGGCTTCGCGCCGAACAAGATCGGCCCGGCCAGCATCTCCCCGGATGTGGGCACATCCATCGACAAGGTTGGCAATGCCTGGTTCTGGATCGCCCTGTTCTTCCAGCTGCTCGCCAGGTACGTTCCCTCATCCTTCCTTCCCCCGCCCCATGTGCATCATGATAACCCTGGTTCTAGCTTTGGCTTCCTCCTGTTCTACCGGCGGGAACAGCTCAACCGGCCTTAGAGCCCTGATTGTCATGTCCCACGCACGGCGGCTGAACCTACACAGCCCCAGTCGTTCTAATGATGTTTGAGTATTAGTCTGTCCTCTGGACATGTATGTATAGATTTGCTCTTTCCCATTTACCCCCATGATTGCTGCATATATGTACCCATAGATAGCAATGGTTATAGATATTCTTTTTTTTTTTTTTTTTTTTTTTTTTTTTTTTTTCATTCTTGCTAGACTTTGCCCGATAGAGCATCTGTGCGAGAGATTAGGCAGTAAGGTTGATGATTGGCACATGTAAGCTGTTATCAAGACCTTCGACACTGTTTTTGCAGCAGGCGGGGTAGACCTTGGCAGTATTCAAATTGATTACCATCTCATACCCTATCTTTAGGGCATCCATAATTTTGACCCTATCGCCTGTAACATAGAGCAGACAGTCTTCGATCATATAACATCACACCCAATTTCATAGTCATGTATCGTGATTACTTCGGAAGATAGGAGGAAAAGATCGCCTAGCGGAAAGAACAATATCCTATGACTGGTATGGGTGGTGGTTAAACACCTGCCACCTTCGCTGGCGGCCCCTGTCGCCCCCCCAGCGGCCATTCCTGGGATCATGCATCAGATGGCTCCTCCCATTCCCCCCCCACCAGCCCCAAGGGGTCCCGGATTTCTCGGCAGAGAATCTTGTGACCGGTCTCATAATCCACCACCCCATCCGAATCCACATGCTCGGGACGACAGAACATCTTCATGACCTCGACATCACAGTGCTCAATGGTCATGTAGAAGCTATAGGTATATTTAAAAGGCACCCTCCACTTCCACCAGATGTACCCGTCCTCACACACCGTTCCGGTCCCGGGGATGGTTGTCTCGGGCTCATATTGATGCATCTCATCCCAGCTGGTTTTTTTCATCCCGTAGTGTAGCACTAGGGTTGATTGAGCAGCCGACAGTTCGTCTAGGACGGCCATCCAGTGTCCGCCAATATTGCCCCGGGAGAAGGGTGGTCTTTCGGCATGGAATTGTCGGAAGAAGCGACGGAGCTCGTCATCATTTTTACCCAGGAATCCGGTCTGAAAGTCGTCAATGGGGGGTACCGTGCCCCACTTGTCCACCTCGTGCTGATCAGGGCTACGGATCAGGGTCAGGAAGGGAACGGCATTCTCGGCCTGTTGGCTTTCCGCAAATAAGTGGCCAAAGATCTGGGAGGAGGTTAGCTATAGTGTCGACGGATCTGAGGGTCTGGCTGGTATTCGTACGCTTCCTGGCATATTGGCCGTGAAAAAGGTCATAATGTCTGACATGGTGGACGAGCAAGCTGCAGGCAGGAGGGCCGGGTAAATTCCAAGATAGGTGAAAGCTATGGGGACAAAGTAATTTTTGGAGTTGGCTTGTCAGAGATTGACCCGACCAGGTGTCCTACTTATAATTGGTGGTCAGCTAAGTACGCAAAGAATGTAAGTCTGACAGGCTTTACCTAAAATGGTAAACTATCTGGGGTGAGCTCCGATTAGTACCTGCAACATACTCGGCCCCAAGCACCTGTCTGCGCGGTTGAAATAAGCAAGGCGATGAGATATGTTTCGCCTGTGGGGGCAGATTCCGCTTGTCCCAAGTGATCGATCAGGGGATTCCTGTGTCATCGTCAACCCACGTAAGACGTGAACAGGGCGATATCTAGGGAAGCTGAGAGGCCTGCGGGGAAGGCTGGTGGCCTGAGATCATGTGACCCTTAGGCAGCCAACCGCTCCGCGGGACACCATTGGCTCCTCCTCTTGTTTGTATAACTTCCCATCTCATCCGAGACAAGGAGACAGGCCTATCCGACATCTCCCCTGCACCATGTCTGTTCAGCGAGAGTGAGCCCCCTTATTCCCTCAGCGTATTGAAAACACCTACCAGATACCAACAAGTTGTCCGGACATTGCTACTTCAGAACTAACATCATGGACGCTATCCATCCGTTTCTTGATAGACCTGCTATCAGCCGACATCTCCCACGGATGTCAATTAACGATGTAACGAGTACCTACAGAATCCATTTTTTAGCTCCCAGCATATTCTGTTGACCGTGACATATAGATGTTCACCAACGGCGTTTCTATATGCAGGGAAATACACGCTTATCTCATAGCAGCTACAGAATGGCAGGTCCATCACAATCGTAGCCAGCTTACTTGTGAGTCTGCTCATTGCAGGACTTGTACAGCCAACAGCTCAATCAGCTGAGTTCATCAATCTGCCCTCAGCATACAGCCACCACGTCGGGTCCAACATTCCAGCCCCAAAGGAGGGGATGCGCTGAGAAGTCCGTTTCAAGGCCCTCAGATGTTCTTTAGCCAGTATGACTTTCTACTACCATAATAAGGAGAATGGGATATAAGAAGGAACAGCCACCCAAATTTCATCGCTATGTAGACCAGAAAGCATAATCACACTCTTTATTCAGTTATCTCAATCTGTACTTTGAATTTCCACCTTATTGCTATCATGCATATTTCCAAGGCTGTCTTCGCTTTTATCCTCTACGTGGCCAATGTGCACTCATCCCTGGCAGCTCCCGTGCATCCAGCGGAAGATGTTACTTTCAACGAGCTCGAGATCCGCGCTGGGTCTGCCGCCGGTTCAGACAAAAGTAACCCCATCAAGGCCACGATGGACGTGAACGATAACAATGCGCTGCCGTTTGATGGCGACTGTTACGCCATTCTATGTTTGGAGAAGAAGCCGCTCTTGTAAGCGGATGGCCAGAATCCCATTTGCCAAGTCCGCACATGGGGCTAACATATACTTTACGCATTGTCTAGTCAGCGGGATGGCTCTGAGAGCAACGACAACCGAAAGGATGCGGGGGTAAAGAAGACTTTCCCAGGCGGAAAGGGTACTGGGCCCTTCAGGAACCCAACCTTAGCCGGGGTCAAAACTCCGGGCGGTGCATATGTGTCTCCAGAGGAGTTCCCGTACGCCTCAACTACGGAAGGTGGACAGCAGTACGTTGCATACCCGCAGTCTCTACGAAGGATCTGAGTGAGTCTTCGACTAACGGTATAAATAGAGCCGTCTTGTTCCCCGTCTCTGAAGCCTCGCAAAGCTCCCAGGGTGGTGCTATCAATAGTTTCTATACGAAGAACCACATTGATTCCGCCCATCAGGGTACCAATAGCTGGTATGAAATCACCGGATGGACCGGGAAACTTGGGTAAGCGGTCTCTTGACGGCATATATTCCATTGCACAGTTTTGACCGTGAATAGCCCTTACTGCACCGCCCTTCAGGCCAACAAGGGCAAGCCTAACAAGAAGGATCCCATTTGTAAAGCGGGCAGCAATGGGAAAGGCAGCTGGGGATTCGATGTTGGGGAATACGCCTACACTTATGATGGCCATAGCTACCGCAAGGCCAAGGGCAGCAAATAAGAAACACGTGTTGCGGATGAGAGTGCGGTGATGGGTTTGGTCTTACTTCTGATGGGGTTGGATTATTTTTGTCTCTTTCTTGTCGATTTGGTTGATAGTTTCAGGGAATGTGAAGCGGGACCACCACTTTCTATAGACGCGTTGGTGGCCGGCAGAATTTATCCATAGATCCAGCTAATCCTCGAATGGAAGCGGCACTAGTAGCGTCTTGGCGTGCTTCCAGGGATGTTCTGACCTCGCACGCCCCACTGGATCTCCTTTGAATCATGCCACAATGTCCACAGTCGACAGCCCCTTGTTAGGCAACCGTCCTCCAGACCCGTCTCAAGCGGACGGGACCCGCCTGTCGCGCCATGGTAACCCGCGGGAGCATCCCAAATCTAATGTCGCCAAGGTGCTCGCGGTGTTCTGGACGTTTCTAGTAATGGGAGCCAGCGATGCAGCATACGGAGTAAGGAACCAGACATGGGATTGCCGCCATTGAAGCTAACATAGTCAGCCTTTAATCCCCTACGTAAGTGTCACATCGCGAGCCTGTTGGGAGTAACCTATTGAGTCAAAAGCTTGAACCATATTATGGCATCTCCCATACGGCTGTATCGCTGCTGTTTCTGTCCCCGGTTTGTGGCTATACGCTTGCCGGACTGCTCAACAACGAAATCCACGTGCAGGTGGGCCGTCGGGGCATCGCCTGTATTTCAGCAACCTGCCACTTGCTCACGTTTAGCATTGCGTCCTTGCATCCTCGGTACCCCGTTCTGGTGCTGTCTTTTGCGGTGGGGGGGTTTGGGAACGGTATAGCAGACTCGGCGTGGAACGCTTGGATCAGCAGTCTATCTAGCGCCCACCAGTTACTGGGGCTCTTGCATGGCTTGTATGGTATGGGAGCTGTGATAAGCCCGTTAATAGTGTCTGCACTTGTCACCCAGGCCAATGTCGCCTGGTTTCGCTTCTATAATATCATGGTATGATTCCCCTTGTCTCGACTATCAGCTATTCGCTCATGTTTAGGCTGCCGGCGCTGCTATTGAGGCCATTGTCTGCACTCTCGCCTTCTGGAGCGCTCGACCCGGTGCCCTAGAAGCGACCGAGGACTCCAATGAAAGTCAACGTGGTAGCCTGCGACGTGCTCTGTTCCAACAACCATATGCTCGCGTGACTTGGATCTGCACCCTCTTCCTTCTCATTTACATGGGAACCGAAGTCGCTTTAGGCGGCTGGACCGTGGTTTTCATGATGCGGGTGCGCCATGCGACCCCCTTCGCTAGCGGCATGGCTGTCACCGGATTTTGGCTGGGTATCACCTGCGGCCGAATCTTTCTTGGATTCATTACGCCGATGATAGGGGAAGAACTGTCCGTTACGGTATGGCACCCTTCACCTTGTCCGATCTCGTCCTTTTTTCGTTTTTCTTTTGGGCCTAGTCTGACTTCCACGCAGCTGTATGCTTTGTTTGTGATTATCTTTGGCTTCGTCTTTTGGTTGGTGCCAAGTTTTTACATTTCGGCAATCGCGGTATCTTTGCAAGGTTTCTTTCTAGGCCCACTGTTCCCGGTTTTGATTGTAGTGGCCACCAAGATACTTCCACAATCGCTCCATGTGAGCTCTATTGGCTTCGCCTCGGCTATTGGAGGGGCGGGAGCTGCGTTGCTGCCATTTGCGGTTGGTGCACTTGCGGAGAGCCAAGGGGTACAGATTCTGCAGCCATTCATTATTGGACTCTCCGTAGGGATCCTGTTCTTGTGGCTATGCCTTTGGCGAGTTTCGAAAGCTGTGGCTAGGGCCATTTGCTTCGAGGCATCGTCATAACTTGAAGAACAGCATCCGGCAAGACGCGAGCCGACTCCGGGTTTATAGCTAGCAGTTACGCATCTAGCTGTTGGCTATAAGTAGAAGATAAAAAATTCGTACTGCTGCAGCATGCTTGTATTCTGCTAAGAAGATGATCTGATAATCGTCCCCCACGTACCCCGTACTGAAATGGAGCGGGTGCTATTTTTAGAGCCCATTGCCGCATCCCGCATGAGGCTAGCTACCGTCCAGTGCAGGAGAAAATTCGAGTCACCCCGCGCCCCAGCTGACTCTGACCAGTGAGTGATAAAACCTCCGCCCTCGGGGCTGAAACGGTCAGCTTCTTCCCTCACTGCTCGCCATTTCCACTCCACGAAGTCAGGGACCAACCTTCCATGCTCTTGTCCATGCTAATCAAGTCTAACTCAAATCGTCATCTAGTCTCTATATCCCGCATCGCTATGGCCCCACTGGGTCGTCTTCCGTTGCGTGCCATGCTCATCAAGAGCCAGGGCCGAGGACACACCCCGGTGAAACCCCTTGCGATGGCCTACTTTTCAACACGGCGAGCGCTATGGCGCAATCAGGAATCGACATCGACCAACAAAAAAGACCCGGGATATTGGCAGTATGATTTCAGCTTCCGAACTCAGATGGAGAAGATTGCCTTGATTGGCGTCCTTGCCTTGATTGCGTCTGCGGGGCCTTGGTCGTGGTATCGAGATATTCGCCACTGGTGGACCGGGGTTCCTGATGATGAGGATGAATAGACGCGATGTCCGATGATCGATCCGGTGTAATTGAAGTGCTTTCATCAAGTATTCGGTACATGCTACGTCGGTTGAAGGGAATGAGCCATAGGCTGTAGTTGTTATGATTATTGCACTTAGGTATAATTCGATTAACATCAAAAATTAGATCGCTTTTATCACGGTGTGATCTCTGATGTTGTTCAAAGCCCGACCCACCGGGTTATAAATCAAGTATATTGATAGATCTGATGGGTACCTGTTGAGTCATCGGCTCGAGTTTCCCAAATCACGAGACTGTTGACGCGACCCGCTACGGCGGAGGAAACTGGACGGGCGGTCGGAGAAAACCGGATCATCCAGCTACTACCTATATGAACCCCCTTGAACCCCTTGACATGAAGTGCTCTCATCCCGACCGTCCCCAAAGCATAATCCCCGACGAGTCTGGACAATACGAAAAGTTCAAAAGTATGTCTCTTCAAAACATTGGTCTCCGTATGGGTGGCGTCTCGAGTGCTGTATTTGCCGCCCAGGGCGTTTTCCTGTTGGGAAATGCGTTCTACAGTATCATGTATCCATCTTCAGTAGCCAATTTTGAGGGTTCTTCTCTGAACGGAACCCCCGAAGGTGCCGTTCAGTGTATTGGGTCAGTATAGAGCCTTCAACCCCAGCCGCAAGCCCATTGTTAATTGCGTTGCTGATACAGATTGACCTCTCTGGCTTTGGGGACATATTATCTTATTTCGACCTACCAGCGAGATACTGCAATCATGGCCTCTTCTGTGCCCTCCCGCCTCGTGGCTGCTTGGGTGATGTATCGAAATGGCGGCAATTGGACACGGGTGGCGGCCTTTGAAACCTCCATGGCAATTGTGACTAGTGCAGCACTGATTTGGGATCGGTATATGTAAGGCTAGGGGACCGTGGATGGAACCGGCTTTACCTTGGTGGAACTCGCCTCTTTACTAAGAGCTCGACTATACACTTGCTAACAGCCTCCAAGGCCGTAAATTGCACAGATGAGCACCTCCCAAGACCGAAGAGGATTAAAAGAGAGGACATGCGTATACTCCCACTGTATTGTAATGCATGCTTCTGTGACGTACACTATCCGGCGGGTAAAAAAAGTCTTCTAGGGAAATAACAGGCTTCTAAACAGCTTATTAAACCAATATCTTTCTTACTTTCAATGATCATCATCTTATAGAATTATGAGTCTTTAAGAATGTACTCTTAAACAAGAAAATGGGTACAAACACACTCAAACATCGCAATGGTAGAATAAAATAGTAGCAGCAGTAATACGCATAATAGCACTGCTGAGGCCTGGGTGTGGTGTTGTTAGAAATTTGGCCTTAAAATCATATTCGCAGCTCTCAAGTACAAAGGCGCGGTGCTTGGAAGATCAGGTGGGATGTATAACGAGGGGATTAACGCAGAGTTTCGTATACCAAAATGTATGTCGATGTCAAATAATATCCTGTGGCAGTAGTATACTGAGTGTGAGATGTGAAGTCTCGGATATCGGGGTCATCTACACTATTTCGGGGTCAGGGGATGATTTACCGACAGTGCTCAGAACCATTCATCATTAGTAATAGGCAATTGATATAGCTCTGCACGGTGGGATCACTCGATTAGTATTGTCTCCCATCGTGACTCAATATCACCTTGCCCTTGTACACTACAACAGGGACAAAGCATCTCGCCATGCATGACCCCATGAAGGTAGGTACCCCCAACAAGTCGATAGCGCTGCTGCATCTTGTCCTTGTTGCCGACTGGTCTCAAAATGAGTGGAACACGGGATGATGGAATTATCCATACGGAATCCCCTTCCTGCACACACTCAGACCCCAGGCCCAAGTATCCGGTTCTCGTTCTAAACAGTCTGAGATGTTTGGCCCAGGTCAGCCTTGTCTGAAAATCGATAGAATGAGAAGTAGCATTATAGTCGATCAAGTCCGATGTTGGCACAGTACCGTCTGGCCCCAGTAATGCAACTAGAGCCCTCCTCATACTGTCCCACTTAGCGTCTGTCATGCCCTTGGGTCTATCTCTGGCTCTATCCCGTAGCCAATTTTCGAATGCATGATTTAGTGCCCGATCTTGCGTAGGTATCAATCTTGGCGGACGCCCTGTAGTGTTTCTGAGAAGGGTTCTCCAGAACACCTCCAATCTAGGCTCGCCACCAGCCTCTTCAGGTATATCACGATACCATTTGGGAAGCGATGCAACAATCTCCAACCATCGTGGAAACGGCAGGCCATCCAGCACCTCGTGTTTTGTTTCACCCACCAAAGTCACATCATCGACTTTGGCTCCCTTGAGGCTCACGGTGAGTGCAGAAGCGTCAATATACGGTCGCTGCGTGATTGTTCCAGCAGCTGAGTACCGCTTATAACCGATGATCAACAGCCCTGTAGACTTCCCACACGTCCAGTCAGGTACCCAAGATGGTAATTTTCCAATTCGTTGGAAAAGTTCCCCCTCAACACACGAAAGGAGGTAGAGATCTTCACCGTCTTCCAGGAGTTGGATAGCAACATTGGTATAAGTTGTGGTCACACTTTGAGTACCGTATGCAGGAGCTAGCCGAGGCTTGTTTTTGATGAATTTCCCAACCAGACCAAGCATAGAGAACACCTTGTCACGGGGGTCAGTTGCCTTGTAGTCCCGAGAACGTTGCAGTGCATACAACAGTGTCGTAGTCCAGTGTTGTTTGGTCATATCCTGCCTGGTAGCATTCAAGATGACCGGTGCATGACAATATGCAGGCAGGTGAGTCTCATCCGGATACACAACGGACAAGTTATCCAGAAATCCTTTCCATCCTGTCTGGGAGAAGAATTTGGACGATGTGATCAGCACCTCCCAGTTCATACTCTCCCCCCCACAAATCACCTCGATCTCCCTTCCGAGGATGACCTCCTGGATCGTCCACGACCGGTTGAAGTAGCACCTTTGGAAGAACTTTCCAACACTCCGCCATGCTTCTCCATCTGATACATCCAGTCCCAGCTGGTTACCACCGCGAAGTAGGTACGCCGGACTTTCATTCATGGAACCATCAAGGATCAGCTCATGAATTCTCTTCAGGGCTTTGAATGCCGTTCTCGTATACGCATCTTCTTCCCCCATCCACGTGACAACCCCCTTTGCTAAGCTGTATATGCGGCTCATCAACTTGACCTGGCGAGCTCGCTCCTCGTCATTCTCTTGATCGATGCAAATCGAGTCTATCCAGAATTTCTTTGCTCGTAGCGAAGAGGTATGCTGCACGCGTTTGAGAAAATGGGCCAGATTTTCAGCTACGCGAATTACTTTCCCATCGCGAGTGATGGGGCATTTGAGCTCACTGGTCATGGTGCTGAATTGACCGTATTCAGCCGGTGCTCCCCAGGTATATGACAGGGCGAAGTACTGCACATTCGGAGCATCATCCGCAATGTCCAGTACTTCAAGGTTGCAACGAACAGGGTCATCTTCATAGTTGGATGGCGGACAGACTGTGACCAAGCGGATTTGGTGAAACCTGATTGGACACTCGTCTTGTAAAGACATGGTATAAACTTAAAATTCCATGTGGGATACGACAAAAGGTTTATTCAGATTCCTACCAATGGTGTTATCCTTGTGCCGGGCCTGTTATTGACAGATTTGTTCTGAACCGCCGGACGCTGAATGAACAATAGTGGGTGACAAGATAAGGATGCATAAGAGAATGTATGCACTAGTAGATTACTTATGCAGGAAAAGCAATGGTCGTACCACTGACACATAAAGAATCCGGGGTACCTGATGGATGTGGACTATGACTACTAAAATGAATTGAACGGAATAGAAAGATCTTCCAGGAGAAAATATGACAAATGATTCTGCCTGCACAGTGCTTGGGCCTTCTCAGCCTGGGCAGCATTGGGCAGCATCGGGCAGCAGCTCTAGGTGGTCCCTGCCCCACTTATTAGAAGATCCAGCCTCACATGTCTTTATTATACGATCTAGGCCTGATTCATACTTAGATAAGAAGAGTGTATAATATCAGTTTTTACAATTAGTCTTATTGCCCCTTCTTATTAGATATTGCTCCACAGCACAGACATTATTATGGAAATGTAACTGCCAGTCTCTCAAAGTTATACTTCTCAGAATCAATCTTGTACCTATAAGATTAGTTCCAGTCGTGTTTCTTAAGAAGCTTCCGAAGTTAGTCTTAAGGATATCTTATATACCTGTCTCTTATCCCAGTTCAAGTCCCCGTAGAATGTCTGCTTGTTAAATCAGACTGAACATGCCATATCCAGCAGATTTAGTGTGGTGTATTATTCCTTATGCTTTCTTGGAACTTTGACCGATTTCCAAATTGGTCTGGTTATGCTGTCACGATGCAGTCAATTCATTGGCTGCGAGTTGCTATCACCTTCTGACAGGGCCACAGCGTCGGCTCCCGTGATTGCGACGATACTCATCTCATTGCATCCAGTCTGCTCAGCAGCAATCAAGAAGTCTTGAGCAGTGACCTCCAGTCCTCGTTCACTTAAGAGATCCTCATCTTCTCCGAGCACTCCTCGGAATAAGGGACCTTTCATTCCTCCATTCAACTCCCAGACTTTCCCATTCGTCTGCACAAAAGCCAAGAAATGGTGTCGATTCTCCTCTCGAGGTGAGGGGACATTCGATGATCCACGCGATGCCGCATCCATGTGTGCCTCCTCAATGAAACTAGAATCATACAACAACTGCGCTCGCTCTCTGGGCCTAAGGAGAATAGCCTGCTGACGAAGTGCGTCTATTGTGGTGCCGGGGCGCACATATCGACCACCTTCCAGGTTGAAGACTGCGTGCAGAAGAGCCATCAGCCCACAAGCATGACCGATTGTCTGTTTTATCCATATGACGGGTTCATTGGGACCCCAGCCCGTGTACTCTGTTATGGTTGGCTCAACTGCTGAACGGGCAGCTTGATAAATAGACTGGTCGGCGAGGACGATAAGGGCGTGACAAGGTCGGAAATCGCACTCTTGAAGGAATTCTGGCAAGGTCGAGATAATGTCATGAAAGTCAAGGTCACCTGAAAAGTCGAGATTCTCACAGAGAAGTTTCAAGATATCAGGATTGTTCTCTGAGACATCTATCAGTCGTGCTCTTTACATAGAGGGCAAACTAGTACCGAGTGGGATGAAGGTCTTGATACCATCAATGACTTCTGCCTGAGGCGGTGCAGGCATTGCTGAGGGATTATAACGGGATGAACTTCTGTGGGGTTTAGTTGAACCAGAAAGAAATCAGTGGAGAAAGAGCCTGAGGGACTGTGGGCGGGGTAATGTGGATTGGTCACCCTCACATGACTAAGCTTATGAGTGATGCGCATTCTAAGCCACTGTGCATAGATTTCTAGTCCTTTTCCCGATAACTGAGTTGGTACTGACTGGTGGTAACACCTCTTTCTTACTACTTGACAGGCTTTCTATCCTGACAAGTAGATCCTATCACACTCAGTCCGGGCCTATCGCGTCACAAGTTCAGCCAAAAGAATATGATTTTTCTTATAGATTAAACCACTATTACAATAGTGAATATAGCAAAAGACCGAAAGAAATTAGATCTAACACTATCCTGATTGATATAGTATAACGGATAGTTATATAATAAGTTTATTATATAGCATAACCTATAAATAATACTACCGTAGCAGTCTGCTAACAAAACCCTGGAGTTAAGTAGAGTAAAATGCTACAGTGTGCCCATGAGTCTCAAGATCCATGCTGTCTAGGTTGTATACAACAGAACTAGGATGATTTGCTCGTTGTGGGGCTCTTCGACTCGATTCTCCCCAACTTCAACCCAGCACAACCCTGGCATGCAGCCCACCAGCACAGAGCTATCTCTATAATCCAGGAACGATTCACCTCAACAAGATCAGTAGCCAGCATCCACCCTTATGTCCTCCCATACTAGTACCTGCTAATCACAATAAGTTGTTTAAATCAACGCCCGCGGCCCCAGCTGCCTTGGTGATGATGGGCCGCGGTCATGGATCCCGGGTTCTCGGCCGCTCATCTATTTGACACCATGTATCGGCTCGCCCAGTGGCAAGCAGAGATCGACTCCTACATCCCTACATTCCACAGCATGTAATGTCGGACATGATCGAGACCTCACTAGTGGCAGTGGCAGCGGGGCTGTGGTAGAAGGGCGATGGGGTGGCCGCTGAATGTCGCCCGCTCGGCCCTGCAGCGCAATCCGAGGGCACGCCGCAGACGCGAAGAGCACTCCAGTTTAAGCGGAGGCTCCCGGGGAGCAGTTTATTGCTCAATATGGATTACAAGACGGGTAAGTAGAGGCTTACTTGTTCTGTTGTCTAGGTCAGCAACAGGGAGCACCGCAGGTGGTCTGGTTGATCGTTTCCACGTAAGCAGAAGAGAGGACCCTACCAACCATTAGGTTCGGAAAACTCAATTTTCTTGTGGCCCTGTTCAGGCAACTACATTGACTCTAACAAATCACAAAATTGGCGCAGCAAAGGACGACCCAGGGATTCAAGCAATTCCAGCCATGCCAAGAGAGCTTGGTGTCGGAGTGGCACTGGGCTGAGGAAAAGAACCCTCCGAGGGTGTGCCTATCTCTCCCTCTCCGGTTCCCTCAATTTGCGTTTGTCTCTTAACTTCCTCTAGCTTTGTCTCTCTTACTCAAGCCCCCACTTACTGCAATTGTGCAATCACAACCCCGAATGGCTGATCCTCGCTCTATGAACTCGCTCGTGTCCACTGCCTCCTCCATTCCACGCGCGTTCGAACGACTGCAATTCTCTCCCGAGTCGGTAAACCCCCTTCATCCGCCGTAACTTTCCTGGGAAAGGACAGAATAAACTGCTTTCCACCTATCTTTCGATGCACGGTGGAGGGGACTGCCGAAACTCGGCGGCTGGAAGTGGGAAGGATGCAACGATGGGCATGTCGAACATCACAACGGCCGCAGTCTCTGGGCCCCGCATGAAAAGATGCCCAAGACTTGTTGATTGCTGCCTCGATGTCATGGTCCGGGTGTCCGGATCTGTCCCGATCTTTCTCGTGATTCTGACCGGCCTGTTGACGTGGCCTCTGCTGGGCATTCCTTTGGCAACGTCAGTGTCTAGATTGCTTCCATCTCCGACGTCCAGGCCATTCTTTGTTACCTGTTCGATTCGCTCATCATGTGCCAGCTCCTGCGTCAGTATTCCGAGCAGCACGAAGCTATCGTCGAGATTCAGTCCCGCGGCAACAGTCATCAACGCATGCTCGCTGGCGTCAAGAGGAAGCTGGGAGCGGACGGAATGTGACGAGTCCCCGAGACGTGCAAGACAGCGCCTCTGGAGCCGATGGATTTTAGCTTGAATCCTGAGGGTATCTTGGCTCGGGGCATCATGTCCGCCGCCAAATCGTTCGGGCATGTTTTCAGCTCCGTCCTCTTTGGGTCTGCATTGTGATCTGGCTGGGCTTTGGCCCACATTGCCGCTGGTCGGACCGCTGGTAACTTGACATTAACGACGCGACATCCGGGCTGATGATCCTGGTGTTTGCCTTTCTTGCTTGCCTGCGAGAACGCTATGCGGACTATAGCAACAACTGCCTGGATGTCATTTTCCGACTCGACTCGACCCTCGAGAAGGAGCTTCGGTGCCTCACTTAGGATGATCTACCTAATCCGATGGCGGTTCACTCACCGACCAAAGAGAATATCCTACAAGTGGTAATCTTCTACTACACCGACATCGTTGGGGCCCTGGTCGGCCTGATATCCCTCGTGTTGGTGATCATTGCCCGGGTCGCCGTCGGCCAGTTCCTTCACACGTCATGCGAAAAAGTTTTGTGAAGAGCACGGGCTGTCTGATGATCGTGTGATGCCTGCACCGGGAGAAAGTCCTGCGGGTGTGGGGAAATATACAGTATAATTCAATATGCAATGTGATTGTGTCAATGTGCAGAAGGTGCCATCGCAGCTGGAACTCTACTCCACATGGGAGATTTGCGTGTTTTTCTTGATAATTGGACTTGTCCTTATGGATGGCTGGTCATGTTTTTGGTTGACGTTGTTCTCGTTTCGTAATGCGGCATTCCTCTCACTGCTCACTATTGTTTTGCCTTTCCTGTCAGTTCTCAATGTGAATCACTTCCTCTGAGTCTTAATTACCTATGTTGTCGTCTACCCCGTCTTAAGCAATGCCGTTCCGCAGGTTGCGATTCAGGATAAAATTATTTTTGGCAGTGGCAGTACGAAGATGATGCTTGCGAATACCTTGACGACATGGAGCATATGCGGCTGCGGGCTCAACTGCAGAGTCCTATGGTCATCTCAACCAGGGCCAATCATTTTCTTGACTGAAAGCAGATTCGGGGCCGCTCTTCCCCCAGAGGATCCAGAGTGGTTGAGTGGCGTTGTTGGAGTGGTGCTGAACGTAATCTACCTTCTTTCCGCCCTGTGGTTTCCGTACATCCTCCGACCTGCCATTAGACTGTCGCGCAGCTGAATGCCCCCCGGCGATTAGTGACCCCGAATTGGAAGATAGGGGACCCTCTACCCGGACACAAAATCCTACCTGTCAAGCACCTTTTCGAAAGGATTGAACCCGAGATAGCCGAGAGATGGAAGTCACAGTTTGGCGGCGAGTCGGCGAAGCCCTCTCCCTCCGAACCTCAACCGAAATGCGAGGCCAAAATCAAAAGCACTAGGCCCGAAACCCCTTTCAGACCTACTAACACCTGGGATCTTAGATTTACGAGGAGGTCACATACTCCGAGCAATCAAACAGCCCCAACGCGGATTCATTGTACACCTGGACTGTCGACTGCGGCGAACATCCCGGCACGAAGAACACATTCCCAGACCCGGAGACCGGCAAAACCGTTCGATCGGTCTGTTCAGCCTTGAATGGCAAAATCCCATTCTCGGAGATGTAAGGTCGTCGACTGGGAGTGATAGCCACCTTAAAGCCGGCCAAAATACATAGCGTGGTCTCTGCCGCCATAGTACTCGCCGCAATACCGAAAAGCGACACTACGCAAGGTCCCATCATTGAGCTGGTATCCCCCCCAGAGTCCGCACCCATTGATCAACAATTGGCACTTGACGGGCTGGCAAATGATCCTTCGCCTCGGTTGCTGGGTGTCAAGAATCAGGTGTGGCAGGCTCTTCAGGCATGGCTTCGGACAAACGAAATTGGTGAGGTTGGTTTCAAGGGTGCTGACAACGCGGGGTTGAGGAACGTGGTTTGCGTTGATGGGCGAGCCTGCAAAGTTTCGTTACTGTCTACTGCAGTTGTACGTTGATCAATCACAGAAAAGGACACTTACAGCGAGGTACAAATTTCATTATTCGTCGATAATGCTCTTCCGGCCATCAACTTCTAATCCTTTCACATATTGTAGTTTTTTAGGCAACATTCATGTCAGTTCTCAACGGCTCCAGGTCTATCTTATGACAGAAACATGGGCTCTCTCAGCTAAGCTAGGTTATATAATAAAATATATAATCAGGATATTAATTGTCTAGTTTAGAAAACTACATATTATTTGTATATTGTAAGACTAGATTTTTACTATACTAGAAATCTGCATTATGCCTGATAATTACTGATAATCCTATCTTATAAACGAGCAACTGTTCTAGGGAAATCAGATTTTTAAGATAGAATACTCTGTGGGACCGGGCCAAGCTCATGTGATAAAAAGTCATGTAATCCAGAGAGCTTTCAGGGTAACACAACTAATCATTGACACCACTTGAATTCAACCTGCTACCTCCTCATTACAGACACATATTCCTTGTGGCGGCCGCGGGGCTGCAGCCAACGCAACTCGTACGAATATCACGGAATTTCCTATGTTTGCGCTGTTTTCTGAATCTGATTTCGAACCTGAACCGAGTCTTGGCAGTTCACTACGAGGTCTACATATTCTGTGGTCACATGTACTCATTGCCCCCGAATAGTGGAATAGGCAGAGACGTAGGTTTTCAGTTACCCATAATATTGATATGGCTTCGAGGTATAGAAGATAGAAAATGAAGCTGGTAAACGACCACTGCGGCCGCCCAGCCGCGTAGCATCCTCAGCAAAGCACTAAGTAGCCATGTCACGATAGGACTGCATTGGTTAGCGCGGTTCACAACTACGCCGCTTTGTGAATCCTCATCAAGAGGCATTAGCTCGAAGACCGGAGTTCAGCAATAAGCGCCTCAATGCGCTGACGAATTTCCCGACGGATAGTCCGCACGGCATCTAAGCCTTTGCCGGCAGGGTCGTCAAGCTTCCAGTCGAGATAGCGTTTTCCAGGGAAGACGAGACAGGCGTCGCCACAGCCCATAGTGATGACAATGTCGCTAACTTGAATCGCATCGGTCGTTAGAATCTTCGGTCTTTGGTCGCTGATGTCGATACCTTCTTCGAGCATGGCCTCGACGACGACGGGGTTGATGGAGTCGGCTGGGGCCGATCCGGCGGAACAGACTTCAATGGTGTTGCCGGCAAGGTGGCTCAAGTAGCCGGCGGCCATTTGGGAGCGACCGGCATTGTGAACGCAGACGAATAAGACGCGGGGCTTATTAGCCATCGTGTATGTCTTTTAAGTGCTCGGTTGAAAGGTCGTTGTGGAATGGCTTTTTGCACGTGCCAGTGACCTCAGGTGGCGCGATTTATCACGATCGAAGTACTTGGCGGGTGTGAAGAGTGATTGTCTTTAGAATATATTATGGAGAAAAAATGGCGATGCCTTCTTACAAGCAAGAGAAACACAAGAAGGCTGTTGTTGGAGAAATTATACCACGTGTTAGCTTTACAAAGGAACCCATTCCATGTTGATCTAGAACATTCTTATGTATGGCTCAGAGTGCTGGCCCACAATACAATAACGTGTGACGGGGACTTTTCATAAGTCATCGTTGCAGTGCATGCAAAGTCACACCCGGAATAGAGCCTACAATGCTACAGTCAAAATTGTTGTCTCATCCTATCAATAATGAGTTTAGGTCTTCAGCACTTAACAAATCTGGACAGGCAGCTGGCGGCCTGTTTTATTATAAGGCCGACAGGATGTCGTCTTTGAAGATTGCTTTAATATTGACATTTACCTGGGCCTGCCGATTGATGGCAATCTGTATATCACTTGGAGACTGTGACTGGCCGAATTTTTGGTGGGGCGTTGCGGCATCTTGGAATCTAGAACAATTCCAGTATGTCACTGCTTCGTTGTGATTGGTCAATGACAGCAACTGTCACTCATCTGATGTGATTGGTTGTCATAAAGGTTACCCGCATAACCCACTGGGTTTTGAAAAGGGCTAGGCCCTGTCAGCTATCCGGAATCAGAACATTTATGTTCTGACCTGTCTGGCTCTGAATTTTAATCTGATAATATCTAGAAAAGAGATAAGAATTATCAGACCAGTAAAAAAGTTTATTATAATTATAAAAAATCTCTTCAGAAAGA
>KV907497.1:0-174416 GCA_001990825.1 Aspergillus carbonarius ITEM 5010
GAAGTAATAAAAAATCTTATTAAAATTATAAAAAATTCTTTCCAGAAAAAGTTATTTATAAGAAAGACTAATTTATTTATAGTTAGTTTTTTTTTTAAGTAAATTCAATTCGTTTACTATCATGCTCTATGTAGTCTACCTGGCTTCTTAGCCTGTCACAAAATTTAATTCCCTTACTGACTATCATACTTTACATATTCTACCCGGCTTCTTAGCCCGTCACAGATAGCTGGGAGGGCCTAGCCCTTTTCAAAGGTTGCACTGTAACATTTTATTACTGCAACATGAATTTTTTATATTTTGATTTATATTTCAATTATATGTTTCTTTATATTACTTATCATCTTTTATCCCCCGGGCCGTGAAGATTGAATAAATAATTGAATTTTAATAAATATTTAAGTATATAATGAATTAAATAAATTAAATGAATTAAATGAATTAAATGAAATTAAATAAATTAAATAAATTAAATAAATTAAATAAATTAAATAAATTAAATAAATTAAATAAATTAAATAAATTAAATAATAATAATTATATAATATATTAATATCCAAAATTATGTAAACAGTTTGAATCGGTTTTTCTGGTTAAGATCAATAATTTTAAAACTGAACCTCTTGTCCTAGCAGTACAGTTTAAAACTGACCCTTTTCTTAGTAGTACAGTTTCAAACCGACCCGTTTATTAAAACAGCGCGGTTTGAAAATATTAATAAAACCACACCGGAAACCTAACGGTTCAGGGAACCGACCCGTCAAAAAACCGAACCGGGCCATCACTACTGCATATTACCACAGAGAACGACAGGTTGAATGATGCGAGGGTCCCAATCCTTACAAATAAGGAACAAGAGGCGGAAATTTCTGGCAGAACACATCTGATATACACTTCTGGCCCACGCTAATAGCTTTACCAACAATTCCTAGCCTTCCTTAGCCAGATACACCAGCCATGTCGCCAAGTGACCAGCAGAACGATGCGAATTTCGCCCAAGTAAGTTTATCCCGGCGGGGCACCTGTTACTCCGCCAGTAATACATGGGTTCAAAAGCGCGTGATGTACTATATTGGTTCACCGTACATAGATGCTAACCGATTAACACAGGCTTTCAAGGACATTGCAAGGTATGCACACGAGACAAGTCGTCACTCCATATAATTCATGCCTGATTATTGGTAAATAGTGGCGAAAAGACAGCGCTAGCGCTGGAAAATCACCTAAAATCCTTGGAAGATAAAATAGACGAGTTACTTAATGCGTTTGAGAAGCAATCAAACAAACACGATCAAGTAGAGGAAGCAAGGGTGCCCGAAGTCAGTGACGAAGGGTTGCAAAACAAGTGTTCCAAATGAAAATGTCCGTCGGTATCTTTTTCCACCACCCCTTTCTCTGTGATGATACCATCAATAAGCACGGATGGTGTGACATCAAATGCCGGATTCCAAACATTGATTCCATTAGCAGCTATGCGCACCGTTTCCATTTCGATTTCGTTGGCGTCCTGATTATCACGCGGGCCTTTGACCCTGGTAACCTCAGAGGCTGGGCGTTCCTCAATTATGATTTCTTTCCCGGATGGAGTGGCCAAATCGATCGTAGTAAGGGGTGCAGCGACGAGAAATTTCACCCCGTGATACTTTGCAAGAACAGCAAGACCATAAGTACCTATTTTGTTTGCAGTGTCCCCATTAGCCGCCACCCTATCCGCACCTACTACGATGGCATCTACTTGTGCACCAGGTCTGGCAAGTAGAGCAGCTGCCATGGAATCTGTAATAAGGGTGGCAGGGAGACGGTCGTGGACCAACTCGAAGGCCGTCAGTCGAGATCCCTGATTATAGGGTCGTGTTTCGGTGCAATATGCATGGTGTAGATCCCCCGTTGATGCAAGTGCGCGAATCACTCCGAGAGCTGTCCCGTAGCCCGATGTCGCAAGAGAACTGACAGTAGGTTAAAAAAATCATGTGTAGCCAGCTGACTTGCTTTGTTCTTACCCCGTATTGCAGTGCGTGAGGACGGTGGCCTTTGAATCTCCCACGGCATTTGACAAGATCCATTGAGCACCATACTTCCCAATGTTCTTATTGTCCTCGACATCTTTCGCCAGCATTTCCTCTGCTGCCTGTATAAAAGCAGCAGCAACGGTGTGCCCAGTCGATTGGGGCCGTTGTGTACAATCCCTAACAACGGCCTTGAGTTTCCGAGCAGCATCGCCAAGGTTTACTGCCGTAGGTCTGCTGCTAACAATATAATCCAGCTTTCCCATAATAAAGCCTTGGACCTCTTCGGCATTTTGGGAGATCTCATTGCGTGCTATGAGTTTGTGAAGCTCGGATGCAAGAGCGAGGGCTGCAACAATAGCAATAGCAGGAGCGCCTCTTACTCGCATGTCTTTTATCGCATGCCAGGCTTCCTCAGTTGTTTCTATTGCTATAAAGCATTCCACATATGGAAGCTGGAGCTGGTCGATGATGGACAAATTGCCATCACTATATTTGATTGCTTGCAGAGTCATGATTCGGGTTTCGAAAAGAGGCGAGTAATGCAGTTCTTTGGGAAACTCGTTGTGACACACAACTCTTAGTAAAAGAACACAAGCGCAAACAAGAGAAAAGATCGTCAGCCAGGCGGACAAACACGAAAGTTGAGAAATCTGACACGGCCTAGCGTGGTGGTCTGTAATGATACCTGGGGCTAGGATCACACTTTTAACGGTTAGGTGGGGCAAGGAATTGGGAGGTGTATCTACAGGATGATAGGCACACTGCTTCTCGGTATAAATTCATCTACGTCGGAACCCACAGCTGGGACATATCTCCCTTAAAAATATTTGGCCTGCGTAGAGTGAAATTATTTTTATATTAGATTATGATGGATGTTATTAATTCCGGTGCTAGTTTTAGCGGATGATGTTTTTGCCCTATCAGATCTTCGCCCGACTGTCTTTTGAAGTTTACCGGCGACTATCGGAGCCTTGAACGACAGAGTATTGTGTTGCTACATGATTTCTTTCAGACTTGGCGCGTCATACGGCCTTCCTCATCTAGATCTCATACCGAGCTCGTATAATAAGAATATGCAAAGGCTCGGGGGAAATTTGCTCTCTCCTGTCCTACTGGGACTCGAAAACAAGAATGAAGGCCCCATCAGTGCTATAATCCAGACTATTGAACAGAGCCGCCAGAAATTGAAGGCATATCAATGTGCGGAAATATAAAGCACTATACACCTCATAATAATATTGTTAGAAATGCCAATCTCGTTAGGTCTGACATGACAAACCATTGTTTCCTCGAATAAAGGCATCCCCATAACTGCGCGTCAATTGTCCATTAACAAATTCGTCTGACTTCTCCAGAGCTATATTCATATAGCCGTCTACCGATTGAAGTTCTCCTAAATAGCTCGTTAGCAATACATTCCTATACATCGCCTCCTCAATTCTGAGGAAGGAAAGACGCTAACATAATTTCAGGGGGTTGATGATGCTAGGGTAGAAGGCGAAGGTATAATTACCTTTATAGACAACTCCAGAGTTCAATTTGACAGTGACTGGGGCGCCGATGATCTCACCCAGGAAAGTTGATGGATCCTTGCCATCTGATGGTGCGCCGTTCTCCATTTTGTTGCCCTTCCCTTCTTCTATCTTGTATTTGTGACCCGAAGGGCTGGGAGTACTCAGGAGCTGCCAGGTAGCTTTTCTTTTCAGACAATTGCAGAAGATATTGGGTATCACCGTTAGCCCGAAGGGGACTAGGTGATCGCCGGGAAGATTCAACACGTGCTGTCTGGCGGGGACCGTACCGTACCTAAGTACCTACTTTGTCATCAGTTCTTTGGTGTACCAGTAATGCTGTCTAAACTTGATCTTGGCGACACGAAGCTGCTGGCCCCTGATAACCGCTCATTTGATTTACCCTCAGCACTTTTTGTCACCCTGTATACTTCAGAACTGGCCTCGATGCGGTCTTTTTTCAATAAGCCTTCATGGGCAAGCAGGGGGGCCGAACAAGCAGACTTAGATTTTTACCGGCATGCTGGCCAAGTCTACAATGATATTATCACCGCAAATCAAAAAGCACGTATTGGACGACTCTCAGCGGAAAAAGACACCCCCAAACGTCGGCGTCTTTCTTCTATCCAAGCCCCGGACATTAGCATATCCAAGCCCATCAATAATGGTGAAATGTCGCGCAGTGCGGAACAGTCATTGAACATCGGGGCCGGCTGTTGTGATGACTCGCAAGAAAAAATGAACAGCAACAGTCATCAATCCCGAACCACATCTATTGATATCTCGGCTGCAACCGCAAAAAAGGCCAACGTCCAAAGTTGTGAGTCATCGAGAGATGTGAAGCTGATTCATATTGAGACATCTGCTGTGGCCTCACAGCTTGCGGAGGGGATTAATGTGAATACAAAAGCCCCGGTCAAAGGCTCATGTCGCCAGGATGCCCAGGAAATTATTGAGAATGCTGTGGCTCATAACCACCACCTCGCGCATGAGAAAGCGATAGTTCAGATTCTGATTACTTCAAAAATCCCAAATACAAAGCCATTGATTGTTCGCCGGAGAATGCACCAGCCATTAAAAGATGTTCGCCTCGCATGGTGTAACCGTCAACAATTAAGCAGAGAAAAGCAAGCTTCAGTCTTCCTGACTTGGAAGGGCAAGAGGCTGTTCGACGTTACCACGTGCCGAAGTCTGGGAATACAGACAAACCGTGGTAGTTTTGTCGGGTTGGAGTATGATCCTTTCGAGGTAGATGGCGAGGATATACAAGTTCACATGGAAGCTGCCACTGAAGAAAGTCTCGGCAATATTCTACGACACTTACCGACTGTGATCGACTCCGAGTCTACCTCTGACCCTGCGGGGTTTACTGGAAGGAGTTCATCCGCCGACAAAGTTATTCTAAAGTGTCCTGGTTTTGGTGATCTGAAGGTAACGTTCAGCTTGGAGATGCAGGTATCACAGCTAGTTGTTGCCTTCCGCGATGCCAAGCAAATCCCTGCAGGACGTGAAGTGTTCCTTGTATTTGATGGTGACCGCTTAGATCCCTTTTTAAGTCTTGCAGACTACGAGCTCATTAATAATGACCTCATAGATGTTATAATAAAATGAACACTATATCAAAATATATTGAATATGATTAATCTTACATATCTTGAGTTAACTGAATCATTTGACTGTGTCTTCCCTTGCTATTCGCAAGAAACTTCCGGATTCTTCCCCTTGTTGTATTTCAATATTCGGCCATGTTTCTTCCAGGACAGACCAATAACCATATGCTCATACTATCATCCCACTAGAATGCTGCTGATATTTATGTTACCAATTGATTTCTTTCCCCCTTATATTGTATTGCGTACTGCTGGCATTCTTTATACACCCACACCTAGAATGGCCAAGTACTGAGCTTCGGCGGCAGCTCAGCGTATGAGAATTACCGATAACGTAAGGCACTAACTTTTTCCCACTCAGCGCACCCCAAGCACTCGTTCATAGGAAACACGACTTTTGTCTCCCACTCTATCCTGGAGTGTCATTTGAGCCTGAAAATGAAGCTAATTACTGTCAACTTTTTGGCTTGTGCTGTGAAGGGTTGCAAGGCAGCTCCTGCATCATATCCACTACATTTTCGAGATGCTGAACTAGAACTACAAGAACTTGAATTTCAGCCAGAGTTCATACTGAACATTATTCCTCGAATTGACTGGGAAGGGCTGCGGATGATGGCTAATGAGGTGTGTACTTAAAATCTGATCAATGTTGTTACATGTTGTGTAGGCTGTCTGACCTTACTCAATCAGCTCGGTTTTCCTAAAATCCCTGATAATAAGCCAGAAGGAGATGCGCTCAATGATGAACAATTGCTAAGAGAACTTCATCGTTTATTGTTGGAGACTCAGGTTGTCGAAGGAAGACTGTGTTGCGGGAATTGTGGTCATGAGTACATGATCAAAGAAGGAATTGCTAATTTCCTTCTCCCTAGTCATCTGGGTTTGATGATCCCCTCCATTGCATAACTGCACGCCTGCTAATCAAGCCTAGTCTGAGATCCTCAAAATGAAATGTGAATCAAGTGGCCTCGATCACTCAATCGGACATGCCGTCTTGATCTAGTCATGTCTTCCCTGGCAGTCAGTTGGCAGGATTCCACCTTGCTTGCTAGCTTCCATCAGTCAGCTCTGCATCCAATTTTGTCACAACCAGGCCAAAAACTACTGATGCAACATGCCACTTTATCAAAGACGGGAACTATTTTAGGACCCGTTAATCATGGGTGCTTTTGAGTTGGCAAATCCTACCATGAGATACAGACCACCTTGTCTTAAATACAATTCTACGAACCGGATGCAAGTCATTTTCTCCCCAACCGTTTCCAAATGAACGCCGCCAGAATAATGCATCTATCGATAAGAAGAAACTGCAGACCAAGACCATGACCAAATTGGATGGCAGAATTGGTATAGGGGGAGAAGGGAAAGAAAGAAAAGAGTAACGGAAAGGAAGCCCTTTGCTTTGGTTTCATCATGTCTTAAGCGCTCTAGTTGAGGAACCCTTTACACCCAGTTGAACCACAAAGGCATGGAATCCTATCATCACTATCCCACTCCCTCTCGAATTTGTAGTCATAGGTCAGTTCTTCGTCTATTCATGCGGTATGTTAGCACAGCTTCAACTTGGCCCACAAGAAATTTTTGCTAGGTCCACTTACCCCTTTCAATGTCACGTAAAGCATATATGACGATCCGCTTGCTGCCATCGACCTTTATTATCTTGGCAGTGCAATTCGGCGTACAACTATGGTTGATAAACCTAGCAATTCCGCCGCGCTTTGTGGCATCTATAACGGTGTTCTCATCGATACGAAAAAGGTAACTGCTACCGATTCCGCTCTTCAAATAACGCCTTTCTCGCATGTCTGCAACCTGTTGCCGCACCTTCTCTCCCACGTATTCAATGATCATATCATTCGCAGATATGTTCTCCTCTGCATAGAGGCCCCAGTTATGGATAGCTGACCGGGCGAAGCGAACTGGTTTCTTCCGCTTTTTCAACTGATTGAACCGGAGAACATCACCCTCGCCACTCTGGGTGGGAAGAGCCTGTTTCTGAGCATTGATATCGGCAATAAGACGGCGATTATTGACCCTTGTTGATCGGGAAGTGGATTTGGATATTGTTTTTGCTGCAGCAATCCTTGCGGCTTCAGCAGCAACAGCGTGTGGGTCACTCTTTGCCCTAGCCTCTCGTTCCTCACGAGCCCTTTGGACTTTAATTCGATGTGGTAAGTATTTCGACTTTTCTGACTCCAAGATTCGCTTCCTTCCTTCTGTCCTCGCTGCACCAGTGATATTCGAAACGTAGTAGCCGGATATGCTAGTCTCTTCACGTACGGGACCGGATACTTCGGGGCGATTGAGTGCCTTGATTTCCTTCTGTCTCCAGGCCCAAGCCGAAAGGTTCCCGACATTAGATCTCGAAACCTCGCCCAGGACATCACGGAGGAAGCACAGGTCCTCCTCGTCCTTTATCAAATTCTGCCAACCATCGAGATCAAGCACGATTGATTCGTCATCCTCGACCGTTGAACGAGGCTCGTCATTTGACACTCGCCACTCAATCTCCGTTCTAGGTTCATCCCGCTGCTTACCATGCTCAAAATTCCCCACCGAGGATAATAGATGGCGATGATCCTTGCCGATGTCTTCAAATTTAAGATTAGAGCTCCATGAGCGCATAAGAGCCACTGCGTCATCTTTCTGACCATCTGCCAGTATATGGCATTGAGAGCCGGCGGGATCTGTGATGCTTACAGAGGGGTCATCCGCCGTTGAGACATCATCTTGGATGGCTCCTGGCCCAGCGGACGAGCGTCTCACGACCTGGCCCTCCTCTGACTCCCCCGCAACATCCCCATCAAAGAACCCACCATCGTCTTTCTGCCTCTTCCGCGCCCTGGCTCTTTCGCCGTCCCGTTTCCTTTTGCGGGATGAGGGGGAGAGATCTCGGGTGACATGCTGTAGAGCCTCGTTGGGTGAACCTTGAGATATATCGCCCCTCGAATTGTCTATGTCACGAGACCTATCGCTATCTACCTGCCTTTCCGCAACAGATAAGTCCTGTGGTTCAGAAGCGAATCTATCGATGTCTTCTTCTGAATCAGAGGTCTCAGAACTCAATCGACTTGGGGCACGACTATCCAAATCTTCGGTGTCCCTGGTAAAGGGTGTTCTCTGCTCATCGTCTGAATCATCCACATCGTGTAGTTGCTGGAGTCGATGGTAAAGGGGCCTGACTTCCTTCCTTCTCAGAGGCTGTTTCCGTCTCTCATCCAAAAAGGCAGTGTTTGTGCGATCCAGCCGATGGGCCTTTCTGATTCGTGGAAGGGCAAGTATGTTGAGGCTAGATGAACCCAGAGGATTTCGGCCGGTTGAGAAGTCGGAACGCGAATCTGGTGTGCCAGCTGAGCTGTCGACGTCGATCCGGAACATAGGCCTTTTGGCTCCCTCGGGATCAGGAATCCCCAGTTTCTTCCTCTTAGTCGCATGTCGATCTGGATCCAGGTAGTCATACAAAGCCGGCGCAGCGATTCGAGACTTCACATCTTCAAGCAGTTTATCCCTTAAATCCCGGATGATTATTGCCACCACCTCTTTGCAGGGATCCAGATCAATAGCACGCTGTCGTTTCTCTTCCTCAACATCCAATTCTGCTTCTCTTTTTAGCCTATCTTTTTCGGCTCGCTCTCGCTGTTCGGCCTGCAATCGTTGTGGGCTCGGACTTCGCTCGTAGTTAGGGTTTCCATAGGGCTGGCTCTCCATGTTCATGATGTACGTGAATAGGGGCTTCATATGGCACATCTTGTAGCACCGCTCAGTTTCCTCCTCGCCGCGCCTCGAATTCTCAAAAACAATGTAATACCCAGTTTTATCGCAACGGATGTCTTTCCAATCAAACAATTTGAGTCTCTTCTTTAGATGCGGAACGGTAGTACTGAGCACCGGTACATAGCAGTGTGCGATGAAAATATACGGGTCACGCTTGATCTGACTCAATATGGGAATTTCTTCAACCAGCGATGGCGCAACAGGCCTCAAGAAGCTTGCCCTTGGTCCTTCGGGAACGGCAGCCGTAGGACGTAATGAGGACCTCCCTGAAGGGCCTTTGGGGGCCGTTGGAGGAGGCTCATTGTTCTTTGTCGATATGTCCGTCTTGAGCTCTTCTGCGACTAGAGAATTATTCTTGTCTCCCATCCTCTGAGAGTCAATTGTCCTTATGACTATCTTCTCCGAGACGACACCATCACGGTCCAGCTCAACCCTGATCCTGCGTGTCCCAATGCGCTGCTCCTTTTTGCATTCATAATAGGCTCGCCTGGCCGCGCTTGCCGCAAGAACAGGTCCGCCTCCTCTGAACGACGCACTATCTTTGTACTTGACAGAACATACACCAAGGAATCTACCGGTTATCGGATCTGTGCGGTTGTTGATTTCAGCAATGTCTCCGAAACTTGAGAACAATGCGTTGATTGGAGCAATTGGAGTCAAAGGATCAAACCCAGTGACTACTATCTGTGCCGGGGGTCCAGGACCAATGGTTGTCGAAGCGTCATATGCCCAGGGTTTCAAGGAGTAAGGAGCCGGTCGATACTTTGTCTTCTGCTTGCAACCAGCACCACGTGAATAATTGGGAATTTTGAGACGAGGGTCCGCCGGTCGATCGTCTTGTCCATTTGAGACAATGTCCACGTAACGCGCTTTTCTTCGCTTTTCTTTTGAGGATACTCGTCTCTCGGAATCAGGATCATACGTTAACTTCCAACCCCTCACACTTCCAGCAGGGCGGCTCTGCGATCGCGGCGTCGGCGGGGTTTGTAGAGGCGTCATGGCAGGCTTGATATCTTCGGTCTTGGAAATACGAGAACTCTCGTCAATCCCGTTTATAACCCTCGCGTGGGGTGGGCTAAGCTTCTGGGTAGGCGACGATTCTGCATTAGTGAGCGGCGTAAGCGTATCCAGATGTGCTTCGTTGCCATATGCCGTGCTTTGATTATGGGTCGATGAGCGGGAAGCCGAGACGCTCACGCTTGCAGAACTTGCGGGACCATCGCCATTGACAACAGACGCTATCTTCTGGTCCTCCGCATAAAGCCTTGGTGTCGAATCATGGATCGCCTTAGGCTCTGGGAGAAGCGTAGGTCCTTCATCGCTATAACCTCGATCTGTATGGGCCTCAGAGCGAGGCCGCTCCCGGGTGGACTTGCGCTTCTGCTGGAGGACGGACGGTGCGGTTGGAAAGAAGTCTGCAAATCCTGCTGATGAGCGCGACATATTGAGAGGCGGCTACAAGCCAAGACCACAACAGCTGCAGCCACTAGGTAGCATCCTTAACAGTCGTCTACCACTTAGTGCGTAAATATATTGGCAGGAAATATCCTGAACTCAGGGCGGTAATGAGAGAAGTAGAACCAATGAATTCTGGACAGGGCGGGTAGGATCAAGAGAAGAAGGCTCGGGCGAAAATTAAAGAAAGAAGATAGGAGAAGAGAAGGGGCGGGATAGAAACTCTTGGGATGTAAAGAAGAAAAAAGATAATCAAAGAAAGAAGGGAAGAAAAGATCAGGGAGGATGTACGGAGGAAAGGACTAAACAATCTCGTTTACCCCGTTCTAGTCAACCCCTACCAACGCGACAGGAAAAACGCGCGCAGAAAGCGATTCATGGTAAGAACGCCGGTTGTAGAGTGGCGGGGAAACATAATAATCCATAAGATTACAGTAAATGGTTCGATTAGCACGGCGGTCGGCTATAGAAAGAGTCAGTCAGAACGACAAAAGAAATTAGAGACAATGACCAGGAAGTATTGTCCAATCCCAAAAGCGCTGTTATTGTGCAGGCGGTTTCTGAATTGTGACACTAAATATATGATTTCCTGTGCCTTTTACTTTCGTAAGGTCGCGGAGTAGAGAAGCCGGCCAACATACCACGCTTGAGGATATGGCGATCTAGCTTATCTTCGGCCTTGACCGAACGTTGCATGAGATTCCCCTCTATTCCTGTTCTAGCGGTGATCTTTAGATATCTTACATGGTTCTATCAATATTATCTGATCCTATATAAACCGTACTGACTTTGACTTGCTGGCAACAGATATCAGGTGTTCTCTTTTATGACTCTCCCCGAGCCCGTCCCATTACGCAATATACATGGGAGAAGACCAAATCTATCCCAAGATAAGACAACTATGTTCGTGCGATTCTCCCAGTTGCTACCCTTTGTCTCGGGGTTGAGGTTCTATATAGTAGTGCAGAAAAGAAAGAAGCTTTGGCTTTGGTGTTAGTTTGTAAGGCGACTGTATTATTCACAAGAACTAAGGTTAGGTGATGTATATCACAGTGAATATTACGATTATTGATGGATTCTTAGGATTCTAGAACAAGACGCGCCAGCATGCGATACTAGGCCCGTCAGTAGAAGACGCTGGTACTTCAAGTTTGTTAGCTTTTCTTCCAAGGCCCCTTTGGCCCGCACTCCGAACATATTACAGAGAAGAAAGGCATAGTACTAGTATAGGTTATTATCAGAGCCAATAAGACGTGGAGTCAGACAGTCTATATTTCCTGACCTTAGTATAGCATATCAGTGCACGAGGGTAATCTAACCCATACTATACTTCGATAATTACAGGAATGGTACACCAAACGCTATCAAGAAGATAAGAAGATGAGCTGTATAGATAAAACTATCACATGCTTGCCCATGGACACTTCCCAGCCTAGCATTACATCGACGTAGGTAGACAAAGGGCCATGTATCCAAGTAGGGGGTTTCTTCCATTGATACTGTAGTACAAAATGGTTGACTCCCTACCTAGACCAGCCTATACCTAGATATACTTGCTACCAACCTTTCATTGCATGCCGCATCTACTCTGAGGAATGAGATTTCTCAAGGATTTGAGTATTGCGACGCTGGGATACGATGTCCTATATAAAATAAAGCCATGGACAATTTCCTGCCTATGCGTCGTACATACTTATCTCCAATAGTTTATATACACATCAAACACTTCGTACTTATTATGTTTTTCATGATCACCAACTCCGTAGACATCCAGTGATTCAAAGAGAAGTTACCAATGCATCGGTAAGTCAGTTGTAAAAATAGAAACCTCAGCCTCCAGGGCCTCTCAAGGGTACAATACCTAGATAGTGGTGGTAGCTGTGGGGCCATAATATGTATCATATAACAATATACGGATTAGGCTACTCGGTACTAGGGGCGTAGTCGTAGTTGCCGAGGATACCATGTAGGCAGCTATTGGATTGAAGAAATGCAGAGTAGAAAGTCATATATTGACTAAAGCATCATAAATAGGGAACAAGCCCATAAGATTGCCAACTATATTAGTATGGTGCTTTATGTACTCCTTGCTTTATGGAATCTAAACATGAATCAGAAAACATGTGGGGTATCATAGAGGTAGAATTTTCACTTTCCATCAGTTGCTTCTTTATCCTTGCCACCAGATTAGCAGTATTCACCTGCATGCCTAAACTTCTATGCTAGGTATGCTGTCTCTGCCCAACTGTTTCACCGGTATCCAATAGAACAAACAGTACGGAGTAAGTAGCTTCTCTAACATGTTTTTGTAGTGTATGTTTGGAAAATTTATACTAAATCTCCAACCTGGCGGTAGAGATCTCCAATGCTCGACCACGGTGGAGATTTTTATCGGATATATGGCAAGTAGTATCTACCTAGTTGGTCTAGGAAGGGGGGCCTCAACCAAATTTGTGTTCCAATTCTCCACGGGCCAGATGAAGTAGATACCATCAACAGATAAAACACGGTAGCTTCTTAGAAGTTAGATGGTCTCCATATCCATTTCCACGATCTTCCCCTCCCCCTTTTTTACCCCCTCATTGGGTAAATTTCCAAGGAAGCTGACTGGATAAGTACCAGTAGCTACTGCCAAATCCACATAAAGTTAATGATCCAGGCGGTCAATAGGGACCATGGGCAAGACAATGATGAAACCTGCACCTGCAAGATTCTCTATCCCATGATATGGCGGGAATATTCCCCAGAAGCTGCGCCTGCCTTCATCTATATGAGCCACAACGTAATACTGCAGTCATCAAGTCCAGGGGCGACATGCCTATAAAAGCAGAGCACCAGCACCGGTACAGAGTAACTTAACTACTATCTTCTACCGAGCACTTAAACTATTATTAGAAATCTATTCTGCACTCCGTAACACTATGTTTAGAAGTTTTCCCCTCCGTCACAGGATCACAGCAGTCGATGGAACCAGATCCATGGCGTCAGGTAAAGAATTTGCCTAACTTGACTAATAATAGTTAAAAGTGGAGTGTTATTTTGACCTTGCAGGTGGGGGGTGAGTATCTTACCTCCGCCGTAGTACAGACTAGTACAATAATTTCTATCGCTACCTTGGATGGGGATGACCTTGCCCTCAGTCGAGTCACGGGTGAAACATACCATAGTAGACTGCGTGAGGCGCAGGGCGGGCTTATTGGCTGCTACCTCATTTGATGAATGGTTGTGCGAGTGCCTATAGCAGCTTCCCTGGTCTGTGTGCCAAGGTGGGTCGATCTCACCACATAAAACATAACAGCTCCCCCCTCCTTTCAACCTTCCCGATTGTTTGTTGATCCAAGTTAACCACCTCCAGCCTCAGCCTCTCTCCTTTTTTCTTCTTATCCCTTCATCTGACTCCCTCTTACCTACAAATTTGGGACTCGCTTTGCCCATTTTACTTTAATAGTAAATCAAACACCTTCCCTCGACACTTTCCTATTGCCATCTAGATTAACATTATCCTGCCTAGGTGACCTTGTCTTGAGTATCTAGCCAGAGTGTCTTCTTGTGGCATCGGCTCTATACCCCTCTACCCTTCCCATCTCTGAATACCCGCTCAAATTTCCGTCAATTGAAATAACAATCATGTGGTATGTATGGCCATCTATCAGACACTTGGCGACCCCGTGCCTAACTCGAAACCTCTAGTGGCATTTTCGGCTACATCAACTACCTTGTCGAGAGGGACCGCAGATTCATCCTTGATACCATACTTAACGGTGGGTTCCCCGTATGCCAGCTCTCGTAACAGCATGGTCCATTGTATTCTAACAATGCGTAGGGCTTTCGAGACTTGAATACCGTGGCTATGACTCTGCCGGTCTTGCGATCGACGGTGACAAGAAAAATGAAGTTTGTGCCTTCAAAGAAGTTGGCAAGGTTGCCAAGTTGAAGGAACTCATTGAAGACCAAAAGCCCAACTTCACAAAGACCTTTGAATCCCATGCTGGCATTGCTCACACCCGTTGGGCTACTCATGGAACCCCTTCTCGCCGGAACTGTCATCCACACAGGTAGGTTTGCTACAACCTGTGGTTTGTTCCTCGTTTGAACGATCTATGGCATCCCAGAAAGTCTGAGACTAAGAAACTTCCTTGTTTAGATCTGATCCCAACTGGGAATTTGCTGTTGTTCATAATGGTATCATTACCAACTACAAAGAATTGAAGGCCCTGTTGGAGAGCAAAGGGTTCCGCTTCGAGACCGAGACAGATACCGAATGCATTGCCAAGCTTACAAAGTATCTATATGACCAGCAGCCGGACATCGATTTTACAGTGCTGGCCAAGGCTGTTATCAAGGAGCTTGAAGGCGCCTTCGGTTTGCTCATCAAGTCTGTGCACTATCCTCATGAAGTGATCGCGGCCCGCAAGGGCTCCCCGCTTGTCATTGGTGTGCGAACTTCAAGAAAAATGAAGGTAGACTTCGTTGATGTGGAATACTCCGAAGATGGGCCCCTTCCAGCAGAACAGGCCTCTCAAAATGTTGCCATTAAGAAGTCTACTACTGGGCTACTTGCGCCCCCCGATAAGTCGCTCTTGCACCGATCACAGTCTCGGGCTTTCCTTTCCGATGATGGCGTTCCCCAGCCTGCTGAGTTCTTTTTGTCATCGGACCCGTCTGCAATCGTTGAGCATACCAAAAAAGTCCTTTACCTCGAGGATGATGATATTGCTCATATACACGAGGGTCAATTGAACATTCATCGGTTGACGAAAGATGATGGCACATCTAATGTTCGTGCCATCCAGACGATCGAACTTGAGCTACAGGAAATCATGAAGGGAAAGTTCGATCACTTCATGCAGAAGGAGATCTTCGAGCAGCCTGAATCCGTGGTTAACACTATGAGAGGCCGATTGGATGTCGCAAACAAACAAGTGACACTGGGTGGTCTTAGACAATATATCTCCACCATCCGTCGGTGCAGAAGAATTATTTTCGTTGCTTGTGGAACTAGCTACCATTCATGCATGGCTGTGCGTGGTGTTTTTGAAGAACTCACCGAGATACCTATCTCAGTCGAGCTTGCTTCGGACTTTTTGGACAGACAGGCGCCTGTGTTCCGCGACGATACATGCGTCTTCGTTTCCCAGTCGGGAGAGACCGCTGATTCCCTGATGGCCCTGCGTTATTGCCTTGAGCGTGGTGCCTTGACTGTTGGTATCGTTAACGTCGTTGGTTCCTCTATCTCTCTTCTGACTCACTGCGGTGTGCATATCAACGCTGGACCAGAGATTGGTGTCGCTTCTACGAAGGCATACACATCGCAGTTTGTTGCCATGGTCATGTTCGCTCTCTCTCTTAGCGAGGATCGAGCTTCGAAGCAGAAGAGACGTGAGGAGATCATGGAGGGCTTGGCCAAAGTATCAGAACAATTCAAGGAGATTCTAAAGCTTAATGAACCCATTAAGCAAATGTGTGCGAAGTTTTTCAAGAATCAGAAGAGTCTGCTTTTGCTGGGCAGAGGAGGCCAGTTCCCTACGGCCCTTGAAGGTTGGCAAGATGATCACACAGACAGCGATTTCTGGATACTAACATGCTTTATAGGGGCGCTCAAGATCAAGGAGATCTCCTACCTCCATTGCGAGGCTGTCATGTCAGGTGAACTGAAACATGGTGTTCTTGCTCTTGTTGATGAGAACCTGCCAATCATCATGATCCTTACCAGGGATAATATCTTCTCCAAGTCATTGAATGCTTATCAGCAAGGTTAGACTACCATTTGCCCTCATTCTCAGAATCATGCACTAACTGTCTGACAGTGATTGCTCGAGGAGGCCGTCCTATCGTGATCTGCAACTATGATGACCCAGAATTCTCTACTGCCCAAACAGAGAAGATCGAAGTCCCCAAGACAGTGGATTGCCTCCAAGGACTTTTGAACGTTATCCCACTGCAGCTGATCTCCTACTGGCTCGCTGTGGGAGAGGGTCTCAATGTTGACTTCCCTCGTAACCTTGCGAAGTCAGTAACTGTTGAATAGAGGACGACTGCTTGAGGAGGATATGCAGAAAAACGATAGATCCGTGGGCACGAGGCTTTTAATTTTCAGTTAATCCATATGATCTTTATATTTCTTAATGTTGCCATGCATGTAAATGCTTCAGACCTTGTAGTCCTCTATATGCCTTTCTTTATTTCTTACCTCAATTTGCCTCAGAGCTCCTGCCTCTTTTATTTGTCATTTAGATAGGCCTGGCATTTCGTTCTGTACCACTTATTCCCCCCCCATTTTTTTTTTAGCAACATGACTTAGCACAATCTAAGTAGTAGTAGCAATGATCCAGTAAACTCTTTGAGCTCTGAGTCACTACTTGGTAATACTTAGCCTGTGGCTCTCAAGGAACTGACGCTAAATTACAACAGTGGCTAGGTAAGTGCTGCTGCCCTCATCCAAGCCCCAGCGGGGTAGAGTTTGGTTCCCCACTCTGCGCCGGAACTCCAACTCATGTTGCATGTCGTTGCTGCTTCATATATATTGTCCTTAAATCTGTCCTGTTCATTTTGTCAGTCCATCCGATAAACTTTACAATTCAAGTCTTGGAACACCAGGCGTGATGGCTTCCCTGAAAGGTCCTGGCGCTGCTCAGACGCATGATGGTAAGGGCTCCTTTGAAACACGTACTGCATTTGACCACTGGGATTCCCGGCGCTGATTCTTTTAGGTTCTGGGCTGCGAATTGCGATTGTCCATGCGAGATGGAACATGGCAATAATCGGTCCCCTTGTAGACGGGGCTAAGCGGAGCCTCCTATCAGCTGGGGTTGCTGAGAATAATATTACAGTGCACACAGTTCCCGGGAGTTACGAGCTACCATTTGCTGTGCAACGGTGAGTGTATTGCCATCTCCTTTTTGCTTCTTTTCTTTTTACATAACCACTGGATGCTCATTCTGGCTATGTGCGCCGCTAGGATCTATGCGGCTTCCCAAATTGAAGCCGCCAAAAGCCCAGCCTCAGCTCAGGGCATCAGTGCCACTGACCTGCTGTCTTCTACAGCCGACCTTACGAAAGCGCCTGTGCAGTCGTCATCGTCCGATGCACCCAAGCCTTTCGATGCCATCATTGCGGTGGGCGTACTAATCAAGGGGGAGACTATGCATTTTGAATACATCGCTGAGTCCGTATCTCACGGTTTGATGCGTGTTCAGCTTGACACTGGAGTGCCGGTTATATTTGGCCTGCTTACAGTTCTGACTGAAGAGCAGGGCCTGGAAAGGGCTGGAATGGGCAAGAAGGGGATGCACAACCATGGGGAGGATTGGGGAAATGCTGCGGTGGAACTCGGAGCAAAAAGGAGAGAATGGGCCGAGGGTAGAGTTGTGTAGTGGTCCTTCGGCGAGATGATAAACTCATTCCTTGGGATAGTTGTTATTTATTGATCTGCTTGTCGACCGGTTTCCCAAGTAAGAATAGGCAATTGCACCTATCAAAGGTTGAGATGCGGAAGTGTGGATCTAAGGAGTAGATGCGATGTAGCATACATTCATTTACTGATTATCAGAACAAGGGGTCCGCATGAGAAGACCAATGCGGCTAGAAGAATTGTTCCTGGACTGGGCGTCAGGTGTAGATGTTGGCTCAACGATTCACTCTTCCATCCGTTCAATCTCATTCGAATTGCCCTTTGTTGCATCCTCTTCCTCGTCCTCTCCCTCCAATGCCCGTTTTGCCGCCCGCTCTGCCTCCTCAAGGAGATCTTTAGGCACCTCCTCATGTCTTCCTTTTGTTGGACCGTCTAATGAACTAATCCAGGTCATTTCCAGCTCAAACTCTTTGTCCTTAGTGTCTTCATGGGCAACATAAATAATTCGAGCTGCCTCCTTCACGCCATCAAAGAGACTGAGTGTGCCGGAGCTCAGGTCAAGCTTCTCAAGCTCAGCCTTAGCCGCTTGTCGTCCTTTACCGGTGGCAGCGCCATAATAGCCCTTCCATAACGTCAGCATCGAAGAAGTACAAAGACCAAGCACGGTTTCCTACCCAATACAGGCCGCTTGGCTCAATCATATATAGTCCCGGGCCTCCTGTTTTGGCCCCTTCGACCTTACCACCAGAGCCCGACTTGGGTCCACTTCCGACCTGGCCGTCGACGGCAAGTTCAGCTTCGGAGTCCCAGCCTCCGACAATAGCAGTCACTCCAAAAGGCCGTACACTGGAATATAGCGTGTAAGCTTGTACATAGCTTCCAAGGCGATTAGAGAGCGCGGAGATCGGGATTGGCCCCTTGTAGACACCTCTCCACGATGAAGCCTCATCGCGAGCCCGGGAAACGAAATGCCGCCCGTCTGGCACCAGTCCGGCTGAAGCCTAAAGTGAAATTAGATACGTATTAGCGTGACCGACTCCTGGGCAGTGCAAATGTTTATCCATGTCAATCCAGATTGAAGCCTTACAATGCCAACATGACGATCAACAGTGGCTATTCTCTTATTGGCGCCAGGCTTCAGAAGCTTGCTAGTGATGATCTTTTCTACCGCCAGCACCACACCATCTTTGCACCTAATGCCAATGGCCGTTCCTCCATTTTCGACTGCCTTGACGGCATATTCTACCTAGTAAGGATAGTCAACAGCCCGCGTTTGCTACCAGTTTTGCGGTAGACAGGATGATACCTGGAAGTTGCGACCGTCTGGAGAAAATACTGAGTTGGAGAGATCGTACCCAGTCCCGATGGAAGTCTAGATAGAGAGAAGATCAGTCAGTTACGGAGGAACGTCAGCTCGGAAGCACGGCTCAAACCAACCATGACTGCTGAGGGTGCTTAACACAGGCTTGGGATTCAAGAGAATTAAGATCAGGAGACAGGAGGACCTGGTAAAGTTGAGGGGATGGAGAAGATGGGAACTCTCGAAGCTTGAATACAGGTCACCGAGGTAGTAGGGTAAGGTAGGTAGCTAAAGTACGCGTACTTAGTAGTTACCCAGCAGTGCCTAGCCCGGCAGCCAGCCCACTAGCAGTTAGTACCGAGTACATCATCCCCTTCCCGATGGGTACTGGTCTCATGCTGCTTTTACGAGCAAGCCTGAATGTCAGGTGACTGCCTGGCTGCTCCTCCTTTTTGACCCACTCACACGGGGTAGTACTATGTATATCAAGGTGGTAGAGAGGGGTTTGAGTTTACACATCTACCCCCACTGTAACTAACTACCTAGATTTTCACTGATAATTAACACATGCTGCCCATCTAACCGAATATCCGAGTGACACCCGAACGCCAAACGATACACTGTCAGTACCTACTACTTGCCTATGCACAGGCGGGCTCAGGACAGGAAACTCACATGACGTAGACACATTCACCATCGAGATAGGTTCGCTGGCCGCATGTCACTCTTATCCACTACTCGTAGCACCTACCCTACTATCTAAGGGAAGAGAGGCCAGACCTACATGGTGCTTCGATTGATTGCTGCTCTTCTACAAGTGCCCAACCGTGTTAGTGTTTCGGGCATCGACGATGTATGGGTTGACTTCTGACCTATCCTTCCCCACCCGCGTGCTTGATGATTCATATTATACTATTTAATTCTGCTCCTCACGCAACATCGATTTCCTTTCAAAGTCTTGTTTTATTCTACTTTTTATCAGAAGGCGGAACGTCCATCTGTCCCGAATCGCTGTTTTCGGAACCTCGGGCTGCCTATAACCACTTCTTTACTACCTACCCCTCTCGCTTTCTAGTACTGAGAAAGATTAACGTGCATCATTTCTTCACCCCAAATTTTGCTATTTCAAGGATCCCAAAATACAATATGTCATCGTCCATATTGCATAGCTGCCTCTGTTGTGGACAAGTTACAAATATCTCCAATGCACTTGCTGCTTTCATCGAAACCCCCTATTGTAGTCAGGTAGATGCTTCATATTCTTCATATATCCGGGTTTATATCTTCACCAGTTCCCTGACAATAAAACCGTGCAGTGCGGCTTGTCGGCTTCTGAAAGCGACCAGAAGTTACAAGACGAT
Source organism: Aspergillus carbonarius ITEM 5010 (assembly GCA_001990825.1). NCBI lineage: Eukaryota > Fungi > Ascomycota > Eurotiomycetes > Eurotiales > Aspergillaceae > Aspergillus > Aspergillus carbonarius. Next base: position 20,372 of record KV907497.1, read on the forward strand.
CTCGCGGCGCTCTTCGAAAAGCGGATGAGCATAAAAGTGCCATTCCCACCCGAAGGAGAACAGGGAGTGCAGCACCCTCCTATTGCCTCCCCAGCAATGTATAGCATCACACAGCACTATCACCATTCGGCGCATGTAGTTCGTCAGAGTGCTACACGCCCTTCAACAGAACTTCCTTGCCAAGGCACCAACGGTGTCATCAATGAGACACTTAGACAACACAACGTCGACCCTTCGACGCTTTCGTCGAAACAAATGGAGCTTTTTGAACGCGCGATGCCAGAACAACAATCACGTCTCATCCAGATCTGGCAGATTTCTCCAGAACACAGTTATGCGACCACTAGCAGCGTCGTCGGAAGGAACCTGCCAGATTTAGGAACTGCAGGGGTAGCTAGCACTGTGGCAACAATCTCCACATTAGGTTGGCCGACTGGAGCTGGTGGCCGTGAGATACGCGATGTACCTGTGAGAAGTGAGAGTGCAGATGATGCACACCAGTATGCCGAGCCATATATGGTCACTGGATATGAGACGACCGCCCAGCGGAGCAACGGGCTTCCTGCATCTCAGCCCACACATATCGTGGCTGAGCCGACGACAGGCTCACCGTACAAGCTTTCAAGTGACCCTATCTACTATGCTCAAGGTCGAAGGTGGTGGGAATCTACATTGCCAGGATCAATGGAGTATCAATATGGGTTGTTTGATGAGATGAACCGCCATCCCCATTGCGGCCTACTACAGCCTCGTCAGGCCGATTAGGAAGAGCTCTATGGAACTGGTTTCACCGTGTCAGAGTAGGTAGTGATCATTCAGGTAATGATAATACCTCGCCATAGGCTAATCTTGTGGCACGTTCGAACATTCTCTGCTTATCTCAACAGTACCCGTGTCTTAGTTGTGTGGTGGTCTTTTTTTTTTTTTTTTTTTTTTTATTTAGAAAGGATCAAATTGATTGGAGGACATATGCATGTGAGAAGGGTTGATTTTCAGGTTATGTTGGGACCCGTTAGCTGTAAGCCAATTGGTGCAAATGAGAGAACATGATCGCGGGTTCCTGTAAGGACTATATAAAATATAAACAGAAGCACTATATATAAGCTCCCAAGTTTACAGACAGCACTGAAGACATGGCATGACTGTGTCCCCCTCTTACCCAAAGGCTCTCTCATTTAACCCCCACCTGAAATTTCCACAACCTGGCCCCCAATATTTTCACTTGGACTCTTCAAGAGCAACCGTCATAGGCATCATACCGAGAGGAACCAATAAGTAGAGCTCGAAGACGTAGTTGCCAACGTCCGAGAGAGTCGATGCGGTAAATATATTGCTAGAAAGAGCGACTTGATAGAACACAGCATATGTTTTGTGGGTCTTGATTTCGGTCCTATTGCCGTATGATTGTTTTGGAGATTTTTTTTTTTATTTCAAGCCAAGCCCTCCAAAGTGGTGGTATGCCAACGTTGAAAGAGAATATGACGAAAGTGGAGGGAGAAAAAAAATAAAGGCCAACCCTGACGTTAAAGTCTTGGGAAGACTGACAATGAGCGAGGAAGGACCGACGTGGACCAGTGGATCAGTCTACTGGAAATCCTCCTCATCGATAGCTGCCATAGCGTCTGCGAAAGCATCAGCGGAGCGCTTGACTTCGCTGCCGGCCTCAACAGCCCGCTTGATCTTGTTGCATGGCTGGCCGGGCAGATTGCACCACCTCTGCAAGGTTTCGGGGGAGGCATCGGCAATGGCCTCAGCCAAAGCATCGGCTGAGCGCTTGACTTCTCCGCTAGCATCGGCCGCGCGCTTGATCATGTTGCATGGCTGGCCGGGCAGATTGCACCACCTCTGCATGGCAGCAGCCTGCACAGTAGTGGCAGCCAGGGCGGCAAGGACAAGAGAGACGAGCTTCATTTTAGTAGCAAAGGGAGGTAAGTTTCAAAGATCAGAAGAAATTTGTAGATCCAATTAGAGCATTGGCTTGGATGATCATGGTACCTCACGACTGTCAAGGATCAGAGTTCTTATATACACGTTTAGGGAGGCTACAGTAGAACCGAATTTGTTCCACCATGCTGTGCGTCAATGAAGAGACCTCTATTCAAGAGGATCAAAAGCCTGAGTGAGGCAGCTGCAAGTAGGAGGTCGCGGCAGAGTCCTGAATAGAGTATCAATTGGCAGGTAACATCGCACATAGTTGAATAAAGCTAACACGAAAACCCCCTACTGTATTGAAGGGCGGGGGAAGAGAAACGAGCCACGGGCTTGATCAAACTCGCCATCAATAGACAGGCCGCCCGAGATAGGATCGTTTCAATTCAGGAAAACTGAAATTAGGGTTAGATACCGGGTTCAATGAGCATGCAAGACAGGCACATAGCGAAGAGAGGGAGAGCCATGAGGCCCGCCATCTAGACTTCTTTCTTCATTCATCGTCCTCTGAGCCGCCCACGGCCTTGTAGAGATAGAGTATGGGCTTGCCGAAACTGGGCCTGAATAAGCCTAAGGTGGTAAGCTGGTGAGGCCGTGGAGAGACCGTGTCCGGCCGTCAATCAGATAAGCATGGCCGCATCAAGCCATCAATAAGCCCTGAGGTGGAGGGTTTTGCCTCGAGAAACAAAGGGGCTGTGAACAAAGCATCCGCTCTTGGTGCCGCAGATCGGGTTGGTCGACGAGGTCTGGGGAGTTGCAGAATCAACCATCATTTGGAGGCCCCTCTTGTCTCTCCGGGCGAGAATAACCCCCGGAGGTAGGCTTTCAAGGGTCCCGAGTCACGGAGGGTGTAAGGAAGGTACTGTAGAGGAGTGGTGATGAGGGCGAGAGATAAGATCGGCCCGCGTGTGTGTAGCACTGTAGTTGGTTGCCCGACCGCTCGAGTGGATGCCGAGAGGATCCGCCGTTTTTTCCGGTGTCTCGTGCACGCATCGCTGGCTTTCTTTCTTTTCTCGCCGTGTCCGGGTCCGTCTTCGTCTTCCCTCCTCCCTCTTTTGCTCCCCCGTCCGCACGTTTTGGATCCCCTCTCCTCTCCTCCCCCTCTTTCCCAGTCCTTTCATTCTATCTCTCTTCCCCCCCTACCTTATTGTCCTTCAAAATGTTCTCTTTGAGGACGGCGCAACCCGCGCAGGTGAGTGGACGAGTCCTTGCTTTCTTACCGATCAATTCCTTTGTCCGACCCCATTTCTCTGGATTTCCCTTTCCTTGCTTCGTTCCACCGCCGCTCGCTACATCCTTTCCCCCGGCTGGCTCCGGGAAGCGTCTGGGTTGCTCGTTTGATATCCCTCTTGCCTTCTCCGCTATTGATCGTAGACGCTATTTTTCCTATTTCTATTTTTTTTTTATTAATGCCTATCCCATCTACTAACGCGACTATGCTTGGCAGACTTTCCTCCGTCGCGTTGCGGCCCCGGCTTCCTTCGTCCGTTCCTCCATTCCGGCAAGATGTGCGTCAGCCTTTCAGCACCCTCGAGATCATATGTTTATTGACTCTATGTACAAGCATTTGCTAGCGTGCAGTCGGACATCTTTAAGCCCACCAAGTATGGCGGCAAATACACCGTCACTCTGATTCCCGGTACCTATACGCCCCCCTTCTCCCAGGTTTGGCATGTCACTGATGTGTCCATGGCGTTGGCCCCATAAAGGTGATGGTATTGGTGCCGAAGTTGCTGAATCGGTCAAGACTATCTTCAAGGCCGACAATGTCCCCATCGAGTGGGAGCAGGTAGACGTTAGCGGTGTGGACACCGGTAACAAGCACTCGGAGGAGCTCTTCAAGGAATCCATTGCCTCTCTGCGGCGTAACAAGTTGGGTCTCAAGGGTATTCTCTTCACCCCCGTTGAGCGATCCGGCCACCAGTCCTTCAACGTAGCTCTTCGTCAGGAGCTCGATATCTTTGCGTCGATTGTTCTCATCAAGAACATTCCGGGCTACAAGACCCGCCACGAGAATGTTGATCTTTGCATTATCCGTGAGAACACTGAGGGTGAATACTCTGGCCTCGAACACCAGTCCGTGCAGGGTGTTGTAGAGTCATTGAAGATTATCACTCGTGCCAAGTCCGAGCGCATTGCCAAGTTTGCCTTTGGCTTTGCTCTTGCCAACAACCGCAAGAAGGTTACTTGCATTCACAAGGCCAACATCATGAAGCTTGCCGATGGCCTTTTCCGCAGCACCTTCCATAAGGTTGCCGAGAACTACCCGACTTTGGAGGTTAACGATATGATCGTCGACAACGCCTCCATGCAAGCTGTTTCGCGGCCCCAACAGTTCGACGTTATGGTCATGCCCAACCTGTATGGAGGTATCCTCTCTAACATCGGCTCTGCCCTTGTCGGTGGTCCCGGCGTTGTCCCTGGCTGCAACATGGGACGTGATGTTGCAGTGTTTGAGCCTGGTTGCCGTCATGTTGGGCTTGACATCAAGGGCAAGGACCAGGCGAACCCCAGCGCTATGATCCTTTCCGGATCCATGCTCCTGCGCCACCTGGGATTGGACGACCACGCGAACCGCATCTCGAAGGCTGTTTATGATGTGATTGGTGAAGGGTGAGTAATGCACTTGTTTTTTCTTTTGGGCCCAAGTCTTATCTAGAACTGTTGCTAATGCCGGACTCCCATAGTAAAACGAGGACCCGGGATATGGGTGGACAGGCCACCACTCATGAATTTACCAGAGCCGTTCTTGACAAGATGGAGGCTGCTCTGTAATTCTTGTTCACCTGAAAATCACACCCCATCCTACCTTTGGTACCTGCTACATTTATGATGATGAGAGCTTGTATAGGCTAGTTAACTGTTTTCTTTCTCTCTTTGCTTGTAGACTATGTCTGGCCATCCCGAACGGTCTTTATATCCTGTACCCCCATTCACCTGGAACAACACCAATAGTGTCTTACGCAATGACTCGCGGCACTAGACAAAGATGTGGGCTAGGGTGTGTATCATTATACACTATCGTTGGAAATAGAAGCTTGCCTCTGCATCATCCTGGTTCACCTAGCGGTCCTGGGTCCTTGTTTCAATGACGTAGGGAGATTTACCGTCGTATCCGGTGGGTTTTAAGCACGAGCTCCCACCGCCCTGATCATTGGTGAGGCGTTAGTTTCCCCTAGGATTATAGCCAGCGAATAACTCGACCAGAAGCCAAGAATGGGCAAAGAAGACAACCCAAAGGGGAGAGATTAAGCATTATGCAAACGCAAGAAAGATGGCTGAGAACTTGCTGTTGAGCCTTCCGCTTCACCAGCAGAGCCTGAAAGTTAAAAGCTCTTCTTCAGTGTTGATTGACCGCCAGTGGAAGATTTGCTCCACAATATTATGGTCTGTATTGGGTGAGCAATTTAGCCGGAACTGTGATCCTGTTGCAGAATGGAATCAGAAAGCGGGGCGTCGTTTCCTGCCGGTATATTTCGAATTTGCTTTGACAACCTTTCCCTTCCGTGTCATCTGTTCCTTCTTGTGCAGAATCCACGCCTTGTCACCCTTCCTGGACGATGGCCGCTTGCCATGCTCCATGGCCCTCTTCCGAGCATCCAAGACATCCACGTCGTTCAAGCCATTCACAATACCAGTGATGTCGCCTTGTAACCCACCGCCTCCAACTGTGAGAACCAGATATAATTTGCTGTTCTTTGTACCCGGATCATCTTCAAGTATACCTGCTCCAAAGCCAGCCTTCATGGCAGCTCCGCTGATCATACTCCGCTGAGCATCGTTCTTTGGATAAAACTGACAGACTGCGCGACCTCCACGGCGAAGGCTAGCATATAGACCCTCAAAGAAGCGACGGAGACGACCTTCCGGACTAACATCACTCGACTCCGCATTACAGAGCCACTGGATAGCACTGATGCTGATGGCTGCGTCGAAAGTTCCAGGACGGAAGGGTACCCCTTGCCCGATATCAGCTAGAAAAAGGTCGCCGTCGACACCGCGTTGAAGGGCGACGTCGAGCATACTGGGCGAGATATCCATGCCGAACCAGGTGTGCGGACCGCCATGTTCGGGAGGCACCTGTGAAAGGATCTCGCCGGAAAGACCAGAGCCGCAGCCGACATCGAGAATGAGTGATGGCGAACGCAGGTCTAGAAGGTCAAGGGCCCGATGAGTCATATCGGACTGGATGTTACGGATACGCGATGAAGTGGTATATTTCCGAGACTCATTGTCATCGTAGAATAGATCGGGAGGCCTTGGATTGTAGCACTGTGTTAGTAGATGCTGGCGAGTTTATACAGTGCGAATAAATAAAGGCCACCTACAAGACATCTTCGGGACGTGACATGTTTGCAATGGATCCCCCCACAAATTCGAGCGGCTAGGGAAGAAAGTGATGTTGAGATTCGCGAGAGGGGAAAAATCCTCTTTTTTGGGGGGGATCTTTCGCCGGGCGGAGTTCTAGCCGCGGGGGCTTGGCAGTTGGCACCATTTTCTTGCTGCCTGAGGTATGACAGACCGTCCCGTTCGGCTCTGCCCGCTTGCATGCAATTATTGCTTGCTACATCCTGCCAGCTAAGTATTCGGTGCTTTGTTGCGTACGCCAGATCACTTCCTCTCCCCTCCCCGAACTAAACTACTGCGCCCTCTACTTTGCAAATATGTGGATCCTGCCGTTGGTAGGGTACTTGGGGGTCATCGTAGGGTTCGCTTTCCTTACCTTAGCGATAGGTACGATATGCCCGCAATGCGCGATGCGCGATGACGACGATGACGACGACAGCATTGTCTTTTCTTCTTTTGCCCCTGCCCTCATCGGCAAAGAACACCCCAATCACACGCGATTTACGGACTTACATGCTCTCAAGACTAACTTTTCTTCTAGCTTCTGGACTTTACTATCTTTCGGAGCTTGTGGAGGAGCATACAGTCCTCGCCCGTCGGCTGTTGTACCGGCTGATATACATCATCATCGCTGTGCAGGTCCTTCTCACTGTGTTTGACCGATTCCCTTTCTCGTTATCTGCTCTCAGTATAGGCTCGCACATTGTGTATGCCAGCAATCTTCGCCGATTCCCCATTGTCAAATTGTCCGACCCGCTCTTTGTCCTGTCATGCGTCCTTGTTGGCTTGAACCATTGGCTTTGGTTCCGCTACTTCTCGGGCCCATTGCCTTCGTCGCGCAGCGCCACAAGCTGGCGCCAGCCGTATCAAGTCAATATTGAGGACATGCCAACCTTCACGGAAGTCGCGTCTTACTTTGGACTGTGCGTCTGGCTGGTTCCATTTGCGCTCTTCGTTAGCCTCAGTGCGGGCGATAATATCTTGCCCAGTATGGGTTCCGAGTATGCCACCGGCGACCGCATGCCTACCTCAGGGTTCTCTCGCAGCTCTCTACCGTCTGATGGGAAATTAAAAAACAAAGGAATGGCGAAGGCTTTGGTAGATGGCTTGCGGGATTGGGTTAAAGAAAACGGGGAGTTGATGGGTTTCTGGAAGGGCGAACGGGCAAAGGGCTTCTAAGATTAAGGCTCTCTCTTCTCCAACCCTTTCTAGTACTATAATCTGATACCTTGTTCTTGTGGATTCGTGGCGTGAAGACGTTCGCCTGTTAAATACCGATATCGTTTCCATAATCCAGTGGCAGTCGCTTCTTTGAAATAATTCTCATATCATAATTAAGTAGCTATATAAGCTGGAGACTATGAGCAAATTGATAAGTTCCTGATGCTCTTGAACGTGGCATAAGCGTTGGCGAAAAGCCAAAGGACGACACCATCAGGGTGGGTATATTGTTTCTCGGAGATGCCTCCTCTAAGAAGGTTCATAATTTGTACAACCCGCATTATGAGCAGCAGAGAAGTACTCTGCGCGGACTCTGTACGGCAACGGGCAAAAAAAAAGCCAGGAAAGCTGGGGGGAAAATAAAGGAGACTCCCGATTATGATTAGTAGTATTAAGAGTCCCCGTGGCACTTGGTTGATTGTAATGGATATACAATGTCGTCGTTTCACATTCGTTTGGATCGTCGAGCTCAGTCGTAGAGGTGGAGCCATACCGCGGAAAGATTGAAGAGATAGATGAATCCCGGCAGAAAAAAGGAAGACAGGGCCGAGAAGGGACGAAACAGCAAAGGCGCATAATTGGGCTAAAGAGAAAAAAGAACAGTTGATGTAGGAGATCATTGATGCACATGATCTGATTCTACACCATCAACGCAGCTATTCCAATTGATGACGCGTGAGGGTGTTCAAGCTTTCAGATATCAGCGGATGCTAGTTACCAGCGAGTTAAATTAGGCGGCCTACCATTTTCACCATGAATCGAAGCAGAAAAGTCCTGATGATTGGCCTCCATGAATAGGAGAGAACTTTCCCTCCTTTTCGCCTTCGCCGAGCGAGAATTATCGATGTTAGGTGTCAACATCCTATTCAAGGATGGTGAATTTGCGTGGCCAAGGCTGTAATCCTCTGGTCCGCTAACAGCAAACCGCTCATAGCTTGGCTGCTTCGACACAGAGCTTATACCTTTTTGCAGATAGGCATCTTCCACAGAGCCCGCATGTTCGCCAAATATCGCTTGACTATAACCCGGCATGGGCATATCCGAGGCAATCTGCCGATGGGGGTGGTGGAAATCCTCAGGGGAAGTAGGATGGTTGACACTCGATTCTAACTGCTCAGCAGTGGTGACATTTGGTGCCCCATCGAATATGTCATCGAAGTCGGTGAGAAACATTGAAAAGACGGGTGCTGGGATGTTCAATGTAGGAGCAAAGACGATACCAACATTTCTGATGGTCATTTTGTTAACATCAGAGTTGTTTACAATAACTATCAAGAACTGCACCAATGCCCGCAGCAAAGTCATATTCGGCTTCGGAAGTCGATGAACAAGGAAATTAAATGCAGCGATTTTCTTCTGCTTTTCATGAAGTTCTGTAGGGAAGTGCATTAATAGAGCATCCGAAACAGGTTGCGAAGCACACAAAGACTTACCAAGTACACGCAAAAAATCCAAGTGAAGTTCACGAGTCAAGACAGTTGTGGGGAGTTCGCGAAGGTACTGTTTAAAAAGGGAGGCGACAGCATGCACATCGTGATACTGGTCATCGGCGAGGAAGTCCACATCACCTTCGGTGTTAAACCGCTCTTTGAGTGCTTTAACAACAAGATTCGACCCGCTTAATCGGAAAATACCCTCTTCCGACTTTGCTCCCTTAGCTTTGAGGTATTCTATGCAACGATAAACGACCGCTGGGAGATCGACATTGACTCCTTGTGGCGCGCAAAACTGTACAGCCTCGGACAACGGTAAGCCAAAAACTGGTCTGACGAATTCTCGTTTCTCCGCACTGTTGTTACCGTGAGATGTTGAGAAATCGTGACTAGCCTGGAGCTGAGAAGCAAGATCGACCGATGACCTTGTGCGAAACCCCCAAATACTGCGTTTCTTTTCCTTGACGCTCGTAGCTGCTTTGTTACCCCAAGCCCCTGCGTCTTGGATTACTGTTCCGTTGGTGGGACCGGAGATGAATCTAGATGAAAATTGACCATGGTCTTGGCTGGAATCTGCAGAATCCACCGAAGGCCCCGTGGAGAGAACTGGGGATTTGGGGATCTGTTGATCGGATGAGGGTCCAAGAACGGGTGGCTCAGCCGGAACAGCATCGTCATAACTGAATCCTTGAACAGTATCAGAGCCTTCCATGTCTGAATTGTCGATCCCTTTTTCTGTCTTCTTGCTTCCATTATTAGGAAATAGCTTGGGTTTGGTAATGGCGTTAGCATGCTGCTTCCCTATTGTCGACGATGAAGATTTTGAGGAGCTATTGATGCCATCAATCTCTGACTGGCCGTCGACATGTTCTAAAAGTGCGTCAACCCAAGCATCCCTCTCTTCATCACTCTCAGCGCACAAGACATGGCGAACTAGAGCTGATGAGTCCTTGCGTTTGGGCTCTAAAATGAGGAATGCATGACGATACTGATTGTCTGAGTCCTCTTCGTTGCGCGAAGGTGAGCTAGTTCGACCACTTCCACTCTGCGATTGCTTCCCAATTTGGGCGTTATAGAGTTTGATCGTCCCAAGATGAGGGCCACCTGGAGACTCGTAATACTTCAGCTCAGGACCGTGTAAGACGAAATATCGTGCTTTCCAGCCGCCAAAATTCTTTCCCCTTTTCGTTAGATAGCCCTCCTTCCTGGGTTTTCCATCTGGACCACGTAGGATTTCAGCTCCAGCTTGATGATTTCCTTTCAGTAAACTCATCTCATCATCTCGAGGTTCAATAGCATCAGATGAAAGAAATTGGCATATGACTAACGCCGCCTTATCATCCATCGGGGTGTCAAGGAGAGCCTCAAAGTATGCATTCAATGCAGCACGTCGTATGTCAACTTTGGCGGGAGAATGTCCGCTGAATATAGACCGATCAGGCAACCTTCCCCCGAAAGTCGATAAAAGTCGAATCTGTTGATCGAGCTGGGGGAGAGCCGCGATAACCTTTTCGGTCCGCCAAAGTTCTGTATTGTCGGACCTTGAAAAAACGCCCAATGTGAACACTGGTTCCTCTTCCGATGGCCTGGAAGCCATATAACTGTTTCGAGATGGCCGAAGTCGTGATGATGACACCTTCACATGTATGGAAGGAAGGGCATTGGGGGGTAGCAGTAGGTTCGGAAACTCATCCGAAACCAAGCCTTGATAGATACCATTATTCTTTATGAGCGGTTCATGTGGTGTATCTATCCTAACAGTCGCGTCAATTGACGGTATAGGACGATCGTGAGCATCAACGGGCATAGAAGCATATGTAGCACCGTTGGCTGCTGACGTAGAGGCGGTACTCATGGAGAACGGAGTCTGATAGTGGCCAAAACGGGGTGATAGAGCTAGCCCGGAAAAGTTGTTTTCCGATGATATAGGTAAGGAACCGGGGGTTTCCCTAGGTAGGCGTGGTAAAGGAGAGCCTAACGGACGGTCTTCGGGCCTCGGGCTGACTGGCAAACCAGGACTCTTTGGGATACTGATAGCAGGGAGGCCGCCGAATGGTCCTGTGTGTCTCATACGAGGACTGGACACGGGGGATTCGGAATAGTCAAATGACGGTAGTGCTTGCCGTGGGTCTGAAGATGATTCCACAGCCGCCATATTCTGTATATTGCTTCCCGGGTTTCCGGGATTTTGAAGTACCTCCTTTTCTCTAGTGAGGGCTGCCTCACGCTCTCGATCATCGTCATCTCTTGTCCTTCTCCTCCCACGTTCCATAGGAAACTCATCCGCAGCTAAGATATCCTCATATTCAGAGTCAGAGTCAAAGACATCAGGTTCGGGTGTTGCCGGATCTTTTTGGCTAAGATTTAATGGTGTAGGGGGAGGTTTCCGTGCTGGAGGAAGCACTTCCTGCTCTTTATCTTGGCCCAGCACAGAGCCATCCACAGGAGACCTAGAACCCGTTGAAGAGGTTGGACTCGCCGTGGACAGTTCTTGTCGGGAATAAACCAATGTGTGATTTTTTTGTGCTTCGGCTTGCCGATCATCATACATAGTGGGGTTTGCTGTTGTTGTTGGGTGTTCCCTGTCAATCCCGAGGGGTAACTCGCCGACACCAAGACCTTGCAGAGAAGCCGAGTTAGGTGAGTCTTGCCTTTCAGCAATGATAGAGTGCAATTGTGTGAAGTCACGCCCCTGACTGGCCGAGTCTGTGCTGTTCGAAAGTATTCCTCGAGTATGCGGTTGGGTTCTCCGACTAGATCCATGGCTGGGCAGAGTACCGCTGCTTTCGGTGTTTCGCAATCGTAGTTTTGATTCGTCAGTTGATGGCAAAGGTGGCGGAGAGCTCTGCAACTCCTTCACTTTCTTCCTGTAGCGTTCCTTTTCCTTTAATGCGCGCTCGAGATCCTTATTCAATCCAAGAATAAGTGTCCTCTGCTTATCAACCAACCTCCAAAGTTGTGAATTTTGAGATGCCGCATGATGTTTCTCTTTTAAAAGATGTATAATCACGGCCTCAGCCGATCCTGCAGTGGCGATCAGGTTTCCAATATCGGCCTGGCTAAGCGCATTGGCATCGAACGTAGACTTGTGAGTTTGTGAAGCAGACGAAAGCGATGAGATTGCCGAATCAATGGAGGAGGTGCGGGGCATCATACGCTGACCCGGACGATTTCCGGGCGTCGATTGGAAGGAGTTGGATGGTGAGATAGGAGAAGATATCCTGGACTGATGGGAGTCTGCGGGATCTGGGACTTGTTGCGCCCGATTATCACTCATTTTCGGGTTCATATCATACTGCTTGAGATTATCCCAATGGTCCCTCCCAACTGTTTCCGATCCGCTGGATGCTCGTGAATGAGTATCAGATGAAGGGGTCGGAATTGTCGCAAGTGCTAGATGGCTTATCGCAGATTTGTTCTGACACGGGGAAGTATTGCCAAATGATCGTGGAGAGAGCGGAATTTGAGACGGGCTGGCACTGACTTGTCGGGGTGATGGGAGGTGCACGTTCGTATGTAGGGGCGATGGCATAAGCTTGCGGGGGGAAGCAATGGCCCCAGAACCCAAGGCCTGTCCGTCAGGTCGCGGGCCTAGGTAATCGCGAGGAATCAAATCGCTTGACAGTGGCGGGTGAGCTGGAACTGGGTGCTTGAATGCAGACGAAATGGAAAGGGGTGCAGGTAGCTGGTTGACGCTGGTGTTATCGCTACCTTGCCGCCGAGGCTGCGACATGGCTGGTTTAGGAGTTGGAGCTCACTCCACGCATGGGAGGCAAACGCGGAACCAGACAACGATTCGACGCTAGACTCGGACGGTTCGGGCTGGGGAGTTTCAGCACCAGCGGACCAGGGGCCAGAGCAACGGTTCTTGGATGGAACCACAAACATCAGTACCTCCCGCGATCATTTGCCGTAGGGATACCCTCCCACTGATGGCATCTGTAATCAGCTAGAGACGCTGGCTGATTGAGGGGAGAACATTGGTTGCGGTGTCCCTCATAAGACAAGTTCTGAGATCCAAGCTGAGTGGGGAAGGGGCCAGGGAAGAAAAAGGGGGAGGGGATAGGTAAAGCGTAAGCAGGAAGGATTCGGCCGTGTCTCTTGAGAAAATGTAATTTGGGGCGAAACCTTGCAAACTTGGAACGGTTAGGGAAGGAAAGAGGCTTTACAATGGTGAAGAGGGAACCCAGGTCCCGAGTCCATGCCACGAAACTCCAGTCCTTCTTAGGCTGGATTCACATATGCCTGGTCAAAACGGGTATGGCTTGTCTTGAAATTTGATTGGGCTATATTCTACCAGTGACATTACTAGTAGAACATACCATCTACTAATACTTATTACTGGTAGGTATTTTTTTAGGTGCAGAAAATCGGATGCCGCTAGTTTTCATGCATGGTAAAGCCCACGCCTAAAGGTACTCAGGGGCTTCATAATATTCGAAATTGCTTAGTTCCCAACCAATGTCCACTCGCTAAGGACAAAAAAACCGAACAAAATGTGATCCGGGGTGAACGAAACCACATCTGATGAGAAGAGAGTCATAGAATAAGACATAAGATCGCCAGAACACCATTTCTAATGCATCTTCCAAGTGGGTGGGGAAAAAGCTGAGTTTCGGGGCACATATCAAATCGCTTTTCCCTCTCCAACGCCTTTATCCCTGTAAACCAACAATCCAGTTTGAACTCCTAGAGTACCGTACGTTAAAAATACAATGCTATGCTATATTCCCAGCCATACCCATGAAAATGGCCTGGGCAGCCAATTGAAGTGACCAGAAGCCGACTTTCTTGAAACGTCGCTTCCGAGCTTGCTCATCAACCACATCCCGGGCGAAGGCGTCATATACCTATCTAATGTTAGTACCATAGATCTTGTGAACAGAAAGTTGAGCTTACTGCCGCCGAAAGGTCGTCCATCAAACCGCTATCGAAAGTGGTCCAACTGCCATCGAAATCTCCGACACGTTTGACAAGACGGCAGTTCACAGGAATGAAAGTGCGCCTTGAATTTATATAGGCGACAATGGGCCGGATAAGTGCGTTGTTTATATAGGAAAGATCACGCGTGAATAGAGGAACAACGGCCCTGGCATTGTTCAAGTGGAGGCGTAGGTCCGTAACTAGGAATCGTCTGTCGTCTTCAGAAGTGGCTTCGTCAGACGCAGACATGTTAGATGTGGTTGAGTCAAGATCCCGGGTAGACGAGACCGTCGCTTCTAACCGGTCATAGAAGTTGGCCATAACCTTCGCAAGGCTTTCATCATTCTCCGCTGGGAACATGATATCAGCAACAATGTCGACCGTGCCTTCATATATCCAGGAAAATGGGCCCTGAACTCCGCGGTTCAAATGATCAATATTTAAGCCATCAACGCGGACCCTGTTGTGTTTTTTCCAGGGACTCGGTTTACCATCGTCCTCCGCTCCATTATCCAACTGCGCACCGGTAAAGCTGTGTGTTTGTCGAGGATGGATTGTAAACAACGAGTTGTCGAAAGACCCCGACATCATGTTGGCAGACATAAAGTCATACAATAGCCATTGCTTTCTCAGTTGAGGCAAATCGCACGAGAAGATACTAACAGGGAATGGCCTGAAGTTATCTGGCTGGTATACGGTTACCAACACGTCGCTCATCTTGAAGGAGTCGATCTCGAAATCCCCAGGATTGTGCTCGTGTCGATATGACTTGGGATCCAGATCGTCATCCGACCAATGAACATATCGGCGGTCGACTACTCCTCGAATGCCCCGAACCTCAACATCACGGAGTAACCCTTTACCGTTGATCCATTTCGTGAATGATAATGTGACATTGACGGTTTCGATCGAGACATCGAACTGCGTATAATTGGTGTCCTCCTCTTCTGACAGGTATCGCTGGTCGGGCATTTCAGGAGTAGATTGATCACCACGAGCGGCAGCGGCAGCTACGGCAGCAGCAGTTTTCGACGAGCCCTTACTTACATGTCCTGTTCCTTGTCCTGGTCGCCTTGAGACAAAGACATTCTTGAAGGTAATCACACCATCGCCCCATTTAGGAACAATCGCGGATTCAAACACAACCTTTACCCCAGATGATTTGGTGAGATAGTTGCCTATCCAGCCAGCCAAGGTTTCTATAGAACTTAGCATTAGATCAACGCCAGTAAAAATTCAAGTCGAACATACCTTGAGCAAATACGGTATTGATTGCGATAATAAGCAATGAGAAAAAGGTGGTGGTGCCCAAGACTACCCAAACCACATGTCCCAAAAGCACCCAAGAGAAGAGAGCGGTTATCTCGTCAAGATTAAATGGCCTAGCGCTTCTTATAGAGAACCACTTGAATCGGACCTTAAGCCGTGACCAGAATCCAGTTGCCGCAGCCAACAGTTCTTCTTTCGTGGGCCGGTGCAATTGTGGCATGTGCGGTAAACGATCCATTAGATGGCGATTTGATTGGGACTTTGGATATACCTCATGCAGCTGCTGGTCGGAACCCTGGCCTTTATTATGGACAGCAGTCCCAGGATCCTTAGTGAGATGGTCTGGTGCAAGGCGCCCATTATGAAGATCTTGAGTATCCTTCCGTAGCTCGGTCTTTCCCCGGTCATCTTGTCCGGTATGAAAATCACGTTTCAGCATGAGCCATGAGACCTTGCCCACGGAATTTCTATCAAGAGTGGAGATATTATGCGGTATAATATTCTTTAGAGGAATGGCGTACGCTGTCCTCGCATTGTGGATGGAAAATGCGCTGAGTACAAGGAAGCCCCCGGAAGCAGATCGTCTCGTAACACGGGTTGTTGCTTGTGAAAACGAATTAAACCCTTTCACGGTCCGAATGTTGAGAAAGCCAGGTGTCGGTATTTCTGTATTAGGCGTATTTGGTAAGGATGAGACGCGGCTTGCTCGCAGTCCGTGTCCAAGTAGTGATTCCGTTGTCCCCCAGAAGGTGGTATACAGCCTGCGCCCGAGATTGCCAGACATGATTGCCGTCACATGCTGGACAGTCTGCTAAGGCAGGCAAAGGGCTAGAACCTCCCCGGTCCTTATCGAAAAGCTGCAACTCAGAGTCGCGTACTGGAGGTACAGCTGGGATGACAGGTGCATGCGTCTCAATTGCCAGACCAAACAAAGCATGAGATGTTATCTAGACAGGCGGACCTCGAATAAATTTCCATGAAATCATCCCGCCTTGACTGGAGCGGGTCTTGTTTGTACTGTTTGCATCGAAAATTCACAAATTCACACCATACACCACACATCTTTTTCATAGTTTAAAATCTGCGATAACGGACTTCGCATCCAGTTTACTGCCCAAACGGTTAAAGATTCTGATCCAGATTTACAACAAGATGCCAGCACCCACAGCTTTGCGGCAGCCTGCCGAGGTTGCAATAATAGAAACATCTTCTGCACCCCCTATGCTAGGTCAGTGCCCGCCAGCGCTTTACGGGTTCCGATCGGATGGCCATGCTAAAGGTCTTCTAGAGCAAGATGAAGAAATCCTGATCGATGCTCAAACATCAGCGGAGCAGGTCTCGTTGGGACTTGCACCTTCATTTGAGCCTACCCAGGATGGCGACATGCGCATTGACGAAGAGGGACGACCCATCTTTACACCAGCAAAAGATACCAACCGGGTATATAGAGTTGAAAGTAGGAAGGTTCCTGTTCCGCCACATCGAATGACGCCGTTGAAGGCTAGCTGGGCACGCATTTATCCTCCTCTTGTTGAGCACCTCAAACTGCAAGTGAGGATGAACATCAAGAATCGAGCTGTGGAATTACGTACGTCACGATTCACAACTGATACGGAAGCCCTGCAGAAGGGTGAAGACTTCGTCAAGGCTTTTACCCTCGGATTTGATGTCGACGATGCCATCGCACTTTTGAGATTGGATGATCTCTATATCCGTTCCTTTGAGATTCGGGATATCAAAGCACTCACGGGTGAACATCTCAGCCGTGCTATCGGCCGTTGCGCAGGTAAAGATGGGCGAACGAAGTTCGCGATAGAAAACGCCACGCGGACAAGAATTGTTATCGCAGACCAAAAAATCCATCTGCTTGGCGCCGTAAAGAATGTTGATTGTGCCCAACAGGCCATTGTCAGCTTAATTATGGGCAGCCCACCGGTCAGTAATCTCGCGCTCATACCTTTTACTCTTCAATTTGGACGAACCGTCAGCGGCTAACCCCTCGACAGGGCAAGGTGTATGGCAACCTTCGTAAAGTGGCTTCACGCATGAAGGAGCGTTTTTGATCGTCGGTTTATGGACAGCATGATTTGCGGTTTTCTCTCCATGCCTTTGCGTCTTTTTTCGTCCCCTTATTATTTTATGACATGGTACCGGCGTTATGGACTGAGATGGCACATGATTTGAATAGAATATAATTGATATGACGAAACGAGGAATACTCCACTGGAGATTGTATCTATTCATATTCGAAAAACGATTTCAAGAGTAGTATGCTATTAAACAAGACTGACGAGACATTGACGAGCGTCGGCTCTGACATGCCTAGTCCTTCTTCAAGGGATAATAGATCTCCTCTACTCCACTCCTGGTAATAACCATCATCTGCAAGCCGTCTCCAACCTCGATATGTCTTTCGACGGCGCTCGTGAACGCATCTCGCACCAGCTGTTCAACAGTCTCTCTTGGCAGCGGTCCCGCTTTCTTGGGCTCTAGAGCATGCCCTTCTCCGCTCCCGGGGATATACTGGTTTTTGGAATTGACTTGGTTATCCAAAAACGGCATGATCAGGCTTGCTGCAGACCCCGCAGCCCTGCATTGCTCTCTCTCATACGAGCCTACCGGATCATAGCTGTACAAGGCGCCTTTGCCCTCCTCATCCAAACCTGCTAGGATAGCATGCACGTAATAGGGGAAGAAGCGTTTCTGGTAAAGAATTGTCGACAAGCGTTGGGCACATGCTCTGACAGACATGGGCTTTCCGTGTTGGTATTTGTACATCTTTACCACTGCTTCTAGTCGCTCCTTAAGAGCCTGGCCATCTGCTGCGAAACCCACAACTGACAAGACAATGTGAGCACCATCACCAGTCTCATCGTCGCCGCCAATTTTGAAAACCTTGGGGACGTAACGGGAATTGATGTTGTAGCCTGCAACGGAACGAGTATCTCCAGCAAGGATCGCGAAATCGGAGCCTGTGATGCCTAGGGTAGAACCACCGTTATCGGTATAGCTGTTGAGTTAAGTTAGATTTTCTTGTGTACATTTCAGCAGAGATGAGTAGCACATACGGATAGAAAGAATGTTCTCTGTGGGGAGCACCGTTCGCATTTGAGAAGGAGTATCCGATGGCCTCGCTAAGAGGTTGGCCGGAGAGAGTTGTCATTCTTCGTAGAGTTCGATTGAGGCGGAGGATATTAAGATCAAAATTTGAAGAGGGTATCTGGAAGTGAATGAACCGTAAGTTGTTGTTATTTGGTATGGGGCTGTGAAGTTGAATAGTAGAAGGGCATCTAGCTGAGCTGTTACTGACCATCTGACGCGGTGTTGTAGCTGCCTTCTGATTATATAATCACACCCCAGCTTCCGTCATGGTTTGGGAGCTATTGCCGCGGACACAAATGTTGTCCCAACTGAATACTACTGTATGTGAAAGCAGATTGTTTGACAAGTCGGCTTTTTTGAGTTTAACGTCATTTTTCCCTCTTTCCCCCTCAAAATCTCTCTTCTTTCCAAGACATTTGATATCATTGTTGTGTACTACTGTACTAAATCGACTGCATCTGCGCCTCAAAGCTGGACTGGCTTACATAAAACCGGTGACGCACCAGGCACTGACGCCTAGTAATCATGCTTGGTCTAGGAGCCTATGATAGCAGCAGTGATGATGAAGTGGAGAGTAAATCACCTTCCATCCAACAGAAGGTAAAAGAAGCACTGCGGTATGATCTCGGCGTCAGCTAATACCAAACAAGCAGAAAGGCGACAGCCAGGACCCTCAACCATTGAAGGTGATTGAAGATACAGGTGATTGGAGGGATTGTCTTTTCACTTGAACTTACTAAACCCTAATTACTATTTCAAAGTAGGAACTGTTGATGAAAACACCCTACCACGGAAGATACCCGTCACAGAATCAGACAGACCTGTTCTTGGGCCGACGCATGAGCAAGATCCACACCATCACCCAACCGAACCGACACAGACCTTTTCAACAAACCGTACATTGATCCATGATCTAACACTTCCTCCGATTCCAAATCTAGATATACCACCATCTCCACCTGGCTCTCCTAATCCCGCAGCAAATGCCAAGTTTGCTCACTTTCTCTCTTTGAAAAAGCAAGGCATGCATTTCAACGACAAGCTAGCGGGGTCGACATCCCTCAAAAACCCGAGTTTATTGAAGAAGATGATGGATCATGCAGGAATTGATGATCAAGCGCAGTATCATGCCTCGCTACCACCTGAGGCATGGAACGCAAATGATTTGCCAAGCTGGGGATTCAAGGAGGAACTGTTAAAGGCACAGCGGGAAATTCATCATAAGGCTGAAGAAAGAAAACTGGCAGGACAGAGAGATGCTATCAATTTCGTGGCTGCCACGCCTAGCGAGTCCACTCGTACGGGCACCGTTTCTAGCTCAATAACGATGCAAAGGTAAATTTTAATGTTATTCCAGACTGTAGGGATTGCCCTCAACTGAAAGCGAGGACTGCATGGCCAAGCGTACGATGCTTGAGAAGACAGGAAAGAGCCTCCTCCAACCATGAGACCCGCGACGAGAGATCTCTGCGCTAGAACAGGAAATCGGGCTGGGGATAGAATTTCCCGTGCCTATCTATATGATATGAAGTATCAGGGGAATGGGCGAGTTAATCTGGTAGGGTGGCCGTAAGATTTATGGGGGAAATGATAGCTACTGGGTAGGTAGGAGGCAACTCCCACAATTTCCCCTTCCTAGCGCATCTCGCGGGTAGATGTAGGGTCAGTTGAATGATATGTAAGAAAGGTAGGAGACACAACGTGCTTCCCTTTCTAGGTAGGCTGAATCAGTTGGCAGTACGCCGTAGTTACTTCTCGCTAAGCGCGTGTGTCAGCCTCCCATAGGCGCGGCGGGAGTGATAACATTGCTCACGTAACATGAGCTCCGTCAGCTCTACTGCCTACCGACCCTATCACCACGAGCTACTATTCCCCTCGCAAGCATCAGTTATAAAACCTGCACATCAAACTCCCATCTCCTGACACATAACGGTGGTAATCTATATCTTCACAAATTTCAACCGTGCCATTCGCCCATCATGAATCACTTTCCCGAAGCTTGGGGTCGCGTAAGGACATCATTGCAATGGTTCCATCATATCGCTAACATGTCATTGAAAGCCCAGGGATGATGTTTACGGAGCATACAACCCATCATATCTTCAGACCACCGGCCCGAAAACCCACACTCAGTCACCTGCTGTGACTGGAACGTCGGTAGTGGCAGTCAAGTTCAACGGTGGAGTTGCCATTGCTGCCGATAACTTGGGTATAGCTCCGACCTCATCTTAGAAAAAAATGTTACCCTTTTCTAATACAAAATGACTTCCTTATAGCATCATACGGATCTCTTGCTCGGTTCACCGATGTGAAACGCCTTCGCAGGTTTGGCGATTCTGCCATAATCGGATTCAGCGGTGACGTTTCGGACATGCAGTATATCGACCGTCTATTGGAGTCCATCGATATTAGAGAGAACTACTCTACCAACGGCAACACGTTGAACGCCAAAAATCTCCACACTTATTTGTCCAAAGTCCTCTACAAACGTCGTTCTGAATTCAACCCCCTCTGGAACCATATTTTGGTGGCCGGGTTTGATGAAGATAAGAAACCATTCCTCAGCTCCGCAGATCTGCTGGGGACAACATTCTCGGCTCCACATCTGGCAACCGGTTTTGGTGCCCATCTTGCCATCCCGATCCTTCGTCGCCTGTTCCCAGAAGAAACATCCCTCGAGTCGATCGGCAAGGATGAGGCCGTGGCGGCGTTAAGGGAGTGTATCAAGGTTCTTTGGTATCGGGATGCGCGGAGCCTCGACAAGTATTCCTTGGCTGTGATTACTGAAGCAGGAATCGAAATCCAGGAGGACCAGCAGGTTGAATCTCAGAGCTGGGCATTCGCAGAAGCCATTAAGGGATATGGGGCTCAGGTTAACTAGGATTTGGCATTGAACCCATGAATGTGCTACTCAACTAATAGAACAAATCTAAGGAATTATGTTTGCCAACACCGCTACCGATTATGTCTTATTTGTACGTATTTGTATGTCAAGAACAAGAGGAGCAGACTACTCAAAATAATTGGAATTGGTAGAAATGCTATGATGTGTGGTGAATTCCTAGGGATAAATTCCCGCACCCAGTGGACTCCAAGGTATATGCCCTGTTTAGGTCAAATCTTGGAAGTGGGCTTGTCGAACACAACGCGATTCACACATGAACCGACGCCCTCGAGGGAGACCTCTACCAAGTCGCCATCTTTCAGCCAGAGTGCAGGTTTTCGACCCATACCAACACCTTGAGGGCTAGGAGCAATATTAGCGTCGTAAAGGCAAAGGCCGATAGAAATTAACTTACGTTCCCGTGAAGATCACGTCTCCGGGCAACAAGGTGGTGCCCTGAGACAAGAATGACACTGTTTTGGCTACATTGAAGATCATATCCTTGGTTGACGAAGACTGAACCGTCCGGCCGTTCAGTTTTGTCAAGATCTGCAAGCTGTTCGGATCATGGATCACCTTCGAAGACACAATACCTGGCCCGAATGGTGCCCACCCGTCGAAGCCTTTACCCAGTCCCCATTGACCTCCGCCGAGTTTTAGCTGCCATTCACGGTGGGAGACATCATTTCCTACAGCATAACCAAGGACATAATCCAGGGCTTCACTCTCGGGCACATCTTTGGCTTCTTTGCCAATCACAGCAACCAATTCGCACTCATAGTCCAGACCGTCGCCCCGCTTAGCCATGCGAGAAACCGGAATGTCGTCAGTCGGCCCCGTAATGGATGTGACGGGTTTGTAGAAAAGAACAGGAAACTTCGGTAAGGGTAAATTGGATTCTTTGGCGTGTTGTTCGTAGTTCAGTCCCAAGCAGCGCACGGTCCCGATATCTTTCCTCGCCAGTGGCGCCAATAGTAACTTGATCTCAGCGACCTGGTCTGTGACATGATATTGACCGAATATGTCACCCTGGATGATTCGTGCCTTGGTAGCCTGAGCAATGTCGCTAACGCCCGCCGACAAAAGGGCGTCTCCATAATAAGTGTGGCCATCCTTGGCTAGAAAGCGAACGAGACGCTGTAAAGGACTTGATGAGCGAGTTCTTTGGAAATAGTCTACTAGGCGACCAGTTCTACGTAAATAGACCCGTTGAGAGGCGAACTCACAGAAAAGGTAGCCATATTGGTCGGAGGTAATGCAGGGTAGGTCGAACACGCCAGTATCCGGGAGTAGTATATATAATGAGGATGATGACCGCAGTCAGGTCCGGTTTAGTTGTCTATCAAGTTAACTTGATAGATAGATAAGAGGCGGGCTCGTTCTTGCCTCGGCTCCAGCATTCTCGGCCGGAAGGGGAAGGAAGCTTGGCTACTTCGTATGGGGTAAGCGGATCGGCAATCTCCGGGGCAAAGCCGAACAAGCTAAGCATGTTTTGCACTTCCGCTGCGCAACTATTCAACCCGGTGATGCAGCAATATCAGCATTTGCACCTCAAAACAGATACCTCTGCACAGCAACAATGGCTCGACTATCAGGCCTCCAAAGGGAGGTGCTATCTCTCTACCGGAAATGCTTAAGGGAGATCCGGAAGAAACCTATCGTGAGCACCTCCTAATACAGTTGAATTATTGTTTTCTGTAAACCAATGGACACCGACTGATTAGATACGCCACTCCATCGTGCTGTGATTAGGAGACAAGGGAGAATTTCAGAGGATATGCTAGGTGCGTCTCTTGGTTGAGATGAATGATGGCTCTGGCGGATGACATCTTGACTCAACAATGTCCTATCCTGGCCGTGCCCGCGGTCCTGTATACTAAGATCAAAACAGAGCGGAATTTCGGAAACATGCCTCTATTAGCAAGAAAGACTTCAGTGCGGTAGAGTATTTATTACGGAAAGGGCAGAGGCAGCTGGAGATGTACTCATCCCCGGGTATCCGCAACATTCAGTGATCGCGAAGTCCTGTTCCCGCCAAGCAAGCCTTAGAACATCAACCTGCTACCTCTCGTTTGGATGTAGGTGAATGCCAGGAAAACGAGATGCAACATTATTATATGGCCACTTGAACTGGATATGAAGTTCACTACCTAAAGGAAGTTCGATTATCATGTGATCATGGAAGGTTCGCGCGGGTTCGCGTAGCCGCTTATCTTATCAGTGCCAGCAACCGAAAGCTCCAGAGGCGTCTGGGGTTCTCCAGCGCCATCGCTATCCTACCTAGCATTCACCAGAATGCTCGGTTTGCTTCTGGATGACGGATCAACCTGGATAAGGGCGCACTATAGAAGTCCACAAGTTGGGAAATAAAATGATGGATTGTAGCCAGCTCACTCTCCCCGTCTCTACTCTAAATCCACATCCTCAACGTGAGATCAATAGTTGCCATTCCCATACAGATTACAAACCGCAACAATAAATTTATCTTTTTCGGAATCAATTGATTTTTTCGACGTTCATTGTTCTTGACATCATCATCAAACAATGGCTTTCTTTCCTCGATTCACCGGTGACTTTGCGCCCTTGTTCCAGCTTTTGGACGACTATGATGTTCACCGTTCCAGTCGCCCCAAGAACAGAAAGGTCACACCTATCCGCTCTTTCACCCCGAAATTTGACGTTTACGAAGCGGACGATGTATATCATCTTGATGGTGAATTGCCGGGAGTCGAGCCAAGCAACATAGAGATCGAATTCGCCGATCCACACACCCTTATCATCAAAGGCCGTGTGGAGAAGAACGATGTGCCGTTTCCTCGGACGACGGCTCCAACTTCGGCCACAAAGTTGCACCAACCAACAGTTGAAGACGAGGATGAAATTGAAGGCAAGGAACCAGCTGGCTCCTCAGACAACCGTTCCGCGCCGTGGGTCGCACAGAAGCAACCCGAGCCGACTTGCAAGTACTGGATTTCCGAGCGCCAGACTGGCGAGTTTCACCGAATGTTCACCTTTCCCACGAGAGTGCATCAGGATGCAGTCAAGGCCAACTTGACAAACGGCATCTTGTCGCTCCTGGTCCCAAAAGAGCCAGCTCCTCAAGTCAAAAAGATCCGCCTCGAGTAAAGTAGCGAATGATCAGACCGTGTTTCATTCACATTCAGATTCTTCCTATCTGTTTTCGCCTTCCAATATTTTCTAGTCCAGCCTAACTATGGCTGTCACGGGTCCGCGGTTTTCTGTCAGTTGACTAATGATATGGATGTCTCTTCACTCGATGGGGTTCACGGTCGGAGTACATGGGTTGATTGTTCAATACCTTTTTATTATTTGTCAAATCTGTACCATAAAGTACTCGTTGGATGATGAAAGTGGTATACTTAATATTTGAATATATTCTCCTCGTGGAATACAAGGTAGTAGCGACACCAAGGGATAGATAGGCCTAAGACTACACAGTAGACTCTCAGTGACACGTCTAGTTCGATCTCCCATTATTATTTGACTTTATGTCTGTCCTCCCGCTTGCAGACAGACTGCGAAATGGTCCGGCGAAAGCGAACCAACCCACGAGGCGTAGGTGGTATTCGATTGTTGAGCCACTGGTGTGTACTTGGTCGTGGTGTGTATGACATCAAGATACGAGACCAAAAGGTATATATATCCCTTGCGTTCACCAGCACATGTGCATAGGCTTCAATATTATGCATGCGGAATGCACTGTGGGTATCAATCATTGCGACTGCGGGTCTGCGGCTCATGCAAGAACCACGATCTAGCTGGAGAAGGTAAACCGACCGGTCTACCCTGTATCATGAGGCGGTTAGTCCTCGCATAGTGAGTAGGCTAGGACTTAAGAGGCTGCTTTCTGTCAGGCGGAAAATCATCGCCACATTTCTTGGGAGGGAGACCTGGCTTGATATGTCCACCGGATGTGTAACATTTCCTCCTGCTTACGCTTTTGACATACCGTCTCTGCCACAGTGCCAAATGGTCCACTCCGTTGGGTGTCTTTTAGATCGCGCTCCATTTCAGGCCTGCCCGACTTCGCTAGAGGTGGAGATGACACTGATACCGCTATCTATCCCTCAATTCACGAAACAGAAGTGCCTCACCGCTACCTGATTTTGTTTCCAATTGTATGCTGGATAGTAACACGCCATCTATCTTTCTCTTGGCGTCGATGAATTGTTCGTACGGTACATGACGCTCACAACCGGAGGTGAATTGATTGAGTACAGTACCTTGCCTCCTTGGCCAACCCTATATATACACACACAACTAAGGACGGAAGGACTGAACGGGATAATTCAAATGCCAAAACATAACCCAAGACAAGAGAGAACTCCGTGACATCGCAGCGCCGGTCAAAAATGGTATATGGAAAGGAAACATAAACGATCATCCAGGCTACCAAAAGGGTATTCGTAGGTAAGGGTAATAAAGAGAGCAATGTAAACAAAATATCCCGCCCGTTAAGCCCAAAGTGGTATCCCAACACCAAAGCATAGGACTATCAGAAAAGACGCATTAGCAAAACAATGGCGATTTAGAAAACAAATGAAACCACACATTTTAGAGAGAGAAAAGAAGCCAACCGCGCATCAATGAAAGATAAATGGTGAAGCTGCCATGTAAAGATTTGGACGTTTAGCATGCTTTGCCAACCTCTTCTGTTGACACTCAATGCTTCGACTTCTAGTTCTTCCTCGCGGTGGACTAAACGCGAGTCTCCCTGAGCCCACACCCTCTGCGCTTTCTGTATCTGACATCCCAAGTGCATTGGGATTTGACCTTGGTAACTGAACAGTGCCCGTTGAGCTGCTGCTAGTTTGCGCGTCATAATCTTTCGCTGTTGCTATGGGTTGTTTCATTGTGTAGATTTGGGGGAACGGGTGAGGTACAGAATCTGCAGTGACAACCGAGATGCCTGGCGAAGCATTTTCAAGGCTTCTCAGTTGATGGCAGTACTGAGAGAAAGACATTGCATGACTAGGTTCATGCGAAGCTGAGAATGATGAGCTCCTTAGGCGCCCTTTCGTGGGTATCCGTTGGGAGTCATGACACATTGAAGTTCCATGGGTCGACCAGCCACAGATTTCAATTTTGGGCCCTGTTGTAGGATCATGAAGACTTAAGCGGCGGTGCACAGGAGGCTGGTCTTCAACATCTGGGCTGGCTTTGGCATCCCAAGTTTCGAGATCTCTAGGGCTACCACCAAATGTGAACCTGCGGGGTCCTCCGGATTGATATGCGGATGTGTGGGAATCTGTGGATCTTCGAATGGAACGGACAGAAGCTGCGGAACTGTAACCGCTGTCAACCTTTCTGTGTGGATGTTGGAGTTCTCTGTGCTCGCAATCTCGAAATGTACAATCCAGCTGGGGAACAGACATTTTCTCCTCATCATGAACGCATATTCCTTCGTCTTCTGTTTCGTTCCCATGAAGTCGGCCCGCGGTTGGTATAGTCGGAGATTTCTCAAATGAGAAAGGACTTGCAGGGTAATCTTCATGCTTTCCAGTATCAGATGTAGCTGGAATTTTTAGCATTGATGCATAGGCTCTGTTCTTATGCAGGCCCAGAGAATACTCCTTTTTCATTAATAGGCCACCGTCAGAGTTCTTCGGTTCATCGTGCCCGCCACTTCTAGTGAGCCCAGCATCCCGTGATGAACCAGGCACACTTCCATGAGCTAATTGGGATTCACAATCCGGATGGATTGGGGCTTGGTGTGTATGATGCCAATCTTTGATGGGCTGTTTTGACTCCAGACCATGTGTGCCCAAATCATTAGCCTCAATGATCGGGCTGTTGGGACGGTTCAATCGAGTCCTGTCGCTAGGGCACGGAGATGCAGAACCATTCACGACCCGTAATGATCCTAACTTGAGCGCCCCTAGATGGGTGTACTCGAAATCATTGGGCGTCGGTGGGCGTAGCTGAGGAAGTGGACCAGAAGGCCCACAGGCAGCATCTTCGCAATCAGATAATAACAGCCGTGATGGTATGTATGTCCCATTCCGGTAGTTGATTGAAGCGTGGGTTTCCTGATCGACTGGTGAAGACAGTCGTCGGGCAGTATCTCTTGTTGACCTCCTTGTTGCGACTCCGGGTCTTGTTAGCAGAGACCGTCGACGAATCAGGGAAAATCCTTGGCTGTCTACCATGAAAAGTGTATTTGACGATGTTGCTTCTTCAATTGTGCTATGATGCATAGTACTTTGAGTTCTTTGAGGTGGTGAGTGCATAGAATATGATCTGCTTGGCTGTCGAGCTATTGAAGGCTCTAGACCATTTGGGTTTGTTGTTGCTGTCTGGAAGCTGCGTTGCCTGGAAGAACGGCGGGAGGCTTGTCCGCCCATAGAATCTGACATGATGGCAGTATGAACGTACGAGTGCAGACCAATATCATCTGGTGCTTTGACCATCGACTGGCTTTTCCTGGTCTTGCTGACAGACGGCCATGGTGCCCCAGGTTGATAGGAGACAGATGGAAGAGACTGCGACCTCCTTCCGCCTGTGTCGGAATCTGGGGCGCTGACGGGAATAGAAGTGCCGGTCCAAGGGTTTTGCCAAGCAGCAGCCTGAGAACATGTAGGAGAGTTGGAACTGGAAGCTTGATGGGATACGCGGGAGCTAATTGAGCCTAGCGCAGCCTTGTTTGGTGGCGGTTTCGACAGCCGATTTGAGCGGCGGCGCTTTTCCTTGCTTTGCACCGAAAGGAAACCTCCCATGGCTTCCTCTCACAAATGGAACCTGAAAAGGTTTAACAAGAGCCTGATACCCTCTCTGGCCTAAAGGTACGAGGACGGCATGGACAGACTGCAACGTCAGACAGTTCAGAGATAGCGCCCCGTGGCTGACGTATAGTTTCCTCAGGACTTAATCCGGTAGTGCCATAACAGTGGTCAATCCCAGAAAATGATTTTGGTACCAACCACGTTGGAAGCGCCAGGCGACTGCCTGTGAAGTAGGCTGAGAAACGTCTCGATGTGGCGATCTCTACCTCGGATGGATTTGAAAGACCGATTAGACCTGCAGCAAAAAAAAAAAAGAAGGCAGGAATATCCGGGCAGTGTTGTTTCGAGAGCTCGCCCGAGGCGATGAATCGTGGCGCCTAATCTGATGCACGGGAACCAGAAGATCTTTCTGAGAATATGGGGCAAAAGCAAAAGCAAAGGCGACTATATAGATGGCCAGAGAGAATCGAGATCCAAATAGAAGGGCGAAATAATAAAATATAAGAACAAAAAAAAAAAGAAAAGAAAAGAAAAAGACACGGGTGGAATGAGCCACGTCCAACTAGCGGCTTTTGCCTCCCCTGATTCGCAAAAGGAACAGACAATTATAGGCAGACCCGATTTATTGAGATGACAGCAGCCGGTAGGAAACGAGACCAGGAGGGGGGAGGGCGTTATGCGCGAGTAGATCAAAGAAGGTACAAGAAGGGGAAAAAAAAAGAAAAAGAAATACAAGGAGCCCCGATCCCTGATCTGCCTGGAAAAACACGGGGTTGACTGGGATAGACTGAATGGAAAAGTAAAGTAGATTAAGAATTGCAGCTGGGGTAAGTAAGGGAAATAAGATAACAAAGTGGAGTGGAGGTGGACTGGGCTGCCATGGTTGAGGATGCACGAAAGACACAACAATGACGAATGCGTTATCCACAGGCAACTGTAGCTCTCACGGACAACGGAATTGGGAGCAAAACGATGGATCGACAGGTTGCAGACGGTCGGGATGTGAACCAGCTTATGACAAGATCATTGTGTGCAAGTGGTTGTCAGGGCCAGAACAACCACCGGTCAATCAGCCAGCCAAGGCACCTTTCTTTGGGGGTTGGACCTTAGGTAGGGTAGATGTCGGATGTTGGATAGTAGATGGAACCATGGACAAAGACAGCTGGACGGCGTGGTCACTGGGCAAAGGGTGTTCCATCAGACACAACGCCATTCCTGAATGCGGACAAGTCAAGGATTGCAAAGGCAATGCAGCCAGAAACACCCAAGAAATCGAAATGAAGGGAAAATGACTGCATGATGGCCAAGGTAATTTTAATATTTTTCGTGTATTATTATTATGATTATTAGTAGTTTTATTAATATTATCATTATCAGCATCAGCATCGTGACCATTCATTATTGAATATTATTCGCCTTTTTTTTTGGTCAAAAAAAAAAAAAAAAAAAAAAAAAAAGATAACATCATGCTTAGTGTGGGTGGGTGTGGGTGTGAGAGTGTCTGTCTACCTGCAGTTAGTACCTGTATCTTGTGGAGGTCTGGGACTCTCGGAGTCGGAAAGGACTGAGGACTGAGGAGGATACCTAGGTAGAAAGTACTAACCGGTGCTTAGTTCGAACCATTGGGATCGAATATGGATCGTCAGGACCATCGTTTGTTTTAGCTCCAGCCGTGGATCCCTCCAGGGGGAGAAAGCTTGACGGGGATAGCGCCTTGATTGGTGCTGGGTTGGCCGCAACCAGAACTAGGCGACTAGTCGCTCCTTCCGTACCTTGGTCAGTGAGAGTAGTCAGGATGTTACGGAGGAAATGAAGATGGCCGGTACCTAATCATCCCTTCTCCTCTTCATGATCAGACTATGGCTCCCCACGGAGTACCAGGAAAACTCGCTTTTTCTGTCAGGTGCTCCTTTTTCTTCAGTTTACCGACCACTTACTCGATACGACTAGATCCCCGATCCCTCATCCGCCCTCCTAGTGCCGTATAGAACTGTACTTCGTAGGTACAAGTCATCTCCTGTACACTCCGTATATGTACCTAGCCACCACCAACACTGTTATTGAACTACTACTCCGTACTAGACACTATTAGTTAGTGAGTATGGAGTAGATATGTGCATAGCATATCGTTTTATTGAGTATTTCCTTCCGACCGCCCCGCTCCGTCCTCCCCCCATACCTATCTATCTATCTGTCTGTCTGATGTTACGATGTACGGACCCCGTTAGTAGGTCTTAGGTAGCATGATTATGCTGTTTAGTAGGACTCGCCTGTCAGCACCAGCATCAGCCCGCACAGTCCGTCTGTCGGGAAAAGATGTTTTAAAATGCTAATCCTGACATTTTGACAAGAATTCCTCGATAGATGTGCCATTGCCCAATGCCTACACTACCCGAGGTTTAGGTAGCTTCCCCTCGAGTCCGGACATCGTTCAAAACTTAGAAACTTGGAAGTCAGAAGGCTTTTTCGGCTGGAGGCTTTCCCCTTTCCGGCTTCGGTTCCCTCCTGGTCGGGTCGTCCGATGCCCTAGCTACTAGGACGGAGTAGGATTCCCGTCCGCAGCTAGTTACTATCTACCTACCTAGTAGTAGATACTTACTGCAAGCAAGCAAGTGCGTGTCTCTTACCGTCTTACATTACCCGAGAACGGCTTGTGGGTTAGTCAGTTGACATACGCTACGAACCGGATCGGTGTGCTTGGGGGCGTACAGGATAAGTCTTCTGCAACGCGGACGCTTCTGCAGCGCCTGTCTGTCGGCCAGTGGTCGGATTACACCGCGTCTTTACTAGTCGCATGGCGTCTTCTCCCTCCAGCCAACCGACCTTATCGGTTTTCCCTTTGCTCACTGCCGAGGAATTCGAAACCGCCTGTCACGCCTTTCTAGATCGAGTTCACGTGGCGGGCGATACGAAGGTGGAATGGTCGTCGATCCGACTCGATCAACGGGTATGTAGTTGCCTCGCTGCTTCATGTTGTTCAACGTTTTCTTTTCCCTTCAGCTTGTCGAAAGCGGTCCAGGTGGAAATCCTTGGTTGCTACGAGTTGTATCCTATCATTGGTCACCATGACGGCCTAATTCGTCCTGATTTCCTTTCTTTTTCATTCTATATCCCCCCACTCCAATCCTAGCTAATCCACTAGGCAACGGGTCCTATTTTGAGCATTTCAAGGGAGATTGGTCCAGTGAGCACCCTCTATACTAGTAGCGACGAGCCTATACCGGACCCAGAGATGAATGAAGCACTACAGTGGGAGGCTCCAGAAGAAGACCCCGTTCGTGATACTGGAACCCTTTTCCATTGCACTCGATTCTATAGGTATCGTCTAACATCTGACAGGAAGCTCTCATCCGCGCGCCTGAGCCCAGCATCTGTTTACATGTAATTTATGATGTTCTTCTCTCCCCCACGTATCAAGTCCCCATCTTGTATTTCCAGTTACGGCAGGACAGCCATCCGGGGCCGCTGGGGATCGACGCGGTCTACCAATACCTGGTACCAGACCAGTACAGAAAGGAACTCGAAAGCGTTGGCATCATGGGTGGAATTAGTTTCGGCGTATGTGCAATACCTCACAACCCTAGCCCAAGCTGGAGCTCATGCTTCGTAGTATCATCCAGACTCGGGAACTCCAGCGTTTTTCGTCCATCCATGCCATACAACGGATGCTATGAGGCATATTGCAGGACAACGTTGCCTC
Organism: Aspergillus carbonarius ITEM 5010; assembly: GCA_001990825.1. Lineage (NCBI taxonomy): Eukaryota > Fungi > Ascomycota > Eurotiomycetes > Eurotiales > Aspergillaceae > Aspergillus > Aspergillus carbonarius. Next base: position 51,923 of record KV907497.1, read on the forward strand.
ACCCCGGAGGCTTATCTCATAATCTGGCTCGGATTGGTGGGTATTCGTCTCGGTCTTCAGCTGCCCAAGGAACTCTTCACAACGGAGGGCATAGAGATATTCCAAGGCATCATGTGACTCGGTTTGAAATGATTCACAGTACTTCCTTCCCTCTTGGGATCCCTCCCGGCCTGGTAAACGTATGTCCAGTACGGAAAAGAAGCAATTAGTCTTCATCTGACGAGGCTTCCATTGGCACATCGCTGTCCTCGTCCATCGGGGCTTCCTCTTCATCGCTTTCCTCCTCACGCGGTCTCTTGATACCATGGCCGGCCTGAGCTTCTCCGTTGACTTCCCCGCTAGGTTTTGATGGCAATGCCGCTGATCCGGGGGGGCCGCTGAATATCGATTTCTGGAGCTCTGTGGATGCTCCTGCGGTTTGCCCGGTAGTTGTAGTTGGTATATTGTATGTCCCGCGGAGCCGGGCAATAACGTCCGATGTGCTTTTAGCATAAACGATTTTCTACATTCCCGAGTGAATGAGCGAGTAAGAACCACATTGCACCGTGCATAGAACATACCATTTGTTTACCGAAAAACTCAACCCCTTGAAGTGCCCGCATAGCCTGCGTACTGGCTTGGACATCTTTGAAAACAATATGAGCTTGACCGCGCATTTTTTCGGTTTTCATGGCGACGACATCCAGAACGGTGCCGTAGGTCGAAAAAAGCATGTAGAGGGAGAGTCGAAGGTCATGTTTCCGTAACTTATCCGGTAGGTTGGTGCAATATAACCTAGAAATAAGGTGAGTCGATGTGCCACTATAAAAAGGACAATCAGGGTCTGAAACTAACGTCTGGTTTGGCAGGCCGGTAGTACCACCGCGCGCTGGAATTACTCTGGTGGCCATTATTGCAGCTCGAAGACGAAGACCTGGAGTTTAGATACAGAACTCTCCGGACAGGACGAAGTACGAAAGATTGGAAGTTATATCCTGGCCCAAGGAAGGAAGCCAATGAGAAGCGAAGCTCGAAGTCTGCACAGCTAGTAATAATCATGTCGGACTACTGGCAAGCTGAAGTTGAACCTGGATTGAGCGCATGGGTCATGTGATATATTATCTAATCGAGGCCCACACCCGCCCGCGTCATCGCCGGGGGCCTAGCAGTATACTACCCACCTTTCCCCCTTCCCCTTTCTCATTCCGTTATACCTCATACCTTTCATCTAGTTGACACGACAGTAGAGAGCTACTCCTGTCGCTTAGATCACCATGGCTGCCCCCGAAGCTCATCATCTCTTCCATAACCCAATTGCCGATCACTCTTTCTCATCTGACAAGTCGACCCTTGCAGTTGCCCGGGATAGCAACGTGGAGCTCTACCAGAAGTCAGGCAACAAGTTCTCGTTGACCGATGAGCTTAAGGGTCATGAGAAGACGGTGACTGGGGTGGATATTGCGCCCAACAGTGGCCGTATCGTTACTTGTTCGCAGGGTAAGTTGGCATCCCTCCCTTTGTCCTACAGCATCCTTGTCTAAGTGGACACGGAAACAGACCGCAACGCCTACGTCTGGGAACGGACTGCCTCAGGGTGGAAACCGACGCTTGTTCTTCTTCGGATTAATAGAGCGGCTACTTTCGTACGGTGGTCACCATCGGAGCAGAAATTCGCTGTTGGATCCGGTGCCCGCGTGATTGCGGTATGCTATTTCGAGGAAGAGAATGATTGGTGGATCTCGAAACACCTGAAGAAACCCATCCGGAGCACTATTACCACTCTTGCCTGGCATCCAAACTCAGTTCTCTTGGCTGCGGGTTCGACTGATTCTCACGCCCGTGTCCTCTCTAGCTTCATCAAGGGCGTGGATACACGCCCAGAGCCGAGCGCCTGGGGTGAACGCCTGCCATTTAACACAATCTGTGGCGAATACCTGAATGATTCAGCCGGATGGATCCAGGGATTATCCTTCTCTCCAAGTGGGGACGCGCTTGCCTTTACTGGTCATGACAGCAGCGTCACTGTCGTATACCCGAGTGCGCCGGACCAGCCCCCCCGGGCGATGTTGACTATTGCTACTCGCCTTCTACCATTCAACAGTCTGATCTGGAACGGTGAAAATGAGATTATTGCTGCAGGCCACGTAAGTTCCACTAGATTTGCACCTCCAGCGGAAGCTCGGTTATTCGGCATGTAGCTAACAGCCACGGACAGGATTGCGAACCGTACCGTCTTCGAGGTGATGAGACTGGATGGCAACTTACCGGGACCATTGAGAGCAAGGAAGCACCAGGTGCTGGGAGTGCTCGCGAAGAGTCTGCTCTTCACATGTTTCGCCAAATGGATCTCAAAGGACAAACCCAAGCCGACACCCAGCTCAAGACTACGCACCAAAATACCATTAGCACGGTTAGGGTCTACGAAGAAGCCAATGGTGTGGTGCGCCAATTTAGCAGTAAGAGAAACCCCGCTGTTCTACACCTGTGAGCTGCGCTAATGTCTCCATGACAGCGAGTGGAGTTGATGGCCGTGTGGTTATTTGGACTATTTAGATAAAGTATATTTATTTACTGGCCTGCGCTCCATCCACCGTGGAGGCTGCAGTAAATCGAGTGTATCGGACCCGGTGCGGCGTCATCGGGATATGGAGCTTGGGAAATAGCTTCATGTACATAGATTGAAGTCACTACGGTGTATAAGCCAAGAAGCTACCCCCATAGGTCCATAACTCGTAAGATCTACCCTGCTTCTTACCGTAATGATAGTACGCAAGGATACGTGCAGTATGACTCCACATGATGGGGCGGTCAGGGGTTCCCCGGATTTCTCGACGTCACGAGGCACTCGCTCTTGACTCTCCAACAACGACTCCCTCGGCTGCTGCACCGCAGCAGATACTGCCAGAGACAATGAAAAGGATCTCAGCACTATGATAGCCTTTTATGCAGCTTGCTTTCTGCCTTCTTTCATCCTTACCTGCTCCTCACTTATTCTGCCGGTTCGTGCATTCGTTCGTCTTGAAACGGACCGGATACTTCCTAGTCAAGTCCTACGTCCTGTTCCCCTGGGGCTCTACAACTCACTGGAAGAGCTTGCGCGCGTGGTTGATGTATCCTACTGCGTTGGAAGCACGGGGCTTCAAAAGCCCTTTGAATGCCTGAGTCACTGCGGGGATCTCAAGGGGTTTGAACTATTAACTGTAGGTCGGCCCGCTAGAAGCACACAACCCAGGCCTTTTAACGCTCCTAGTAGACATGGAATACTGGCCCATTTCTTTCGGATTCCTGTGGCTACATCGCACTTTCCCACTCGCCGTCCTCTAAACGCATCATTGTTGCCTTCCGTGGTACTTACTCCATCGCAAACACCATTGTTGATCTATCGGCCTACCCACAAACATATGTGCCATACAACACAGGACCCGAGAATGGTGGAGAGGGGCCGCAATGTCACAATTGTACTGTCCATGCGGGGTTCATGACTTCCTGGCTGAACACGCGCTCGATCATCCTCAACCATGTTGCGGCCGCAAGAGAGCAATACCCCGACTACGAGCTGATTCTAGTTGGTCACTCGCTAGGTGGGGCAGTTGCTGCGCTTGCTGGAATCGAGATGCAGCTGCGCGGCTGGGAACCTACGGTGACAACGTTTGGGGAACCGAAGGTTGGAAATAAGGGCTTTGCCGAGTTCCTCGCCAAGATGTTTCGGCTGGAGGGCGCAGCGGGGGACTTCTCAGCTCAAGAATGGCGGTTTCGCAGGGTCACACATGCTCGTGACCCTGTACCTCTCCTGCCGATGGAGGAATGGGGGTATGTGATGCATGCGGGAGAAATTTTCATCTCCAAAGAGGATCTTCCACCCTCCGTGGATGATGTTTATTTCTGCGAGGGCCCCAACGATGCACGATGCATATCTGGAGCGGAAGGGGAAAGGGCCTTAGCTATCTCTCTCTATGAAATGGCCTCTGTGGCCACGGATGCGAAAGCATACGCTGATTGGGCTCGCGCTGATCCTACCGAGCAACAGGCCCTGTCGAGCGGACATCAACCGCCTCTACACATACAGGATACGGATGCCCATAACAGGGGCTTGTTTGACCTACCATGGCATCTTATTCCGTTTAAATACCGGCTGTGGGAGCTCTTCTTCTCCCATCGAGACTACTTCTGGCGTGTTGGGCTCTGCATCCCTGGTGGAGACCCAACGGGTAAGGGGCGGTAGATCTGACCGATCTGGATGGCACGTACTATTCGCATCACAGAGGTATAATCTGATTCATATAGGACTGTGTGGCAGTCAGCGCAGCCTTAGGAGATAGGCTCCTTGATGGATTGCGATCCTTTAATCGGCTTTCAAATTGTGCATGCAGCAACGCAGGTCTAGCCTAAGGAAACGATGATCAACGAAATAAGCCATGCAATTTATTTGTCGTCAACCCATCTCCGCTCAACTAGATGATCAGCCCATGAGTATATCATAGAGAGCGCAAGGGCCCCAGACCATCTGCAAGCCATCTGCAAGCCAGCCAGAAGAACATATCATGCATGACAGGCGGGGTTACGGAGCCCATTTAGTAGTGAAACTGCCCCACCACACCACCAACTCCATAAGTAGTAAGTGCCCATGGCCCTGAAACCAAAACCTAATAACAACGAACCTTCTGTGGTTAGATTCCTTCCCTTGCATACCTAAAGAGTACAAGCACAAGTACAAACGAGACCCAAGTAAGTCTTCCCTTTCTCTACATCCTTCCAGGCATAGTTATCATCCTGCTAAAGAAAAGAAAAGAAAAAAAAGAAAACAGGCAGTAATGAAAGGTAGGTTTACCCCCAAAATGGGCATTGATGATTAGTAGGTATTAGAAAATCTTATTTTCATGTCAGGAGATAGCTGATAATGCTAGGTAGATGTGTCATGTTCATTTTCTCTGGGATTCCAGGGTCTCCTATTTTCTTTCCTCTTCACTTCCTTTAGACTGGTGTTTGAAATAAGTACCGCCAGCAAGAAAGCAGAGTGGAACAATTGGATCGAAGTTTGAACTGCAGGGCTTCGATACCCGGTTGGAGAATACGTCCTAGTGTAGGCTGGACTGGATAGTTGGATCTGGACCTATTGAAAGTGTGGGGAGTAAGAAGGGATTGAATTTATAATGGATGCGAAGTCATTAGGGCATCATTGGCTAATGGCAGTGACATGCAGGAATAAGAAACAAATTGATAGGTATATCGACGCGCTTGCATATAAATGATTGAAAAAAAACCCCCCCACTCCCTGAAACGAAAAAAAAAGAAAGAGGTTAGAAACAAAAGAAGAGCAGGCATAGGGAAACGGAGAATGAAAAAACAACCCTAGGAAAAGTCTCATCAAATTTCATAACATTTCATAACATAATTCGGAATGTCACCCAAGCATCCTAGCCATTCACTTTCCCGGCTCCAAGCTAGGAACAATAACAGGCCCATACTTCACCACCGTACCAAAGGTCCCATCGCCCTGTACCATGAAGTCGACAGCAAGGTTCAACTTCCCACTTCCCTGGGCTGCAATTGTGTGGCCATACATCGTGTTCACGACATCCGGATCATAGGCAACAATGGCCACATAGTTTCGACGGCCCATCAGCTTCCGGTGCTCGCGGGGTTGTCCTGTCACATCGGACTGGAAAAGTTCCAACATGTCCTCCTTGGTGTCGGTTGGTTTTGAAGGCGTCGAGCGTTGGCCATTCGCAGGAACATACAGAGGCTTGTTGCTGCTGTGGAGAAGTTTGATGACATAAGACGGCGGAGGATTGTTCACTACCGGTGACGAAATGAGTTGATACATGGTTTTATGGTTGGATGGAAATGATGGATCATGCACCAGCCCAGCCCCACAGGCATTGACGGCGCCAGAGAGGAACGTCATGCGCAGCGACTTTTGATGCGCAATGCCTTGGAGGGTACGGATGAGGTAGGTCCGCTCAAGGTCCTGTAGAGGCGTTTAGTCTTGGTGGGGTCCGGAGAGATGCCCATGAGGTGAGGCCGACATACCTTGGACTCATGAGTCCACTGATCCCGGAGCTCATCCAGGAGGTCGAGCTCGCCAAACGGGCTCAGGATTCCGCCCATAAGACCGGTTTTGCCGACCGCACGCTTGACCGAATCGAATCCAGACCCTACCATGTCTTTGGCCCCAACAACGCCCGCCACGGAGCTCGTAACTTTCCCCAACACATTGTATGCCCCGGTGACGGCCCTCTTCCCCGTAGCAACGGTGTGTGCAATGTGCTCTGCCGTCTCTAACCGCGGGTAGATGATGGGCACCGAAAGCATCCACAAACAATGCTGTACTGTTGGGGGCAACATTGCAATCTTGGGAAAGATGCCTTGATAGGTCGGCCCTGCCACGACCTGGTGCGGATTGCGCTCCGAGCGACAGTCCAGGCCGACGGCGACCACGGCGGGCCCCAGGTATTTGACAAAATGCCAACCAGTCCCGGTGATGGTGAACAGATCGAGGTCGGTCCGAGAATTGCGGAGTAAGTCCAGCGTGGTATGGTGCTGGAACAGCAGGTACATCTCCGTCCCTACGCGCCCGATGTTCTTGAACATGTTCGAGAACTGCATATGCTCCGGGTATGAGCCGAACCCATCGAAACTGCATGCGTTAATACTTGCACTCCAGGGGGAAGGCGCCGACTTACATGTCGTGATCGTCAATCTGGCAAACATACGGGATCTGAGCAAACGATTCTCTCAGATACGGCTGATCGAAATGGCTTGTATAATAATGGAAGTACGCATGAGACACGTCCTCTTCGTGGGCGGTGGTCCAGGGCGTCTTTTTCCGGATTTCCTTCCCACTCATCGCCAGCCACTGTTTGAGGCATGGAACCTCCTTCCACATCCGATCCGCGTAGATTTGACCCCCCAGGCCCAGCTGGACATGGAAACCTCCGATCTCAAGATGCTTCTGCATGATATCTTTCCACATGAACCCGACCCCCCCCAGGCGGGATCGCTCGTTCGCGTTCACATTTAGCGAAAAATCGTTTCCTGAAGTGGTGATAAAGCGCCAGCCGGTTTCGTACCGTCCTGCAACCAGAAACTCGTAGCGCGTGCACCCAAGATGGGAGGTAATGGCGTAAGTCCATTTGGCAGGGCCAGTCTCTTCCATTCGTACATCAATCTCGTACTTATAGAACGTCCATCGCTGATGAACGGCGATAGGCAGGGCTTTCAGCTGGCGTGGATTTGGAGACAAATCGATGCTTTGATGGAGGTGGATGGTGGGAGGCTGAGCAGCGTCAGTCACCAAGAGAATGGAGCCTATCCAGATGCCACGCTCCACATCCATGTTGGTGTAGCGGAGATACGGGCCAAAGTAGACTCCATTCGTCGGTGCCACTTTATACATGTCGATTCCACTGATCGGCGGGGGCCCAGTGAACCCTGTCACGATTGGCGACTGCAGGCTCTCAAATCCCGGTGTCAAGGGAAGACCAGGGGAGGTCAAGGGCTTGGCGAATGTCGATAAGGAGGGCGACGCCAGAGGGTGGCTGCTATACACGCTGCCGACTGGAGACAGCGGAGTCTCGTTCAGGTTCAAAGGCGTGGGGCCTTTGGGGAACTCCCACTGAGTGGACTGAGTGGGCAGATGGATGTAGTAGTATTGGCCCGAATTCGGGTCAAGATGAGCAATCCAGCCCTCCGGCAGCGGCGGAGGTGAGGATGGTGCAAGCGCCGACGGGGTTGGCAGCGCGCTGACAATAGTCTGCTGCAAGATTGGATGATTGTCACTTTGAACCGGAGATTGAATAGCATTAGGGGGGGAGTGTCTCGACTCCTGTGGCTGCTGTTGCGGTTGTGGTTGCAGCTGCGGCTGCGGCGGCGGGGACTGCTTCTGCGCCTGCGCCTGCGCCTGCGCCTGCTGCTGCTGCTGCTTTGGTTCATTTGCGAATGCGGGGTGATCGTGAGCTGACACGAACGGGGCAGTGGTCATTGCGGCGCCATTCGTCTCTGTGACACCATTCGTCGGGCTGGTGGTTGCCGGATGCCCCATCGAGGAGGAGGACTGGCTTGTCGATGCTGGAACATGCCGTTTCTCATTCGGATAGCCCTGAGATAGAACGGGTCCTGGGACACTCGAGTATGCTGGAGGAGGTGAGGAGCTTATCCGCATTCTTTCCAAGTCCTGCTCAAGTGCGTTTGGGGGAATTCTACCGGGCTGGGGGCCTGGCTGTGCCTGTGGGGAAGCCCCTGTAGGCAGAGGGCTTGCCGGAGGGTTTTCCTCAGATACAACCCCGGCACCTTGGTAGACCGTGGGTGGCCCATGTGGCTGAGTCCCCGGCTGCTCCGTCGGTGTCCACGGCCTTGGAACTGGAAGTGCCGGCTGTTGATTTCTGGGCTGCTGACCGGCATACTGTTCGGCCCTTCTTTGAGCAGCCGCACTCTGAACCTGCAGGCCTGCTAATGTTGAAGTACCTGCAATCCCCGAGGCCGCATACCGCGCCTCGATGTCGGACGTCGCATGCTGCCCTGGCTCGACCACCGGCGTTTCTGGTGGTGGTGGAGAACCGCGCTGAGCACGAGTGGTCGAGTTCGACGCCGTCGAACTTATCCGATTGATTGCGCCATTCGGTGGGTGTAAATTCTGTGCTGCTGCCAGTCTGGTGGAGGCTTGAGGAGGCGGGAAATACTGCTGACGGTGGTCAGGGTGTCCGGTGGGTTGGGACTGGGCACCAGTCGCAGGAGCTGCGAGCACCGGCAGGCGTTGATGAAACCGGGAAAACAGCCCCTCTCTGTCCGGGGAGTCCCCCGCTGGAGATTCGGGCAAGGGCTTCGGGATGTTGCCGCGTCGTTCAGCTAGGGTGGCTTGTTTGGGCTCACGCAGCCGCAGAGACGCCATATAGTCCGAATGACGAGACATGCCGGAGCCCGCTGACATACTGCTAGGAATTGTGGGAGAGTCCCCGGGGACTCCGCCTTGAGACACCGGGCTGGAGCCACTGGATCCTGAACTACGGATGTGCTGAGGCCTCTGTCTATCGTCGGGGTAGGGCAGAGGGGCGCTGTGCGACGATGCCGGGGAAGGCGTATCTCGCTTGCCAATCCGCAACGGCTCAATGATGGGCGAGTCGACCTGCGACTGGCCGGTGTTGGTATTCAGGAAAAGCTCCTCCTGGGAGCGCTGGCCCTGACGGCTTCCGCCGGGATTCATGTTGCAGGATGAGCCCGGGTTGGGGACCTAGGGTTTAGGAGGGTAGACGAATCGCGTATGAAGAGACGGGGTGATGGCTGGTTAGAGAGAAAATCAGGTCAGCTACTCCGAATGAGCCGAATTCCCAGCCGGGAATGAATGCGACGGGGAGGGGGGCAGGGGAAGAAGCAGCAGGTCATGGAGATGGAGATGGAGATGCGGATGCGGGGGAGGAGGGACTCTCACTAGCTGGGATGGATAGAAGACGGCCGTCTATCACGCTCCGACCTTCCCAAAGCAACACGAAGCCGAAGGCGCGGCGACCAAGGAGGAAGAAGAAAAAGAAGAAGGCTACTCCGAGAAAACAAGCGGCAGGAGGAGAAGGAAAAGGAGAGAGGGAGACATTGGACTCACTCAGTTGCTGCTCACTCTCCAGTTAGCCGCCGAGGGGGGTGGCCGGCGCATCATTGGCCCAGCGCGAGGGCCCCTCGGGCGCCCGAGGGGCCCCCTTCGGCGAATGGCCGTCCAGCATGATAGGTTTCCTCTTTAACAGGCTGCAGGAAGGACGGGACCGTCACGATGTTCCAGTCCCTACCACTGAGTACTGGCGGTGTCTGGTAGCTGGCCGGTTGTTGGTTGCAGATTGCAGATTGCAGATTGCAGATTGCATCCATCCCTCCTTCAGCGCCGGTGGGCCCTGCCTTCCCCCCCAACGACATCGGGATCGGCCCGCCGCGGTACCTTATTTAATACCAGATGATCTATGGAAGATAGGTACGGATATTAAATCGATCAGCTTGCTTTGCTTGATCGTCAGGTTCGTTTAGATCGTGAGGCTACTCTAACAGCTCAAAGGCACTGGCTCGTACGGGCCATCTATGTCCGCCACCCTGAAAACAATCCCAGAAACGCCCGACTCCGACTCGACTCCTCCCCGATTCCTCCTAAACTCCGACCCCCAAAGACCCATCATCCGTAGTTGACTAGTTGTAACCCGTGCTCAGCCAGCACCTCCACCCATTCGATCTCGAGCGCATGGCCCCCTCGCCGAGAATGTTGGATCTGCTGCTCAAACAACACCTGTAACATCTGACACGTGGTCGCTGCGTTGTACCCGATCTCGTGGTCCTCCAGGTTCGACAGCAGCTCCAACGCCATCATCTTCAGGCCGCTCGACGGAGACACAGCACCTGCCAAGAAAATCGGGAACGCTGTATATCGCCGGTCCCCTTCGCGGCCCTTTTCTATCATCGCCGATACGATCTGAAGAATCTGCGCGGCGTGGTGGTGGACTTCCTCGTCAGAGGCAGCCCCAGGTTCCAACCGCTGTCCCGGCCAAAGGCTGGTGGAGGAGAAAAGCAGGCAGGTGTGGAATAAGATAGCAAGCTGGATGGTTTGGTCGTTAGCTTCAACTAATTAAGGGGGTAGAAGAGGAAGGGATGAAGGAGACGGGCTCACCTGTTGCAACAAATTTTGCGATCGCAGTGGAAAACTGGCTTGGTTTTGGAAGAGATATCCAACCTCCTCATGTCCCCATAGTCGAACGAGCAATTCGCGTAGTTCCTTGAGTTCCTGTTGCTGCGAGCTCAAATCATCGTTGAGATATGATCCTTTGGCTCCCCGAGTTTCGACGGCAAGAAGCCCGATCCGGATGGCTAGGACGAACGTGTCATAGTATAAGCGCATAATCATGGGTAAGCTGCCATCGGCGTATATCAAAGGCGAGCCGTTGGGCCCAACAGGGTAGCACAGGGACTGCAGTTCCAGTAGCAGCTGGTTGTCAAGGACGGCGCGGACAAATTCCCCAGTGCCTGCGCCGCCCATTAGCGAATATAGATCCATATGGCAAACCCACCAAGCTACGCCAGGGAAACGTTCCGCCCTCGGTATTGATTGCCTGAGCAAAGTCAAGTGGAGCAGCCGGGAGACATGGTCTGACCAAAGGTTTGAACTACCAGGGTTGGCTGCCACAACCTATAGAATTCGGAATTAGCCGGCATTGTACATACATGTGCCGAGAGGAGCTCGCTGGGAAGTCCAACCTCGTAGATGAGCAGGAGGAAATGAGTCAGGTAGACTGCATCGGACAAGAAATCTTCGTTGCCGCAAAGGCTACCGTGGGAGGAGGCCACCTGATTATAGTAATAGGAAGCATCGATGTGCTGGCCACCCCCATGGCGAACCAGACTGAGCACCGACAGAGCCATCATTGCGTGATAGAGCTACCGGCCTAGAAATTAGCTTCGACGCACGACCTGACAGGCTTGAAAGGATCACGCACGGGAGGGAAATTCGACGCTTCATGTTCGAAGACAGCCGCATCCAGACCATGAATGCTGAACACCCCATCTTGAGGGACCAGCTGCAGACATACAAAATTGCGAAAGTGGTCGAGGAGCAGCATTTCGTATTGATTCGGCTTGAGGCTCTCCTGCATAGGCGGCATGCTGTCGCCTGGATAGTCTGGAACCAGCTCCGAAACCGAAGGCGCAGATAACGAGAAACTCCCCTGGTCGGATTCGGGGGACTGAGGGGTGCTTCTTCGTTCGGGATAGAACTGTCTTCGGGTGGATCTGAAAGTCTTTAGGACGACGACATTTGGCCCGTAGGCCCAATTGACATCGTCCACCTGGGAATGATCGCCATTGCCTATTTCTAGCAGAGCCCTGTTTCCCGCATCTACTTCCAACGTCTCGTCCATATACTCAGGGAGACGAGAGAAGCTCTCAGGAATGGCAACCACATGGTAAGTGCCGGGAATTGATGCCTGTGCCTTCCGCTCCCGCTCCTCATCGGATGTGAGGGTCGCGAAAGGCGGGAGTAGATCACCACTCGTCGGGGGGTGGTAGCTTGTCCTCAACTTGGCTGTACAGGAGAGCCCGAGTCCATTAGAGGTGATTCAAATGAACAGGGGATATCAGGGCATCTCACGGTCCCAAACCACATTGCCCGCCGTCTTCACATCCGGCATACGCTCTTTGACCCGACGGGTATCATCTCGGAAGCACAATCGAGGCCGGTAGTCGCACATATGGCCAAGCCGAGCGCATTGCTGGACCAGCAAAGGTTAGCATAGCCCCCATCAAAGTCCACGATGGGCGTCGAGATAAAAAGTACATTACACTGAGGGTGGACTTCGTCGCACTTGACTACCATGAGGATCAGTATACAATCGTATTGGAGCAGGCAGCACGAAAAGGCTCTCCCAGGGAGTCACCGAGCCACTCACCCTTGCGGCTCTACTTCCGAGGCAAGCAAACAAGTTAGCATGACACTGTACGACGCTTCGGGGTTAACTGCGTTCGGCACAGCAAGATGGGCTCACTCTGCATGTCCTAAGAAGGCAAGATAAGATCAGAGATAACCCTAGGACGGGTGATGAAGACATTCTCCCCGCCAACGGACATACCAGCAACCAGTTCGGGACCGGGGTGGGAAGCGGAGCCGGTGCTGTCGGATCGCAACCTTTTTGGGGGGCGGAACATCGAACCCGGGGCTGGGGCCCATGAGACTATTCTTGGGGGCAATGATAGGCAGTCGCAGAGGCGGCTTCCTCGAGGACCGCGTAGATCGGCTCGTCATCGAAATGCTGACAGCCGCCATGGAGGTGGTTGCTTTGCCAGACGCATCAACCAAAGGTGCCTGGATGGTGACGGCAGAACAGGCACCCATACTATATGCTTTCCCGACTATCCCCGGGATGAAAGGAGGTCTAGGAAGAAACCGAAGAGAAGAAGGGTAGAGGAGGGAAGAAGTCGATGGGATCACTATAGATAAAGGCAACCGACCATAGTTGGAAGACTAGAGGCAAGAGAGTTGGGGAGCACGGAGGAAGATAAACAGAATCGGAAGCATCGTCTATGCATCCTGAAAAGGGACTATCTATAGGTGGGACGAATGACAGAGACTGGAAAAATCAAACGCAAAAAAGATAAAAAATTCGAAAAAAGAAAAAAGAAAGGAAGAAAGAAGGGGAAGAATGGAACTAACAATAGACTGGAGACGTGCAGACAGAAAGAGAGGATAAGGTACAGAGAGGAGCTGATGCAGAACCCAAGCGTTCTCGGATCATCAGCCAGCCCTGTCCACAGTGGCGGCTCCGATGGAATCAGACAGGGTGGACGGCGAAGGGCGAGCAGGCGAATGAGGAGGCTGCGTCCAACTTCGACCTCTCAAGCTGCGGACCTGACGCCATGGCATATTTGGCTGGGTGATCAAGAACTGAGGTCTCTAAGCCCTTAGGCGAGAGTTCCTAGCCCCAAGGAACCTAATAATGAACCCAATTCGACCTAGACCATGGAGTGCAGATGCCAACCATGTGGCAGAGGGGAAGCGAAACAAAAAAAAAAAAAAAAAAAAAAAAAAAAAAAAAGGGAAGAAAAAAAAGGTAAAAAAAAGGGGGGGAATAAGGGAAGATCCAAAAGAAAGATCCAAAAGAAAGCTCCGGGGCACTTGAGGATGGCAAGAACGTTTTTTTTTTTTTTTTTTTTTTTTTGGCCCTCCTCCCAAACCCTCCAGCTCTGGCACCCAATCAAGCAGGAGACCCCAGTGGAGCATGATCGGCTCCATCACAGTTGTCGTTGGTTTCTGATCTGTTTGCACTTACTCCGTACTATCACGATTGATAGGTTCATCGACGAACACTTTGAGGCTATAGTAGCAACCCGAATATAGACCAGGGCCCACGGTTCAGGCTGAATTTGGAGCGTCAGGTGAGTTCGGCCACGCCGGTATACGGGGAGAGGAGAGAGAGGGGTGGACGAGTCATGGTTTGTCTCATCCGGCCGATGGTCACTGGCCACTGGTATCGGACCATGCGACCACGATAGGGACCACGTCCGGCCAGGGTTTGCGAATTCGAGCCCGTTCTCGGCCACTTCACGTTATATTCTCGGGGCCGAGCCATTCGCTGGTGGGTGACTGGTGAATGGTGATTGTCTAGTACTACTAGTATTGTGTAGAGACGAGACAGTACGGAGCTGAACGAGTGAACGCGAACCACAACAACCTTAAAGCAGTCTTACCTAACAATCGCTCCGGTTCCCCTGGCTGATCCGTCGGATGGGTGGACGGCTTTAAATGCCGGCCCGGACCAGACTTGCGCCATGCGTGGCGCTGCCGTATGGGAAGCGTACCAATTTTGTACTTACCATGTCCGTACGCCGTCTGTTCGGTGGCCGGCCACCGGAGAGAAAGTCGCAGATACCGGTTTGGTCCGTACCAATACCAGGGCGCTAATTCCGCACTAGTCTGGTCCTTTTGCCAGACTCGCCTGGGCCAATCTAGATCCTCGGGATGTCCGTATGAAGCGCCGCTTCCTCACCACCACTTATGCCTAACCACTGGCCAAAACACACCAGACGGTCACCGCCTTCACCCCCCTTCCTCTAGTTTTCCAAATCTTCCATGGGACGGACATCTTCTTCTCCGGCCGGTGGTGGCTTGGTGCCGGGATGATTGGCCAGACGCAGGCCTGCAGCACGCTACAGAAGCAAGTTAAAGTTGAGTGCCATGCACTTTGGCTTTGTGCCTATCTACTTAGGTATTCCTGCCCAAGGCACCGTCTGACCCCCTGGGGCTGGCACCATCCATGGATTCCCCCCATCGTCTTTCTAGTGCAAGAGCCCTGATTGGCACGGTTTCTGACAATACCGTACCCCCAAGGTACCGACCAGCAGATACCAGTGTACATACGATGATAGATAGGTACTACCTAGTACATGGTTACATGCATGCTTCGGAATCCATACCGTACCGACGCTAGTCCCATGATCAATGTTCCGACCTGAGACATTCTCCCCCGCATATGCATCCATGTCACAGGAGTCATCGCAGGTTGACGATTGCTCGATCTAGGATCTGTCGTACTGGTCCCGATCTCTCGACTTCCCGCCAGCTCTTCAGCGAGTTCTGAAGCGCCTCATCGATCGGAAGACCAGTCTGCCCGCAAAGCTCAACATATGCGACTAGTGCCTGCGCACGCTCAGTGCGAATGGCTTCGACGGAGAGGTCTATCTCCTGAGAGAACATCTCACCGGCTAGCGCCGCCAAGGATTCCTGGGGCCCGCGTAGATCGGGTTCGCCACTCCGTTCCGATGCCCACGTCCCGATTTGGTCAAAAAGAGCGCGCAGCTGTCGGTACAGCGTAACCTGCACGTTTCTGCCCCCATGGCCCACCACCCTGTGCAACACCGGCCTCGACGTTTTCAGATGTCCGTGAAGGGCTGGGCTTTCGTTAGCACGTCTACGATTGGAGGTCGGCTGACTGCAAGGGAACCCACTCTTTGCTGAAGTATGCGATGTAGGAATGAGGCATTGTAACAGGCATGTCACACAAGCCGCCATCGTGTCATCCAGGGTCTGTCTGCAGAATCGTCAGCACCTGACGTACATCGTTCCTGAATCCAGAGGAACCGCCCCTGTGCTTCCTTCTGCGCCCAGGCCCAACAGCCACGACCAATCAAAGTAATTCCAATAAGCAATGCAAACAAAGAAGTACATGCCGATTGAACACGAAACAGGGGCAGGAACTTACTTGGGTTTTTGACCCTTGCCTGCATCTACATCCATCGGATCCCCTTGGTCTTCGGCCTCATCTAGCGCTCGGGTGACAATGCCCACAGCATCTGGCACTAGATCTAGGTCTTTGCGTGCTTGAGACACTCCACCGAGAGCAATAAGCGCATGCGGGCGATATGTGGGATTATTCCGCTTCGCTTCTCTGATGGCAATAGTCTTGGAGGTTGAAACAACAATCAGGATTCCGCCTATTGAAGCGAGAGGTGGGGGAAGAGAAAGGAATGCATACCTTCATGGTCTCACCGAAAATTGGTTTCTCCTGCCACAACTTCTTCGCCTGGCCTGAAAATTTTATGAAGGCTTCTAGGACGACCTCTTTGCCATCCCACGTTTTCCCGGCCAAAGCTTTCTCCAGTACGGGCCATATATACTCACTGGTTGGGATATCGATTTCAGAGTCCAGCGACATGATAGCCCTTGCAAGCCCCAGAGCTGCCGTATGCTTGATAGCCCAACGAGCGGAATCCAAATTGTTGGAGACAAGGTCCGTGATCTCCCTGATGTAGAGGGATACTGTGCGGTTACCACCAACATTATCTTGCCATGTCTTCTCAAAGACCTCTCTGACATGCTCATCCAAGTCACTCTTCGACACGAAGATAAACGGTAGCGCCGTCGTGGCGGATGCCATGAACCGGTCGTTGGATAACTTCGAAGCAGCTTGTAGGATTTCTGCTGAGATGGCCCGCTGGTTGGTGTCTTCGGCGGTCAAGTAAAGCTCTTTGGCGTGTTCGATTGTTTTCAGGACTCGACTATCTGAGGCCAGTCGAAGGAGGTAACCGATGGATGTGCAGTACGATGCACTGACGGTGTCGTTGCGATCGACCACGTATTTGCCAAGAAGCTGTATGAAACGATCTGCATAGGGACGGAAAAGCATGGATCGCATACTCAGGAGAACCAAAACACGGCTACAGCCGACCTTCGATGGAAGCCCAACAGCCGAGCGCAACACGCCTTCAAGCTGGGCCGCAAATTCCTTCATGCTCTGCTCATCCAACATATCGATGAGGTATCTTTCAATGACCTCCATCATAGGAGAGGTGCGAATGCTAGACAGTCTCATCTTGTCGATTTCCTGGCCTGTCAGTCCATACTTATCGGCGTTGAGGTGAACATAGTTGACCGCTTGAGGTTCCAGGGAACTCAGGGAATTTAGAAACTGCTCCATTATGCGGGGTATGAATGGTCGCAATGGACCACCAGGGCTTTTCCTGATCATTTGGATCAAAGCCCCAATGGCAAATCCTTGAACCTCTTCAACTCCGGATTCCATGCCCTTGTCACTTAACAAAAACGGGATGGCACTTCGAAGCATGGTATCGGCCCGCTTGGTGTCTGTGCCACTTGTCTCCAGCGTGCGAATGATAGCGTTGGTGACGGTCTGGCAAAGCTTCAATGCTGACGCTCGAACGGTCTCCTTGATATCATCTAAAAGCTTAAAGGCCTTGGTAAAGATCTCGTCCATGTACGTGGCGTATTTCTCGGGTTGGCGTCCCTGAAGCAAGTCCGCGATTGCAGTACAACTTGCCTGCCGAACTCTCCATTCCCGACCGGCTAACATGCTCCTCAACAAATCATTCATGATCTCATCAAAATGAACCTCGATCACTTCCATGGGGTTCTTGACCAAGGCCCGCCAAATGGTATTCATCGACCGCTGGACGTTGGGATTCGGGTCGAACCGGTAGCGGAATAGCTTGGGATAGATCTTGGGGTTCTTCGCCAGATAACCGTTGACACTAGAGTCAGAAAAGATACTGCTGATACCCATCTTGCTAAATGCCGCCCGGCTCGTCCAGATGGCATTGTTCGAAGCCAAAGACATGAAGCGATACACGAGGGTTGGGTCACCGGCTTCGGATGCAAGGTTCATTATGTCTTTGTAGGTATTGACTGAGGAACCCCCCCCAGTTGGGAGGGCTCCAGGCTCGAACAACTCGGTATTTTGGCTAACCTTGCCACCTGCGAGGGTTGAACTGTTCTCGGTAAATGAGTTGACCAGGTCGCGTACCAAATCGTCCTTCAGTCCTTGGTCACCCATGCCGTATACAAGACTCAATCCCTGTGCACCGGTCTCCTGAACTACCTCATCCCGGTCAACAAGTAAGTTGCTAAAGGAGCTCTGACATTGACGCATGCGGGCCTGCATTGGGTGTAAATGGCCACAATTTTTGATCAGACCCAGCAGCCAAATGGCGGATGCCCTTCTGAGGGATGGTTTCGGTGCACCGCAATTTGCTATTATCGTGTCGGCCACATCAGCAACCACGGATTCCGGTACCTTCGAAACAGGAACTTCTTCATCCACATCAAATTCCGGGCCCAATGATTTAGAATTCCAGCCCGCTGCAGCATTGCTCAGTGCTTCACCGACAGTGAAATGTATTTCAGGGCTGCGAATCTCATGTAAAGCATAGAGGGCACCTGTGAGAGCACTGACATGGGAATCATCAGATCCATACTCGGGGGAGGAGGTGAGGGATAGAAGCCCCAATGCTATTATTGCCACTTCGCTTTCGGCCATCGCATCCCGTACTAAGGCTTGTCGGATCGTTTTCCAGTCGATATCCGAAAGCATAGAATGGGACAAAATCCCAGAGAGACTAAGCTGCCCAATTGCTACCTGTGCGGAACGCCGAAGGAGTGAATCGCGCGCGTTTTCGAGCATGTCACAGATAGTATGGACAAACTGATCCACATGTGCGTTAGCCACCTTGGTAATTTTGTTGCGAAAAGCAAGTCTGCTCAAGATATACGACAGTGCCAATACTGCTCCTCGAACCTGAAGTGCAACTTCACCGATTGCGGAATTCCATGACGATATGCGATCCAAGCACTCTGCGATCAGTGTCATGAGGTCGTTCTCAGGAAGGGAAGGATGGGAAGCGAGAATTCCAATTGCGCGTGCGGCCATAGTCTGGATATCTTGGTCATTGCTGTTCAACGGAGTTCTCAGCACCAGCGTCTGTGGGACAACCGATTCGACAATGTCATTTGAGGCCAAGGAGCAAATATTGACAAAATGCACTCCGCATTGCTGCAGGCCCTCCCGGCTCTCACGGGTGAGACCAGCCAAAGCACTGTTTAGAAAGAGAACAATCGCTTCTTTATCGGCAATTCGAATGTACTGTTTCAGGGACGATCGTGCTTGCTCATTGGATGTAAGCATCACATCAAGCTTCGTGTCCCAGTCTTGGTCTATTTCAATACTGGAATCACAAGCGGAAAGTGATTCCCAGAGCAATACACTCCGAATAAACGAAATCGTGGAAGCAAAAGCGTTCTTGTAGGATCCCGATATAATATCCGAGGCAGATAAACCTGACACTCCATTTGAGGTTGCCGAGCCAAGTAAAAAACGGGAGAGTTCCGAAAATTTTGGGAAAGTATACCATGTAGAGTCCTCGGATGCCGAAGTAGCCGGCTGTCCGTCGTAAGATGGACTCAAAAGCCGGTGCCAAAATGGATGCAGCCCTTTTTTCCCTTCTTCCATTACTTCCTGGCGGTTTTCTGACCCGTGCGCAATCGCCATGAGGTCAATCCAGCGTGCAACAACATCATTGTATGGTAGAAACCTGTTTGCAAAACGTACGGCAGCGTACTGGGGACCGCGGACAACATTGAACCCGGTCGTTGAGTCCTCTCCGCCCGGATAATTGTTCATTTGCCGAACGAGGAAAGGCCGCAGTTGATCGTGGAAATCATTATCCCAGCTATCTATCGACGAGTTGAGGATACTTCCTAAGGCCTGTTCAATGCTCACAAAGATCTGAGAGCTCGAGTCATCGGAGCTCAATGAAGTAAATAACCATTGAATAAGTTCGAAGCCAGAGAGACTTTCCTGCCCATCATGCACTGCAGCAAAGTTGGCCTTGGGAACCATAATACCGATACTTTCGTATGCAAGACCCCGTAGACTCAGATCTGTAGATGGCAGCTTCTGCCCGCTGGCCCCCGGGCTGGGCCATCCCTGAGACTGGATAAAGTCCCTTAAGCCTGTTATAAGCTTAGGTGCCATTTCTTCAAGATCACATGGGGCACCCATTCTAACGACCCATGTGGTAAAGTTGAATATTTGTGTTCTCAATTTCGAGGCCTGTAATCCTTGGGAAGACCTTGCAGTATCTGACAAAAGGCCTTCTTCGATCACCCGGATAACTCTCCATCTGTCCTCTATCGCTCTAATTGATTTCCCCAGATAGACCAGAATTCTGGTTTGCAGAGCAGGTCGCGCCGGCGGTGCACCGTCAGGCGTTGCAGTCCCAAAGTACAAACCATAGAGCTGCTGTACAACATCTGGTACCTCCAAATCGGGGACGAATCTCTTGAGAAGCTCCTCACCAATGTCGGACAGGCGAGAATTCGCATCTGCAGAAGCAATCAGAGCAGGTAAGAACCGCTCTGTGTGACTGAATGCTCCACTAGCGAGAAATCTCAGGGCGATGACCTTTGTCTCGGTCAAATTCAGGCCACCTTCTGCAGATGGGTTCCATGTCTCGACTACAGGTGCACCCTTGTTCAAGAACGTGTAATCTGCAGGAGACAACCCAGGGCAGGTCGGCGAACTCTTATCTGCGGGGAACAGGAGCAGCAATTTCTCGAACCATGCCGATAGAAACTTTGTGTCTCGGTCGGACAAACCTAACCGAGACTTCAATTGCACATCGTCGTCGCTATCCTTGGGTGGTAACTTGAGCAAGGGTAAGAGCCGCAGGACAAGATTAAATACCACGGCAGCTTGGTTGCCAGATGTTCCGATCTCGGAAATGCCCTGGAGCAGGGGAAGCAGAATCTCGACTCTTGCGTCTGAGCCCAGACGATCAATACCTTGTTGGATGTATATCAGATCAAAATGTCGGATAAGCTGGGACTTCTGTTCTTTGAACTGCTTGAGCAAAGCCGCCACGGGCAGCTTAATGGCCGGGGCTTGGACTCTAGTGTTGACATGCTGACACACTGCGATTACTTTATTGCGAACAGCAAGACTTTCGGAACCCAGCTTGAGCATTAATGGTGCCAAGTAAGTATTAAGAAGGGTTTCAAGTTTGGCATCGGTATCCGCCAAGGCAATCCTAAGCTCAACCTTGGATATCAAGCTCAACTCGCGAGCTTCGGAGCTTGCTGGCGTAGCCGCTGTAGCCATGATCAAGGTAAACTGGGGAAGTCAAGGGGATTAATTGACATCCCACATTGATATGGAAGTAGATCTATAGTTTAGAAGAGGTCCTGGGGTATGCAGGGGGGTTATTATAAGTGAGAGAAGGTCTTACGCCATGGCTTAAGGCAGACGTTCCAACGTCACCGCCGCCAAACCCGACTCGGGAGGCCACGATAACATCCCGATTGGGGAAAGGTCGCTATTAGTCATCATCGCCCCGGGGGTTCAGGTACCGTATGTATGTATGAATGTAGTCTGTAATGTAACCGCCGGTTTGGAATATGGATGGATCGCCCCACTTATTAGAGACCAGAACGGGGAAACGAAAATAACGTATTTGATATGTATATAAGTACTAGATGGACCGTGACCAAGATGACAGGACCCATATTGACTCCCTGTGACATATGAAGAAATGTTATGGGTGGGCCGGTGCCCCCCTTCTCTGTTCAGCTGCTTCGCCCCTCAAGAACCTTGCAACTTCACCATCAGCGTTGATCAGATGGCCATTGGTTGGCTTGTTGAGGCTTGCATTCCCAAAAAGACATTGCCATAGATCGTCCTTCTTCACCAGCTCCCCACCGGATGCACCGCCTGCCATTAGCTTGGAAAGTGCTGCATCTTGCAGCTCCAAGGAATTGGCCGAGTCGATGGCTATCTCGCTCAGATTCTGGACACCGGCACCACCGTCAGAAGGGTTGGCAGACGGTGCCTCTTGCTCTTGCTCCTTCTGTACGATGTGGGCTAGACGACGCGACACAGAGAGGTCGTAGATCGACTGCTCAACCGTGTCGGAAACGAGATACATCCAAACAGTGGTTGGCCGATGCTGGCCAATGCGGTGTACACGAGCGATGGCCTGAAGCTCGATTGCGGTGTTGATAAGAGGCTCACAGAGGAAGACGTGGGTGGCATTCACCAAATTCAAACCCGAGGAATGTGCTTTGGCGTGCAAGAGGAAACATTCTACCTGTGTAGTGATAGCGGACATTAGAAACTGGTTGGTGTTCTGGTTCAGAGGAGAGAGGGCTTACTGCTGGGTCACTTTTGAAGTTGTGTATGCCATCCTTATTATCGACACTGCTGTACCCGATTTTGAACCGGGATAATGCATTGGCGAGGATCTCGAGGAAGTACTTATACTGGGAGAACACCACAGACTTAGCCCCCGGATCATGCTCCCGAAGCCATAAGATATGACGTGCCAGTGTATCGATTTTTGTACCAAAGGAGCTATCCAGGTCAATGTTTTTAATTTCTTTCAGTGTACTGGAGCCGATGCCAGCATATATAGAGTTTTGTGATGAGTGTTCCGGCTCTAGTCGGGTCGGCGCTTTCTCTTCTTGCACGACAAATTCCTGCGGCTTATATGTGATTTGATGGAAGTCATTGGCTTTCAGACGCTTTTTGCAAGTGGGACATGTGCGATGTTGATGCCACCACAACCGCAGGCAATCCTTGCAGTACTTGTGGCCACAGACCGTCAAAACCCCTACTCAGAGTTAGTAAGCCTAGCTTCTGGATGATCTGGCACGAAATTCCAACGTGGATACTCACCAACTTCGAACCCAGACTGGCATATGACACATATTCTGGATGAATCATCCGAGCCAGACTCATCTCGGAGATGGATCAGATACCGACGTTTTGCCCGCAAGGCAGAGATTTTCCCATCAACAACACTTTCATTCCTGACTTTCGAGGTGAAAAGAACCTCATCCAAGGGCTTGCCAACACTCTCTTCATCATACGGCGCAACGGTATCAGAAATTTGCTGTAACTGACGATAATATTCGAGGCGGTTATTCATCGTATCTCGAAACATTTCAACCTCCCTCTCTAACCCGGAAACAGCTTTGGATTGCTCAACCGACATATGGCTTGCGTTTCTTAACACCAAACTGATGTTTTCAAGCTCCGCACGCGCTCGAGAACTTCCTTCATTTGATTGCCATTCAAGGGAGGTAGTCAGGCTGCGAAGCTCGCTGATAATCCCACGAAGTGAGCCGAGTTGCGGATCTGGCTTCATATTACTGCGTATATTCATAACTTCCAAGAATAGGGTTGGGGATGGGCCTTCCCCCCTCTGTGCTTGGATGATCCCTCCTTTAACTTCATGGGCAATGAGGACGTTCTTTTGTCCAGTTAAGCAATCGTGACGGTCGGCAAACGTTGCCCGCAACGCTTCCATATAGACATACATTTCGTCTTGGTGTTTGGTAGATTTCTCGTATTCGTTACCTTCGAGCTCCGACTCTTCCTCTTGATCGATAAGTGATTGGGTGAGGAATTTTATCATAGTTTGGCGCCAGCTCTCGTACTGTGCAGCATGCCGGTTCATGGCTTCGCAGAAATCTTCAAACTTCTCGAGGACACGACGACCCTCTAAGCCAGTACTATAAAGCCGAGGCTCCATCTTGGGGATGATCACGAATTGTCTCTTCTGGGACTTCTCCTTTATGACTTTCATGGAACGGCCGACTTTTCGGGAAATATCGACCAGCATCTCCTTCCGGATGACCTTCGCTGTTGCATACGCCTCCTCCTCCTGTTTCTCAAGGAATTTGAATTGTTCTGAGTCAGGTTCGGTGAGCTTCGGATCCGATTTGATTTGGTAGAACGCGTTTCCGGTGAAAAAGATACAAATATGTTGAACCTCGAGAGCCATGCGCAATCTCTGACGGTGTGTACCGATGCGCGTGTTCCTCTCTGTCTCGTCGCCCTCGTTGTCGCTTGTCGAGACTACTGACACGGAATCCTGGTTATCATCTGCGGAGGTGACCCGACTCTTCATGCGTTCTACCTGCAACCGATCCCGGCATTCTTGAACAACTGCGCTCGCTCGCTCCAAGGATACTCTCCAAAGGTCAAGCGCTTCACGTTTATGCATCGCATTCTCCAGTAACTGTCCCCGCCGGAGCTGAGACATGAGAAACAAGCGCTCTTCTGCATGTATGAGCACGTCGTTCTGGTCAATCATAACTTCGAGCACCTCATTTACCGACCGTAGGGGCCCATTGTTGCCGATGCCTAAGCCCCGGCGACTGTTTCCCGCGGGATGAAGACAGGATTGACGAAGTCTGACCAGCCAACTTCGCATCCTTTCAACCACTGATTGGTCATTAGGGTTCCACTCATCACTCAGGGGTGCACCTGATAGATCAAGGCCACAATCTTCACACATCTGCTCGTACAATTGTCCATAATGTTGTTCTTCAACTGCTGTGAAAGGGATCGTTATAACCACTCTCTTCTGTGGAGGTAAACGAAGCTCGCCACGAACATGGTCTTTACTATGACGAAGAGCGATTCCATGAACAATACCTGCTAAAATTGGCTGGAATGAAAGGCACAGTCTGTTCCAGATGATACCACAGTAGGGCTCATAATGAAGGAAGAGCAGGAGGCCAAGAAGGTCTGTGATGTCTTTACGAAGAGGCGTCCCAGTCACGGCCCAAGCCATTTGGCGTGGTATCAAGCGAGCGACTCTCGCAGCATTGCTAACGCCACTCTCGATCATTTGAGCTTCATCTAAGCAGACACGCCACCAGGATATTTGAACAAGCGGCGTTCTTCTTGGTTCAAATCGTTTCTCATGTCGTAGATTCCGCTGTGGTGCATCGCCAGAATAGTGAACCTCGCGGGCAAGAACGTTGTAAGTAGTGAGTACAACATCATGATCAGATATCAGCTCAACCAATTCAGCATCTGGTAGTTTCTGATGACGCTGGATACCCTCATAGTGAAATACACGCAGCCCCGGCGCATGCAACTCAATCTCCTGTCGCCACTGTTCAAGAATCGCTACAGGTGTTATGATCAAGGTCGCACCTGACGGCCTCAAGCCATTGACGCGTCCGTGTTGATCTAGACGATCGGAAGATACCGAGCGGCGATGAAGGCAGATCAGAGTGATCATTTCAACGGTTTTACCCAGACCCATCTCTTCGGCCAATACCCCGCCCTTGAGGGTATTCTCCACGGCATTCCAATGGGAGATGTCGGTAGTCACAGTCATAAACAAATGGCTTGCGAAGCATGCTCTCCCGTCTGCATCGGTGATTCGAATGAAGGATGCTGGCAATCTCCCACCAACATCCTGCTTCTTTGGGACAATCCGCCCATCTTGTTGGAGCTCCACGCCTTCTCTTTGCAGAAGCCACCGGACTGCTCTCCTTTGAAAGGGAAAAAGCTGGCATTCCAACAGGCCACACTTTATTTCTGCTGATGAAGCGGGGGTGTTTGGAGGAACGTAAACATTGTCGTAGAAGTCACGCGGTGACCAACCGGTTGCGCCTACTTCCCTGCGATACTCATGCAGTTGCTTGGGTACCACATCATCCTCTGCTTCTCGCAGAATATACTTAGAGAACACTGTTATTGAACCAGCGGGTAGTTTGTTGATCGTCGGAATATGGGTTGAATCCTTCCACAGGATGACTGTTTCCAGATGAAATGTTTTTCTATCAGGCAGATGGTGGAGAGTAGCCTGGTAACAAACAGAAGGGTCATTCCTGTGAAAGCAGTCGGCACAAACAAGGCTTGAGGCAAGTGAGAGGTGACCACCAAGGTCAACGGCTTCAGGATCAAAAAGCTCATCTGTGAAGATGGCTTTCCGCTCCGAAAGCGGTACAATTGCTAGGTTGTAGCTCCCATACGCGGGTCCATTTTGGACCGTACCAGACCGGGCACGGGGAACTCTAGTAGCGTCAAGGATGACAGGTACAGCGTGCAGCAGTTCCGTGGGATTACCATGTTCATCTGGAGCCCGTGCTGCAGACGCAAAGCTCTATCTGGCATCAGCCACGTCGGTGGGGAAAGCCTCCGGGTCAGGCCGGCTCCTGCTAGTATAGGAAAATACATACCAAGCGCAGATGAAAACGTGCAAGCGGTATATAACCCAATGGAACTTGTGATTCCGACAGCCCATATAGCTGCCTAAGGCTTTGAGGCGCCCAGGCCAGCTTGCGGCGTTTATTCGGATGATCAAAGGGCCCAGGCTGCTCGGGCCTGACGAAGGCACTAGCCAATGATTCTGGAACGCTACCTGGGACGGAGGAATTAGCAGAGGCTTTGAGGCAATCCACCTGAGACGAAGTTGATAAACAGTACCGGGATAAGACAATTCTGCCTTCATCACAGCCATCCTGGACCTTCCTGTCTCTGTCGCCGCCGACTGCCACGATACGAGAGTGATGGAAATCGGGCAATACAGGGCGTCAGATCGATAGGGGATCTTATCGGAGTGGCTCACGTGTTGATAGAGTGATAAGGGTGAGGGGGGCTAATATATCCATGTCCAATCGCCAGCCAGACATGATCTATTCCGCTCGCGACCAAGTGGTGCCCTATTGGGTTTCTTGCCTCCGCAGGTCTGGGAGAATGAAATCATACGCTCTCATACTGTATTTACAATCTTATATCCGAGACTTGGCGCCTCCGAGTCCGATCAATCATTCCAACCCCTGCACACCTGAGCAAGTATTCCAAGTACCAGGTACCTAGTACCCTGCCTAGCTGTCTGTGTCGGATACGACGGTGCCATTCACCGCACGGACGTTGCGATAATATGGGACTCCACCAGCATTGCTTTGAAAGACATCGGTTGTTTCACCGGTCGAGACCGAGCCCTCACCATCCGATGGCTCATAATAATATGCCGTACCCCATTGCTCAGTGTGCAGATCCAAAGCCCCAGAGGTGAAGGTATAAGTTGAAACCCCGAGACCACCTGTCGATTCGATGTCTAGCCCTCTGTGTATCAAGGCGCTAATGGAAAGCCCATCTTCCAGTCCATATGTCGTGTTACAAAGTAAGGGATATTCGAACGTAACGTCATCGGTGGTTTTGTTCCCTGTAAGCTGTGAAATCGAGTTTTGGCCGAAGGTTTGTTGCTTGTTCTTCTGGCTCAGTCCTTGCTGGTTCAAGAAACCATAGTTGGAGTACGACAGATTCTGACTCCATGAGTACTCAGAAGACTGGACGGTAAGTGTTCTCTCGGCCAAGACAGAGTATGACAGAGTTTCGTTCGTCCCGTTTCCACTCTGCGCCAGATTTCGAGTGACTTCAAAAGTTGGCGCAGGTGCAATTACCTCGGGTGCTTGGCCGTTCGTAGAGTTTGTAACTGATTGCGACACAGAGTCATCTAGGTACAGGAATATGGTGCCAGTGACCACCCAGTAGGAGCCAACAGTGTCAGAAAGAGTAACTGTTCCATCATCTGAAACATTCAACCCCGTGACCCTGATTTCAAACGAATGAGAGCGGTTATCCGTAAGCAAAGGGAGAAAGGGAGAGATATCTATCTCAGGCTGCCGTAGGTCAAAGGCGTCAATTCCCACAATAGGACGCCAGAAGCCGGGTGCGACACCGCCGGTGAAAATGATGGGAAACGGCCAGTCCACTCCGGCAAGGATGCCATCGATATAGAGCTGGACTTCACGGAAAGGAGAGAACCCATAGAGTTCACCGATAGTGTTGTCAAAGGAGTACTCATCAGCAGAGAGGACATTGGACCACCAGAACTCTTCTGTTGACTGCCCACATGCAGAAATAGAGACAACGGCACGGGAGGTTGTCGGAGGAAACTGATATAGCACGGTAGCATTGTCTGTTGGAAGCTCGAAATCGCTTGATGCATTTTGCGCTGATTTGCGTGCAGAAATAGGAAGAATGACATCGGGTGTCTTTACGTTGCCCTCATACGAGAAATATGCCGTCAGCGTGGTATTGTAGGACCCGGTATAGACGTCGGTGATGATGTTTCCAAGATCGAAGATCAATTTTTGCTTCTCCTTCCACAATACGTTGAACTGAGACATGTCTTTGATATAAGTCCAGATGATTCCATCAGTCGATGGCTCCGCTGTTGATGTACGGAACACCTCTGTGTCCCCAAGGTACATGAGCGCCAAACGGTCATACTGTGTGCCTTTGGAGGTGACAGTGAAATTGATGCGAACGGTGTCAAATGTACAGTCTGGCGGCTCGTAGATCCCTGTTTTACATCAGTATCCCATCGGATTACTAAGGGACTGCCCCCCCCTTACCGACGTATGGCTCTCCGTAGCTATAGCCAAAGACATAGTCCATCAATAGAACCTCTTCATTACATCCAGCCTTGCCATGACTTATAGGGACCGGTTGATAGACCTCAAAGTCCTCCAGAAGGGCCCGCGCTGGGGAGAATAGCAGAGAGCCTAGGCAGAAGACGGCGTAAATGGAGGCCAACATGATTGCGGCTAATGCTATGAGATGAGCTTAAGTTCGATTGACCCTCTGAGTTCGTCAGCACTCCTAGGATGGGAGTTTTTCTTAACCTAAGAACGAGGTAGAACAAAGCTGCTCGGTGGATGTCGAGACTTCTTCCTGAAGAGCAATGGTAGAAAATATATAAGTGAGCGACGAGAATAGGTGCTATACGCTCCCGAGGAATCCCCGATGCACAAAAGGAGCGTCCTAAATGAATGGTATTGATGCCTGTAGAGGGTGCATATAACGGCCGATGTCGATGCTCCCTCTGGGGCCGAGGAGGGTATTTGTACGATATAAAAGGCAACCGAGATTTTGGCCCGGGAGGGGGAGACATTTTCAATCGGTGGTGCATGCTATGCTAGTGACTAGCTGGGTTCTATGGCCATGAGTCGCCGAAATGGACGTCCCCCGTGGGCGTGGTCTATTTTAGCCTGCCTTCTGCCGACGGCGTACGACTCGGGCTGATGGTCATGGATGGATCGGCCGGTGGGATTGGTGACGAGGTTGATGGTATTATTCACGCAAAGTATAGTGCTATGGGGACATGGAACTGACCGCCAGTCCCGCTTGAAGAGCGTCTGTGCTAGCTTGATTCAAGGCTCAAGCATTATTGCCGGCCGTCCATCAAGGACAGCCAGGATGCATTGCCCCTGGCGCTTGCCGTGAGCCGATGATAAGCTGCACAGTGCCACAGATACGACAGGGGCGCCATTGGAGCAGCGCGGGCGCGAGGGATCGATCATAAATGAAAAGCCCGTTAGTACCTGGCATTTGCAGGAGGCGAGGCGCACGCCGGCCAATCATGTCGGGATTCGAAATGACTCCTGCATGGTCGAACTGATAGTAAGGTCTTTCCCCTCTTTCTACCCCGACGGACCACTCCGGCGTATGGCCAGTACCCTAGTACCAGTAGTAGTATGATAGTACTATCTAGATACTCCGTACCGAGTAGGTACATGGTATGACCGATGTCGCCTGACGACTCTCGCCGACCCAGTCCTTCATTTCTCTTATCGCCGAGATCGACCCAGGTGCAGATTCCCCTGGTCTAAG
Source organism: Aspergillus carbonarius ITEM 5010 (assembly GCA_001990825.1). Taxonomy (NCBI): domain Eukaryota; kingdom Fungi; phylum Ascomycota; class Eurotiomycetes; order Eurotiales; family Aspergillaceae; genus Aspergillus; species Aspergillus carbonarius. The sequence goes on from KV907497.1 coordinate 81,127, forward strand.
AAATAGTACCGAATACCTGAGAGGACAGGCAGCGGACCGAAAAATACGCGGGTGGGGGTCATGCCCTTTCTTGTTGGATTCGTTTATGCCGACATCATAGTAGTCGTCCCTCCCCACTGGCCACGGGCTAGTTCCACCCTCCCAATGCGTCTACCTACTTCCCCCCCCCCCCGGCCGATAGCAAACCCAGAGATGGCCGAAGCCACAAAATCGCTAAGAAAACAAAAGAAAATCAGAACGGCGGTTGTCCTGGTCCAATCTCACCATACCCAGGTGGGTCAGGAGTCAAAGTGAGTGTTAATATACAAGAGGGAGGCCTATCTCGGAGCGGCAAGAGACCCTCATCCCTGTTCCGGCAAAGAAATCTCCGAGCATAACGGTTCACATGAAAAGACGCCAGGCACCAAGAATCAGTGCGGCGGTACCGGTGCAAACACCCCTAGGAAGATCGGTCAGCATTGGAACTTTGCGGCGAGTCGGGCACCACTTACATGAGCCATTGTAACGTAGAGAACTTGACAGCCTCCACGCGCTCCCTCAACCCCGCTACCTCTTGCTCAATCCTTGTTTCGGTCTCCTTTATTCTCATTTCTTGACCATTGGCTTCCTCCCGGATACGGCCCTTCTCAAGATTCAGATCAAGACGAACCGACGCTTGCGTACGTCCGATCTCGTCGCGTAGGCGCGAATTGAGCTTGGCGAGGTCTGCGGCGATCTTCTCATGCGAGGAGCGAGTCAGCTGCGCTTCGGTAGAGTCTGCGTTGAGTAGCTCAGAACGCAATTTGGCGAAGTCAACTTTCTGGGTGTAGGCTGATCTTTCCGTATCTATAGGCATGCTATAAGAAGCCACATCCTTGGAATGTAGCACAGCGCAAGGAGCGACTAACCTTCCCGAAGCACCATGGTCCGAGTCAGATTCTGGATCGATTCTTGGATGACGTCGTTCAGGACCCTCATCATGGCAACGGCCTGCTCTTCGCTGAACCCTTCATCCTTCAAACGCTGAACAAATTTCAATGTGTCAAAGTGGTGGTCCCGTTGATGCGGGGCAGACGCATGGAAAGCCCTCCGAGCAGGGTTGAAAGTAGCCACATAGACACCGTTGTGTCGGATAGGGTTCCCGAGGGGCTCTGCGGCTGGTCGACTGGTCGCCTTGCCCGCTGACGGAAACCGTCTTGCGATCGATGATGACGTGCCAACCTCTCGGGATACTGCGGGGAATCCGGCGCGGGAGAAGGATGAAAAGGTCAAGGTGTGTAGTTGTCCGGCAGGGATCCAGCTCCGTCCAGGATGCTGCTTCGGTTGGCGTTTTGCTGAAAGGGCGGTGGTCTGGGGAGAAGTGACGGTGGTGCGGGCAGAGGAGCCGTTCCAGGTAAGACGGGGGAGGATGGAACGGGGCACCTCCGTTACGGATTTCTGCGGCGCCATAGTTCTCGACGATAGCTGATATGATCCGGGCAGTGGAGAGTAAGGGACGGAAGGGTCGCCAACACGAGGTCGCGAGATAGGCTGAAATTGATCGAGCAGATGTTGGATGATGTTGTATCGTTTCCCGCGGAAACATTTCGATCGATCGATGACTAACACCCTCTGGTGGCCGCCACCGCGCATGTGATCGGCGACCTATCTATGAATACGGAGTGCCTAGACCAACCCTTCTCAGCGGACTGGTTCTTGTTTATATGAACTGCCTTATATGATGACTGGCATCTGAACAGCAACAGGAGACTTATATTATAGGGCCATCAGAAAGGGTCAGATCCGGCCGATTTACTGGGCTGACCGTAGTGATTTGCAACGGGTCATAGGTACTACTCCGCGGAACGCGGAGTGTTAGCGGCACAATAAAGAACTGACCTATGTCTACCATGGATCCGGGCAACGTTCACACGCAGCAACCAAGGGATGGGAATTTTCATTCTAGATATGGAGTCTAGTGTTTTCGTGACCAAATTCCCTTAGCGGCATAGATGGACAAGACGGCAAAATCCAAGTGGCGAAATATCAAGGATGCTAGAGGCGGCAATAGACATTTTCTCGCGTTTCCTTATTTACGGACAACGCCAGTCCCCGTGGACCAATGGCTAACATCTAGCCGCTATAGCCATTCATATCTTCCTTGGACGTAAAATGGCATTATGCCTTTAGATTGTACCTCTATAGCTGGAAGAGCTGTCTCAGTTGTCTCACGGTATCATCAGGATCCTCGACTGAATGACCGATCGTCCTAGGGTCACTGTAGATTTCGTAGTCATTGCCTCCAGGGAACGTCTTGTCTCCAAAGAAGTGGATCGTTTTGTACTCTATACCTGTGATGTCCTTTTCAGCCTCAATATGCTGTAGGCAGTAGGTCTTGTCCCAGCCAGTCGGGAAAACGTCGAACGAGATTTCACCGCCGATCGAATAACTATTAATGAGAGTTGTTAATCTCCAATGACGTGCGCGCAGCCCCAGTAGCCCGTATCACTCTACATACCTAAGACCATAGTCGGGGAATTCCTTCTTAAGCGCATCCACAAGATCCCTGCGGATGTTATGAATAGTGTCATATCTGCCAACGTTATTAGCTAATTGGTTCCTGGGATGTACCTGGCCGAGCAATAGCGCGTATACATACGCTTCAAACTCCTTCCTTTCCTCGGTGCTGGCATTTCTGCCAATAGGGCTGACGTTAATCATGCCATTACGGAATTCAACAAAGGTACCGCGCTTCTTGGGAAGCTCCAACTTTGCAATGTATATGAGGCAAAAGTTGACCAACTTCTGGTATTTTTCTTCTCCCAGCCACTGAATGAAACTGTTGCTGACAAGAGGCTTGCCCAAACGGAAAGCAATCAATCCATTCTCGGCAAAGCAGAAATCGAAAAGGGAGGTGACGTTCGTTGAGGGTGTGCCGAGTTGTTCTTGCTGCTTGGGAAGATTCGAGCCACCGACCTGGGCAATGTGAGACCGCGCGCCGTCCTACTGGAACGGAGACAACTAACAAATCCAATGGCGCACTTGTGACGCAGTTGAGAGAGCAGACTAAGCATTTCCGACGTGACATTCTGCGTTGACAGGACAAGTCCAGGTAAGCATAGGTCTGTATTGAATCTGGAGTCACTGGGAAATATCATTGAACCATGGTGATTACTTACTGCTCTTGCAGGCGTTAGTGTCTTGTCGACATCAAAGAGCACGATTGTGCCCTTCAGGGGGCGGTCCTGCAGGGCAGGATACACACTTGCTGCTTCAGTAGCCATGATTGATATGGAGATGGAGAAAGTTGAGAAACCGGGTAGGGGAGAGACTGGAGGCAAAGCCGAGACTAATTGAGGGGCAACGGGCTAAGTATGTATCTTTTCAGGGGCGGACGTGTCACGACCGCATGCGGTGAGCTGGAACAACAGCAGCGGGGATCGTTCCAGACATGATATAATACGGCTTAACCATTTCGGGCTGCGAAACACCAAGGCCCGACCAAAGGCGGTCAGTCTCCAATTCTCGGTCCGGACGCGGATGATCCACGTGGGGTTTTGGACGGCTTATCGATAAGTGAGATAAGCCGGATGCTGAGAGGGAACATGGGCAGTGTGTTCCGTTGGGCCGTATTTCGTCCATGACAATATCTACGTAGTTCATGATTCAAATCCCGGAATAGAAACAGCATACGGACTGTCTCTCGAGTAGAAGCCATATTGTAATGGGAGCTATAAACCAATCAAGCCAATTGGGTAAAGCAACAACACCACCTAGTACTTCTAGCAGTACCAACTTGAACACCTTCCCATTAAAACTACTTACTACTACTGTGCCAGATCTCAGCGGCCCAATGTGGTTTGGAATACCTTGGCCGCTAGTTCGCTCAGCAACCGTGCACGATCGCTCCGGGGAAGCTGGAGGAAGACATCGTAAACGCTCTTGCCTTTGGCGTCTCGAACCGCTCCAAGCCGGTTACCAGCGACTGCACCAGCCAATGCCCCTGGAGCATTTGCTACAATAAAGCCGAGAGCGCCACCGCTGATCCCACCTACCATGGACCAGAACCGAGATGTTGGATAAGATTGAGTCTGGCCATTGGCATCCGTGTCTTCGCTGGCAAGACCTTCTTCACGCAGCATCTCTTCAAACACGGACCCAAACTGCTCGGATGCACGGTGCTCACTATCATCTGTGCCAAAGCCGAAAGCCGACCAGGGAAATCCTCCGGCTCCTCCACGAGGTATTTCCTCCTCTTCCTCTTCCACGCCGCCCGCCATCCGTGTCGCGTCATACTCTCGCCGACGTGAGGCATCTGATAGCGTGTAGTAGGCATCACTGATTTCTTGAAACTTGCGCGTCCGGGCTGGTCTGTCCGGCGAGTCGACAGGGACTCTGTCTGGGTGGGACTTCAAGGATTCTCTGCACGGTTTAGAGCCTGTCTGAACTCCCCGGTGGGGGGGGGACTCACCTTTTGTATGCATTACGGATCTCTTGCTGCGTCGCATTGGGAGATATTCCTAGAACTTTGTCTATATTTGCCATAGAGTCAGACAAATACGCCTGCTTTATTATCTTAGTGTAGTGACTTACAATAATCCCGTTGTCCTGCTCACACATAGTCAGCTAGGCCGGCAGAGTTATAAGACATACTGGTATACACCCACTTGTCATAGCTATGTTGTTTGAAGGCTAATAGGAGACCGTGTGAGAATCTATATCAGAGCGTGGCGATGCTTGAGAGTCAGATGAGGAAGAGTCAGATTGGGGTAGCACTTTTTTCCTGGTGTCCAGATCATGACTCGGCGCGGGGAACATGACATCGATGAAATCTTTATGCCTCAGGCAACAACAAGCACGGCATTCGCTTTACCTCTCAAAGAACCTCCGATCCGACTTACCTACTGGTCGGATCCTTCTTACTAACACCAGAGACGGGAAGCCCCTGAGCCTGAGCACCAATAACAGGGGTGGCTCAAACGTTAAGGATGCCGGAACCACTGTCACCAGCCACTCGGGGAGTGTCGTACGTACGCCGCAGGTGCTAAGAACATGCGCTAAGCACCGTATAGTGATGGTGTTCAGCTTTGCCTCCTGCTCAGATGGGGTCTCACCTCATCCCCTCCCCCTTCTTTTAACCTCCTCGCGCGGCTCGTCTTGCTACTTCTGTATGCATTCAATTGATTTCCGCCCCCCCCCCCCAAAACCAACGCCCTTCAGAAACTTGAGTCAACCCCATCATCGACCGGAATCTTTCGATTTTCCATCAGGCTGGGCTTGACCATCAATTGGCTATAGGTTACACAAAGGCTTCGAGCTTGTCACTTTTCGATACCCGCACTGAAATCCAGCTGTGGAGCTGACCACTACGGCAAGGAAACTAGATCTCGAATTGTGTGCATTTGTAGCACGCTACGACTCCACAATAGCGCAAGTGCTTTTTACGTGCACACAATACATTCAGAGGGGTCATTGATCCCTTCGTGCCTTCAGTTATTTGTCTCAGCAACGTTATCATTTGCACACCATCAGCGGCTGAGCATCCAAATCTGCCGATAAAAGTGACCACCAAGTCAAGATGGGTTGGTTTGACGGAAAATCCTCATCCTCGTCTTCCCACGCACATGTCCGCCGACGCTCTTCCCCTTCCAGACGATCCACTTATTCATCCCATCATCCTCGTCACTCTACCCCCTCGCTCTTGAGTATGAATGGTGGTGGCAGTCGCGCAGGACGTACCAGTCCATCGGTACTCTCATCGTCATCGTCGCGACGCGCACGGCCCCGATCCGGCTTCGTGCAGCGGGTGGTCCGCTACATCAGACGCTTGCTCCGTGACATTTACGACTACGCCCGTCGCAATCCGGTGAAGGTCCTCATTCTAGTTGTTATACCGCTCCTCACGAGTGGTGTCTTGCAGAAATTGCTCGCCATGGTTGGCATCCGCCTTCCAAAAAGCATCTTTGGTGGAAGTACCCCAAAGTCTAGCAGCAATAGCATGTCAGACACTATCAAGGGTCTCATGAACATTGCGAAATTGATGATGTAGTCGCTGAAAACTTCGATCTTCATCTTCATCTTCTTCGGCTTCGGCTCGGTTTGGGGGGGGGGGGGGGGGGGGGGGGAAGTAATAAAAAATCTTATTAAAATTATAAAAAATTCTTTCCAGAAAAAGTTATTTATAAGAAAGACTAATTTATTTATAGTTAGTTTTTTTTTTAAGTAAATTCAATTCGTTTACTATCATGCTCTATGTAGTCTACCTGGCTTCTTAGCCTGTCACAAAATTTAATTCCCTTACTGACTATCATACTTTACATATTCTACCCGGCTTCTTAGCCCGTCACAGATAGCTGGGAGGGCCTAGCCCTTTTCAAAGGTTGCACTGTAACATTTTATTACTGCAACATGAATTTTTTATATTTTGATTTATATTTCAATTATATGTTTCTTTATATTACTTATCATCTTTTATCCCCCGGGCCGTGAAGATTGAATAAATAATTGAATTTTAATAAATATTTAAGTATATAATGAATTAAATAAATTAAATGAATTAAATGAATTAAATGAAATTAAATAAATTAAATAAATTAAATAAATTAAATAAATTAAATAAATTAAATAAATTAAATAAATTAAATAAATTAAATAATAATAATTATATAATATATTAATATCCAAAATTATGTAAACAGTTTGAATCGGTTTTTCTGGTTAAGATCAATAATTTTAAAACTGAACCTCTTGTCCTAGCAGTACAGTTTAAAACTGACCCTTTTCTTAGTAGTACAGTTTCAAACCGACCCGTTTATTAAAACAGCGCGGTTTGAAAATATTAATAAAACCACACCGGAAACCTAACGGTTCAGGGAACCGACCCGTCAAAAAACCGAACCGGGCCATCACTACTGCATATTACCACAGAGAACGACAGGTTGAATGATGCGAGGGTCCCAATCCTTACAAATAAGGAACAAGAGGCGGAAATTTCTGGCAGAACACATCTGATATACACTTCTGGCCCACGCTAATAGCTTTACCAACAATTCCTAGCCTTCCTTAGCCAGATACACCAGCCATGTCGCCAAGTGACCAGCAGAACGATGCGAATTTCGCCCAAGTAAGTTTATCCCGGCGGGGCACCTGTTACTCCGCCAGTAATACATGGGTTCAAAAGCGCGTGATGTACTATATTGGTTCACCGTACATAGATGCTAACCGATTAACACAGGCTTTCAAGGACATTGCAAGGTATGCACACGAGACAAGTCGTCACTCCATATAATTCATGCCTGATTATTGGTAAATAGTGGCGAAAAGACAGCGCTAGCGCTGGAAAATCACCTAAAATCCTTGGAAGATAAAATAGACGAGTTACTTAATGCGTTTGAGAAGCAATCAAACAAACACGATCAAGTAGAGGAAGCAAGGGTGCCCGAAGTCAGTGACGAAGGGTTGCAAAACAAGTGTTCCAAATGAAAATGTCCGTCGGTATCTTTTTCCACCACCCCTTTCTCTGTGATGATACCATCAATAAGCACGGATGGTGTGACATCAAATGCCGGATTCCAAACATTGATTCCATTAGCAGCTATGCGCACCGTTTCCATTTCGATTTCGTTGGCGTCCTGATTATCACGCGGGCCTTTGACCCTGGTAACCTCAGAGGCTGGGCGTTCCTCAATTATGATTTCTTTCCCGGATGGAGTGGCCAAATCGATCGTAGTAAGGGGTGCAGCGACGAGAAATTTCACCCCGTGATACTTTGCAAGAACAGCAAGACCATAAGTACCTATTTTGTTTGCAGTGTCCCCATTAGCCGCCACCCTATCCGCACCTACTACGATGGCATCTACTTGTGCACCAGGTCTGGCAAGTAGAGCAGCTGCCATGGAATCTGTAATAAGGGTGGCAGGGAGACGGTCGTGGACCAACTCGAAGGCCGTCAGTCGAGATCCCTGATTATAGGGTCGTGTTTCGGTGCAATATGCATGGTGTAGATCCCCCGTTGATGCAAGTGCGCGAATCACTCCGAGAGCTGTCCCGTAGCCCGATGTCGCAAGAGAACTGACAGTAGGTTAAAAAAATCATGTGTAGCCAGCTGACTTGCTTTGTTCTTACCCCGTATTGCAGTGCGTGAGGACGGTGGCCTTTGAATCTCCCACGGCATTTGACAAGATCCATTGAGCACCATACTTCCCAATGTTCTTATTGTCCTCGACATCTTTCGCCAGCATTTCCTCTGCTGCCTGTATAAAAGCAGCAGCAACGGTGTGCCCAGTCGATTGGGGCCGTTGTGTACAATCCCTAACAACGGCCTTGAGTTTCCGAGCAGCATCGCCAAGGTTTACTGCCGTAGGTCTGCTGCTAACAATATAATCCAGCTTTCCCATAATAAAGCCTTGGACCTCTTCGGCATTTTGGGAGATCTCATTGCGTGCTATGAGTTTGTGAAGCTCGGATGCAAGAGCGAGGGCTGCAACAATAGCAATAGCAGGAGCGCCTCTTACTCGCATGTCTTTTATCGCATGCCAGGCTTCCTCAGTTGTTTCTATTGCTATAAAGCATTCCACATATGGAAGCTGGAGCTGGTCGATGATGGACAAATTGCCATCACTATATTTGATTGCTTGCAGAGTCATGATTCGGGTTTCGAAAAGAGGCGAGTAATGCAGTTCTTTGGGAAACTCGTTGTGACACACAACTCTTAGTAAAAGAACACAAGCGCAAACAAGAGAAAAGATCGTCAGCCAGGCGGACAAACACGAAAGTTGAGAAATCTGACACGGCCTAGCGTGGTGGTCTGTAATGATACCTGGGGCTAGGATCACACTTTTAACGGTTAGGTGGGGCAAGGAATTGGGAGGTGTATCTACAGGATGATAGGCACACTGCTTCTCGGTATAAATTCATCTACGTCGGAACCCACAGCTGGGACATATCTCCCTTAAAAATATTTGGCCTGCGTAGAGTGAAATTATTTTTATATTAGATTATGATGGATGTTATTAATTCCGGTGCTAGTTTTAGCGGATGATGTTTTTGCCCTATCAGATCTTCGCCCGACTGTCTTTTGAAGTTTACCGGCGACTATCGGAGCCTTGAACGACAGAGTATTGTGTTGCTACATGATTTCTTTCAGACTTGGCGCGTCATACGGCCTTCCTCATCTAGATCTCATACCGAGCTCGTATAATAAGAATATGCAAAGGCTCGGGGGAAATTTGCTCTCTCCTGTCCTACTGGGACTCGAAAACAAGAATGAAGGCCCCATCAGTGCTATAATCCAGACTATTGAACAGAGCCGCCAGAAATTGAAGGCATATCAATGTGCGGAAATATAAAGCACTATACACCTCATAATAATATTGTTAGAAATGCCAATCTCGTTAGGTCTGACATGACAAACCATTGTTTCCTCGAATAAAGGCATCCCCATAACTGCGCGTCAATTGTCCATTAACAAATTCGTCTGACTTCTCCAGAGCTATATTCATATAGCCGTCTACCGATTGAAGTTCTCCTAAATAGCTCGTTAGCAATACATTCCTATACATCGCCTCCTCAATTCTGAGGAAGGAAAGACGCTAACATAATTTCAGGGGGTTGATGATGCTAGGGTAGAAGGCGAAGGTATAATTACCTTTATAGACAACTCCAGAGTTCAATTTGACAGTGACTGGGGCGCCGATGATCTCACCCAGGAAAGTTGATGGATCCTTGCCATCTGATGGTGCGCCGTTCTCCATTTTGTTGCCCTTCCCTTCTTCTATCTTGTATTTGTGACCCGAAGGGCTGGGAGTACTCAGGAGCTGCCAGGTAGCTTTTCTTTTCAGACAATTGCAGAAGATATTGGGTATCACCGTTAGCCCGAAGGGGACTAGGTGATCGCCGGGAAGATTCAACACGTGCTGTCTGGCGGGGACCGTACCGTACCTAAGTACCTACTTTGTCATCAGTTCTTTGGTGTACCAGTAATGCTGTCTAAACTTGATCTTGGCGACACGAAGCTGCTGGCCCCTGATAACCGCTCATTTGATTTACCCTCAGCACTTTTTGTCACCCTGTATACTTCAGAACTGGCCTCGATGCGGTCTTTTTTCAATAAGCCTTCATGGGCAAGCAGGGGGGCCGAACAAGCAGACTTAGATTTTTACCGGCATGCTGGCCAAGTCTACAATGATATTATCACCGCAAATCAAAAAGCACGTATTGGACGACTCTCAGCGGAAAAAGACACCCCCAAACGTCGGCGTCTTTCTTCTATCCAAGCCCCGGACATTAGCATATCCAAGCCCATCAATAATGGTGAAATGTCGCGCAGTGCGGAACAGTCATTGAACATCGGGGCCGGCTGTTGTGATGACTCGCAAGAAAAAATGAACAGCAACAGTCATCAATCCCGAACCACATCTATTGATATCTCGGCTGCAACCGCAAAAAAGGCCAACGTCCAAAGTTGTGAGTCATCGAGAGATGTGAAGCTGATTCATATTGAGACATCTGCTGTGGCCTCACAGCTTGCGGAGGGGATTAATGTGAATACAAAAGCCCCGGTCAAAGGCTCATGTCGCCAGGATGCCCAGGAAATTATTGAGAATGCTGTGGCTCATAACCACCACCTCGCGCATGAGAAAGCGATAGTTCAGATTCTGATTACTTCAAAAATCCCAAATACAAAGCCATTGATTGTTCGCCGGAGAATGCACCAGCCATTAAAAGATGTTCGCCTCGCATGGTGTAACCGTCAACAATTAAGCAGAGAAAAGCAAGCTTCAGTCTTCCTGACTTGGAAGGGCAAGAGGCTGTTCGACGTTACCACGTGCCGAAGTCTGGGAATACAGACAAACCGTGGTAGTTTTGTCGGGTTGGAGTATGATCCTTTCGAGGTAGATGGCGAGGATATACAAGTTCACATGGAAGCTGCCACTGAAGAAAGTCTCGGCAATATTCTACGACACTTACCGACTGTGATCGACTCCGAGTCTACCTCTGACCCTGCGGGGTTTACTGGAAGGAGTTCATCCGCCGACAAAGTTATTCTAAAGTGTCCTGGTTTTGGTGATCTGAAGGTAACGTTCAGCTTGGAGATGCAGGTATCACAGCTAGTTGTTGCCTTCCGCGATGCCAAGCAAATCCCTGCAGGACGTGAAGTGTTCCTTGTATTTGATGGTGACCGCTTAGATCCCTTTTTAAGTCTTGCAGACTACGAGCTCATTAATAATGACCTCATAGATGTTATAATAAAATGAACACTATATCAAAATATATTGAATATGATTAATCTTACATATCTTGAGTTAACTGAATCATTTGACTGTGTCTTCCCTTGCTATTCGCAAGAAACTTCCGGATTCTTCCCCTTGTTGTATTTCAATATTCGGCCATGTTTCTTCCAGGACAGACCAATAACCATATGCTCATACTATCATCCCACTAGAATGCTGCTGATATTTATGTTACCAATTGATTTCTTTCCCCCTTATATTGTATTGCGTACTGCTGGCATTCTTTATACACCCACACCTAGAATGGCCAAGTACTGAGCTTCGGCGGCAGCTCAGCGTATGAGAATTACCGATAACGTAAGGCACTAACTTTTTCCCACTCAGCGCACCCCAAGCACTCGTTCATAGGAAACACGACTTTTGTCTCCCACTCTATCCTGGAGTGTCATTTGAGCCTGAAAATGAAGCTAATTACTGTCAACTTTTTGGCTTGTGCTGTGAAGGGTTGCAAGGCAGCTCCTGCATCATATCCACTACATTTTCGAGATGCTGAACTAGAACTACAAGAACTTGAATTTCAGCCAGAGTTCATACTGAACATTATTCCTCGAATTGACTGGGAAGGGCTGCGGATGATGGCTAATGAGGTGTGTACTTAAAATCTGATCAATGTTGTTACATGTTGTGTAGGCTGTCTGACCTTACTCAATCAGCTCGGTTTTCCTAAAATCCCTGATAATAAGCCAGAAGGAGATGCGCTCAATGATGAACAATTGCTAAGAGAACTTCATCGTTTATTGTTGGAGACTCAGGTTGTCGAAGGAAGACTGTGTTGCGGGAATTGTGGTCATGAGTACATGATCAAAGAAGGAATTGCTAATTTCCTTCTCCCTAGTCATCTGGGTTTGATGATCCCCTCCATTGCATAACTGCACGCCTGCTAATCAAGCCTAGTCTGAGATCCTCAAAATGAAATGTGAATCAAGTGGCCTCGATCACTCAATCGGACATGCCGTCTTGATCTAGTCATGTCTTCCCTGGCAGTCAGTTGGCAGGATTCCACCTTGCTTGCTAGCTTCCATCAGTCAGCTCTGCATCCAATTTTGTCACAACCAGGCCAAAAACTACTGATGCAACATGCCACTTTATCAAAGACGGGAACTATTTTAGGACCCGTTAATCATGGGTGCTTTTGAGTTGGCAAATCCTACCATGAGATACAGACCACCTTGTCTTAAATACAATTCTACGAACCGGATGCAAGTCATTTTCTCCCCAACCGTTTCCAAATGAACGCCGCCAGAATAATGCATCTATCGATAAGAAGAAACTGCAGACCAAGACCATGACCAAATTGGATGGCAGAATTGGTATAGGGGGAGAAGGGAAAGAAAGAAAAGAGTAACGGAAAGGAAGCCCTTTGCTTTGGTTTCATCATGTCTTAAGCGCTCTAGTTGAGGAACCCTTTACACCCAGTTGAACCACAAAGGCATGGAATCCTATCATCACTATCCCACTCCCTCTCGAATTTGTAGTCATAGGTCAGTTCTTCGTCTATTCATGCGGTATGTTAGCACAGCTTCAACTTGGCCCACAAGAAATTTTTGCTAGGTCCACTTACCCCTTTCAATGTCACGTAAAGCATATATGACGATCCGCTTGCTGCCATCGACCTTTATTATCTTGGCAGTGCAATTCGGCGTACAACTATGGTTGATAAACCTAGCAATTCCGCCGCGCTTTGTGGCATCTATAACGGTGTTCTCATCGATACGAAAAAGGTAACTGCTACCGATTCCGCTCTTCAAATAACGCCTTTCTCGCATGTCTGCAACCTGTTGCCGCACCTTCTCTCCCACGTATTCAATGATCATATCATTCGCAGATATGTTCTCCTCTGCATAGAGGCCCCAGTTATGGATAGCTGACCGGGCGAAGCGAACTGGTTTCTTCCGCTTTTTCAACTGATTGAACCGGAGAACATCACCCTCGCCACTCTGGGTGGGAAGAGCCTGTTTCTGAGCATTGATATCGGCAATAAGACGGCGATTATTGACCCTTGTTGATCGGGAAGTGGATTTGGATATTGTTTTTGCTGCAGCAATCCTTGCGGCTTCAGCAGCAACAGCGTGTGGGTCACTCTTTGCCCTAGCCTCTCGTTCCTCACGAGCCCTTTGGACTTTAATTCGATGTGGTAAGTATTTCGACTTTTCTGACTCCAAGATTCGCTTCCTTCCTTCTGTCCTCGCTGCACCAGTGATATTCGAAACGTAGTAGCCGGATATGCTAGTCTCTTCACGTACGGGACCGGATACTTCGGGGCGATTGAGTGCCTTGATTTCCTTCTGTCTCCAGGCCCAAGCCGAAAGGTTCCCGACATTAGATCTCGAAACCTCGCCCAGGACATCACGGAGGAAGCACAGGTCCTCCTCGTCCTTTATCAAATTCTGCCAACCATCGAGATCAAGCACGATTGATTCGTCATCCTCGACCGTTGAACGAGGCTCGTCATTTGACACTCGCCACTCAATCTCCGTTCTAGGTTCATCCCGCTGCTTACCATGCTCAAAATTCCCCACCGAGGATAATAGATGGCGATGATCCTTGCCGATGTCTTCAAATTTAAGATTAGAGCTCCATGAGCGCATAAGAGCCACTGCGTCATCTTTCTGACCATCTGCCAGTATATGGCATTGAGAGCCGGCGGGATCTGTGATGCTTACAGAGGGGTCATCCGCCGTTGAGACATCATCTTGGATGGCTCCTGGCCCAGCGGACGAGCGTCTCACGACCTGGCCCTCCTCTGACTCCCCCGCAACATCCCCATCAAAGAACCCACCATCGTCTTTCTGCCTCTTCCGCGCCCTGGCTCTTTCGCCGTCCCGTTTCCTTTTGCGGGATGAGGGGGAGAGATCTCGGGTGACATGCTGTAGAGCCTCGTTGGGTGAACCTTGAGATATATCGCCCCTCGAATTGTCTATGTCACGAGACCTATCGCTATCTACCTGCCTTTCCGCAACAGATAAGTCCTGTGGTTCAGAAGCGAATCTATCGATGTCTTCTTCTGAATCAGAGGTCTCAGAACTCAATCGACTTGGGGCACGACTATCCAAATCTTCGGTGTCCCTGGTAAAGGGTGTTCTCTGCTCATCGTCTGAATCATCCACATCGTGTAGTTGCTGGAGTCGATGGTAAAGGGGCCTGACTTCCTTCCTTCTCAGAGGCTGTTTCCGTCTCTCATCCAAAAAGGCAGTGTTTGTGCGATCCAGCCGATGGGCCTTTCTGATTCGTGGAAGGGCAAGTATGTTGAGGCTAGATGAACCCAGAGGATTTCGGCCGGTTGAGAAGTCGGAACGCGAATCTGGTGTGCCAGCTGAGCTGTCGACGTCGATCCGGAACATAGGCCTTTTGGCTCCCTCGGGATCAGGAATCCCCAGTTTCTTCCTCTTAGTCGCATGTCGATCTGGATCCAGGTAGTCATACAAAGCCGGCGCAGCGATTCGAGACTTCACATCTTCAAGCAGTTTATCCCTTAAATCCCGGATGATTATTGCCACCACCTCTTTGCAGGGATCCAGATCAATAGCACGCTGTCGTTTCTCTTCCTCAACATCCAATTCTGCTTCTCTTTTTAGCCTATCTTTTTCGGCTCGCTCTCGCTGTTCGGCCTGCAATCGTTGTGGGCTCGGACTTCGCTCGTAGTTAGGGTTTCCATAGGGCTGGCTCTCCATGTTCATGATGTACGTGAATAGGGGCTTCATATGGCACATCTTGTAGCACCGCTCAGTTTCCTCCTCGCCGCGCCTCGAATTCTCAAAAACAATGTAATACCCAGTTTTATCGCAACGGATGTCTTTCCAATCAAACAATTTGAGTCTCTTCTTTAGATGCGGAACGGTAGTACTGAGCACCGGTACATAGCAGTGTGCGATGAAAATATACGGGTCACGCTTGATCTGACTCAATATGGGAATTTCTTCAACCAGCGATGGCGCAACAGGCCTCAAGAAGCTTGCCCTTGGTCCTTCGGGAACGGCAGCCGTAGGACGTAATGAGGACCTCCCTGAAGGGCCTTTGGGGGCCGTTGGAGGAGGCTCATTGTTCTTTGTCGATATGTCCGTCTTGAGCTCTTCTGCGACTAGAGAATTATTCTTGTCTCCCATCCTCTGAGAGTCAATTGTCCTTATGACTATCTTCTCCGAGACGACACCATCACGGTCCAGCTCAACCCTGATCCTGCGTGTCCCAATGCGCTGCTCCTTTTTGCATTCATAATAGGCTCGCCTGGCCGCGCTTGCCGCAAGAACAGGTCCGCCTCCTCTGAACGACGCACTATCTTTGTACTTGACAGAACATACACCAAGGAATCTACCGGTTATCGGATCTGTGCGGTTGTTGATTTCAGCAATGTCTCCGAAACTTGAGAACAATGCGTTGATTGGAGCAATTGGAGTCAAAGGATCAAACCCAGTGACTACTATCTGTGCCGGGGGTCCAGGACCAATGGTTGTCGAAGCGTCATATGCCCAGGGTTTCAAGGAGTAAGGAGCCGGTCGATACTTTGTCTTCTGCTTGCAACCAGCACCACGTGAATAATTGGGAATTTTGAGACGAGGGTCCGCCGGTCGATCGTCTTGTCCATTTGAGACAATGTCCACGTAACGCGCTTTTCTTCGCTTTTCTTTTGAGGATACTCGTCTCTCGGAATCAGGATCATACGTTAACTTCCAACCCCTCACACTTCCAGCAGGGCGGCTCTGCGATCGCGGCGTCGGCGGGGTTTGTAGAGGCGTCATGGCAGGCTTGATATCTTCGGTCTTGGAAATACGAGAACTCTCGTCAATCCCGTTTATAACCCTCGCGTGGGGTGGGCTAAGCTTCTGGGTAGGCGACGATTCTGCATTAGTGAGCGGCGTAAGCGTATCCAGATGTGCTTCGTTGCCATATGCCGTGCTTTGATTATGGGTCGATGAGCGGGAAGCCGAGACGCTCACGCTTGCAGAACTTGCGGGACCATCGCCATTGACAACAGACGCTATCTTCTGGTCCTCCGCATAAAGCCTTGGTGTCGAATCATGGATCGCCTTAGGCTCTGGGAGAAGCGTAGGTCCTTCATCGCTATAACCTCGATCTGTATGGGCCTCAGAGCGAGGCCGCTCCCGGGTGGACTTGCGCTTCTGCTGGAGGACGGACGGTGCGGTTGGAAAGAAGTCTGCAAATCCTGCTGATGAGCGCGACATATTGAGAGGCGGCTACAAGCCAAGACCACAACAGCTGCAGCCACTAGGTAGCATCCTTAACAGTCGTCTACCACTTAGTGCGTAAATATATTGGCAGGAAATATCCTGAACTCAGGGCGGTAATGAGAGAAGTAGAACCAATGAATTCTGGACAGGGCGGGTAGGATCAAGAGAAGAAGGCTCGGGCGAAAATTAAAGAAAGAAGATAGGAGAAGAGAAGGGGCGGGATAGAAACTCTTGGGATGTAAAGAAGAAAAAAGATAATCAAAGAAAGAAGGGAAGAAAAGATCAGGGAGGATGTACGGAGGAAAGGACTAAACAATCTCGTTTACCCCGTTCTAGTCAACCCCTACCAACGCGACAGGAAAAACGCGCGCAGAAAGCGATTCATGGTAAGAACGCCGGTTGTAGAGTGGCGGGGAAACATAATAATCCATAAGATTACAGTAAATGGTTCGATTAGCACGGCGGTCGGCTATAGAAAGAGTCAGTCAGAACGACAAAAGAAATTAGAGACAATGACCAGGAAGTATTGTCCAATCCCAAAAGCGCTGTTATTGTGCAGGCGGTTTCTGAATTGTGACACTAAATATATGATTTCCTGTGCCTTTTACTTTCGTAAGGTCGCGGAGTAGAGAAGCCGGCCAACATACCACGCTTGAGGATATGGCGATCTAGCTTATCTTCGGCCTTGACCGAACGTTGCATGAGATTCCCCTCTATTCCTGTTCTAGCGGTGATCTTTAGATATCTTACATGGTTCTATCAATATTATCTGATCCTATATAAACCGTACTGACTTTGACTTGCTGGCAACAGATATCAGGTGTTCTCTTTTATGACTCTCCCCGAGCCCGTCCCATTACGCAATATACATGGGAGAAGACCAAATCTATCCCAAGATAAGACAACTATGTTCGTGCGATTCTCCCAGTTGCTACCCTTTGTCTCGGGGTTGAGGTTCTATATAGTAGTGCAGAAAAGAAAGAAGCTTTGGCTTTGGTGTTAGTTTGTAAGGCGACTGTATTATTCACAAGAACTAAGGTTAGGTGATGTATATCACAGTGAATATTACGATTATTGATGGATTCTTAGGATTCTAGAACAAGACGCGCCAGCATGCGATACTAGGCCCGTCAGTAGAAGACGCTGGTACTTCAAGTTTGTTAGCTTTTCTTCCAAGGCCCCTTTGGCCCGCACTCCGAACATATTACAGAGAAGAAAGGCATAGTACTAGTATAGGTTATTATCAGAGCCAATAAGACGTGGAGTCAGACAGTCTATATTTCCTGACCTTAGTATAGCATATCAGTGCACGAGGGTAATCTAACCCATACTATACTTCGATAATTACAGGAATGGTACACCAAACGCTATCAAGAAGATAAGAAGATGAGCTGTATAGATAAAACTATCACATGCTTGCCCATGGACACTTCCCAGCCTAGCATTACATCGACGTAGGTAGACAAAGGGCCATGTATCCAAGTAGGGGGTTTCTTCCATTGATACTGTAGTACAAAATGGTTGACTCCCTACCTAGACCAGCCTATACCTAGATATACTTGCTACCAACCTTTCATTGCATGCCGCATCTACTCTGAGGAATGAGATTTCTCAAGGATTTGAGTATTGCGACGCTGGGATACGATGTCCTATATAAAATAAAGCCATGGACAATTTCCTGCCTATGCGTCGTACATACTTATCTCCAATAGTTTATATACACATCAAACACTTCGTACTTATTATGTTTTTCATGATCACCAACTCCGTAGACATCCAGTGATTCAAAGAGAAGTTACCAATGCATCGGTAAGTCAGTTGTAAAAATAGAAACCTCAGCCTCCAGGGCCTCTCAAGGGTACAATACCTAGATAGTGGTGGTAGCTGTGGGGCCATAATATGTATCATATAACAATATACGGATTAGGCTACTCGGTACTAGGGGCGTAGTCGTAGTTGCCGAGGATACCATGTAGGCAGCTATTGGATTGAAGAAATGCAGAGTAGAAAGTCATATATTGACTAAAGCATCATAAATAGGGAACAAGCCCATAAGATTGCCAACTATATTAGTATGGTGCTTTATGTACTCCTTGCTTTATGGAATCTAAACATGAATCAGAAAACATGTGGGGTATCATAGAGGTAGAATTTTCACTTTCCATCAGTTGCTTCTTTATCCTTGCCACCAGATTAGCAGTATTCACCTGCATGCCTAAACTTCTATGCTAGGTATGCTGTCTCTGCCCAACTGTTTCACCGGTATCCAATAGAACAAACAGTACGGAGTAAGTAGCTTCTCTAACATGTTTTTGTAGTGTATGTTTGGAAAATTTATACTAAATCTCCAACCTGGCGGTAGAGATCTCCAATGCTCGACCACGGTGGAGATTTTTATCGGATATATGGCAAGTAGTATCTACCTAGTTGGTCTAGGAAGGGGGGCCTCAACCAAATTTGTGTTCCAATTCTCCACGGGCCAGATGAAGTAGATACCATCAACAGATAAAACACGGTAGCTTCTTAGAAGTTAGATGGTCTCCATATCCATTTCCACGATCTTCCCCTCCCCCTTTTTTACCCCCTCATTGGGTAAATTTCCAAGGAAGCTGACTGGATAAGTACCAGTAGCTACTGCCAAATCCACATAAAGTTAATGATCCAGGCGGTCAATAGGGACCATGGGCAAGACAATGATGAAACCTGCACCTGCAAGATTCTCTATCCCATGATATGGCGGGAATATTCCCCAGAAGCTGCGCCTGCCTTCATCTATATGAGCCACAACGTAATACTGCAGTCATCAAGTCCAGGGGCGACATGCCTATAAAAGCAGAGCACCAGCACCGGTACAGAGTAACTTAACTACTATCTTCTACCGAGCACTTAAACTATTATTAGAAATCTATTCTGCACTCCGTAACACTATGTTTAGAAGTTTTCCCCTCCGTCACAGGATCACAGCAGTCGATGGAACCAGATCCATGGCGTCAGGTAAAGAATTTGCCTAACTTGACTAATAATAGTTAAAAGTGGAGTGTTATTTTGACCTTGCAGGTGGGGGGTGAGTATCTTACCTCCGCCGTAGTACAGACTAGTACAATAATTTCTATCGCTACCTTGGATGGGGATGACCTTGCCCTCAGTCGAGTCACGGGTGAAACATACCATAGTAGACTGCGTGAGGCGCAGGGCGGGCTTATTGGCTGCTACCTCATTTGATGAATGGTTGTGCGAGTGCCTATAGCAGCTTCCCTGGTCTGTGTGCCAAGGTGGGTCGATCTCACCACATAAAACATAACAGCTCCCCCCTCCTTTCAACCTTCCCGATTGTTTGTTGATCCAAGTTAACCACCTCCAGCCTCAGCCTCTCTCCTTTTTTCTTCTTATCCCTTCATCTGACTCCCTCTTACCTACAAATTTGGGACTCGCTTTGCCCATTTTACTTTAATAGTAAATCAAACACCTTCCCTCGACACTTTCCTATTGCCATCTAGATTAACATTATCCTGCCTAGGTGACCTTGTCTTGAGTATCTAGCCAGAGTGTCTTCTTGTGGCATCGGCTCTATACCCCTCTACCCTTCCCATCTCTGAATACCCGCTCAAATTTCCGTCAATTGAAATAACAATCATGTGGTATGTATGGCCATCTATCAGACACTTGGCGACCCCGTGCCTAACTCGAAACCTCTAGTGGCATTTTCGGCTACATCAACTACCTTGTCGAGAGGGACCGCAGATTCATCCTTGATACCATACTTAACGGTGGGTTCCCCGTATGCCAGCTCTCGTAACAGCATGGTCCATTGTATTCTAACAATGCGTAGGGCTTTCGAGACTTGAATACCGTGGCTATGACTCTGCCGGTCTTGCGATCGACGGTGACAAGAAAAATGAAGTTTGTGCCTTCAAAGAAGTTGGCAAGGTTGCCAAGTTGAAGGAACTCATTGAAGACCAAAAGCCCAACTTCACAAAGACCTTTGAATCCCATGCTGGCATTGCTCACACCCGTTGGGCTACTCATGGAACCCCTTCTCGCCGGAACTGTCATCCACACAGGTAGGTTTGCTACAACCTGTGGTTTGTTCCTCGTTTGAACGATCTATGGCATCCCAGAAAGTCTGAGACTAAGAAACTTCCTTGTTTAGATCTGATCCCAACTGGGAATTTGCTGTTGTTCATAATGGTATCATTACCAACTACAAAGAATTGAAGGCCCTGTTGGAGAGCAAAGGGTTCCGCTTCGAGACCGAGACAGATACCGAATGCATTGCCAAGCTTACAAAGTATCTATATGACCAGCAGCCGGACATCGATTTTACAGTGCTGGCCAAGGCTGTTATCAAGGAGCTTGAAGGCGCCTTCGGTTTGCTCATCAAGTCTGTGCACTATCCTCATGAAGTGATCGCGGCCCGCAAGGGCTCCCCGCTTGTCATTGGTGTGCGAACTTCAAGAAAAATGAAGGTAGACTTCGTTGATGTGGAATACTCCGAAGATGGGCCCCTTCCAGCAGAACAGGCCTCTCAAAATGTTGCCATTAAGAAGTCTACTACTGGGCTACTTGCGCCCCCCGATAAGTCGCTCTTGCACCGATCACAGTCTCGGGCTTTCCTTTCCGATGATGGCGTTCCCCAGCCTGCTGAGTTCTTTTTGTCATCGGACCCGTCTGCAATCGTTGAGCATACCAAAAAAGTCCTTTACCTCGAGGATGATGATATTGCTCATATACACGAGGGTCAATTGAACATTCATCGGTTGACGAAAGATGATGGCACATCTAATGTTCGTGCCATCCAGACGATCGAACTTGAGCTACAGGAAATCATGAAGGGAAAGTTCGATCACTTCATGCAGAAGGAGATCTTCGAGCAGCCTGAATCCGTGGTTAACACTATGAGAGGCCGATTGGATGTCGCAAACAAACAAGTGACACTGGGTGGTCTTAGACAATATATCTCCACCATCCGTCGGTGCAGAAGAATTATTTTCGTTGCTTGTGGAACTAGCTACCATTCATGCATGGCTGTGCGTGGTGTTTTTGAAGAACTCACCGAGATACCTATCTCAGTCGAGCTTGCTTCGGACTTTTTGGACAGACAGGCGCCTGTGTTCCGCGACGATACATGCGTCTTCGTTTCCCAGTCGGGAGAGACCGCTGATTCCCTGATGGCCCTGCGTTATTGCCTTGAGCGTGGTGCCTTGACTGTTGGTATCGTTAACGTCGTTGGTTCCTCTATCTCTCTTCTGACTCACTGCGGTGTGCATATCAACGCTGGACCAGAGATTGGTGTCGCTTCTACGAAGGCATACACATCGCAGTTTGTTGCCATGGTCATGTTCGCTCTCTCTCTTAGCGAGGATCGAGCTTCGAAGCAGAAGAGACGTGAGGAGATCATGGAGGGCTTGGCCAAAGTATCAGAACAATTCAAGGAGATTCTAAAGCTTAATGAACCCATTAAGCAAATGTGTGCGAAGTTTTTCAAGAATCAGAAGAGTCTGCTTTTGCTGGGCAGAGGAGGCCAGTTCCCTACGGCCCTTGAAGGTTGGCAAGATGATCACACAGACAGCGATTTCTGGATACTAACATGCTTTATAGGGGCGCTCAAGATCAAGGAGATCTCCTACCTCCATTGCGAGGCTGTCATGTCAGGTGAACTGAAACATGGTGTTCTTGCTCTTGTTGATGAGAACCTGCCAATCATCATGATCCTTACCAGGGATAATATCTTCTCCAAGTCATTGAATGCTTATCAGCAAGGTTAGACTACCATTTGCCCTCATTCTCAGAATCATGCACTAACTGTCTGACAGTGATTGCTCGAGGAGGCCGTCCTATCGTGATCTGCAACTATGATGACCCAGAATTCTCTACTGCCCAAACAGAGAAGATCGAAGTCCCCAAGACAGTGGATTGCCTCCAAGGACTTTTGAACGTTATCCCACTGCAGCTGATCTCCTACTGGCTCGCTGTGGGAGAGGGTCTCAATGTTGACTTCCCTCGTAACCTTGCGAAGTCAGTAACTGTTGAATAGAGGACGACTGCTTGAGGAGGATATGCAGAAAAACGATAGATCCGTGGGCACGAGGCTTTTAATTTTCAGTTAATCCATATGATCTTTATATTTCTTAATGTTGCCATGCATGTAAATGCTTCAGACCTTGTAGTCCTCTATATGCCTTTCTTTATTTCTTACCTCAATTTGCCTCAGAGCTCCTGCCTCTTTTATTTGTCATTTAGATAGGCCTGGCATTTCGTTCTGTACCACTTATTCCCCCCCCATTTTTTTTTTAGCAACATGACTTAGCACAATCTAAGTAGTAGTAGCAATGATCCAGTAAACTCTTTGAGCTCTGAGTCACTACTTGGTAATACTTAGCCTGTGGCTCTCAAGGAACTGACGCTAAATTACAACAGTGGCTAGGTAAGTGCTGCTGCCCTCATCCAAGCCCCAGCGGGGTAGAGTTTGGTTCCCCACTCTGCGCCGGAACTCCAACTCATGTTGCATGTCGTTGCTGCTTCATATATATTGTCCTTAAATCTGTCCTGTTCATTTTGTCAGTCCATCCGATAAACTTTACAATTCAAGTCTTGGAACACCAGGCGTGATGGCTTCCCTGAAAGGTCCTGGCGCTGCTCAGACGCATGATGGTAAGGGCTCCTTTGAAACACGTACTGCATTTGACCACTGGGATTCCCGGCGCTGATTCTTTTAGGTTCTGGGCTGCGAATTGCGATTGTCCATGCGAGATGGAACATGGCAATAATCGGTCCCCTTGTAGACGGGGCTAAGCGGAGCCTCCTATCAGCTGGGGTTGCTGAGAATAATATTACAGTGCACACAGTTCCCGGGAGTTACGAGCTACCATTTGCTGTGCAACGGTGAGTGTATTGCCATCTCCTTTTTGCTTCTTTTCTTTTTACATAACCACTGGATGCTCATTCTGGCTATGTGCGCCGCTAGGATCTATGCGGCTTCCCAAATTGAAGCCGCCAAAAGCCCAGCCTCAGCTCAGGGCATCAGTGCCACTGACCTGCTGTCTTCTACAGCCGACCTTACGAAAGCGCCTGTGCAGTCGTCATCGTCCGATGCACCCAAGCCTTTCGATGCCATCATTGCGGTGGGCGTACTAATCAAGGGGGAGACTATGCATTTTGAATACATCGCTGAGTCCGTATCTCACGGTTTGATGCGTGTTCAGCTTGACACTGGAGTGCCGGTTATATTTGGCCTGCTTACAGTTCTGACTGAAGAGCAGGGCCTGGAAAGGGCTGGAATGGGCAAGAAGGGGATGCACAACCATGGGGAGGATTGGGGAAATGCTGCGGTGGAACTCGGAGCAAAAAGGAGAGAATGGGCCGAGGGTAGAGTTGTGTAGTGGTCCTTCGGCGAGATGATAAACTCATTCCTTGGGATAGTTGTTATTTATTGATCTGCTTGTCGACCGGTTTCCCAAGTAAGAATAGGCAATTGCACCTATCAAAGGTTGAGATGCGGAAGTGTGGATCTAAGGAGTAGATGCGATGTAGCATACATTCATTTACTGATTATCAGAACAAGGGGTCCGCATGAGAAGACCAATGCGGCTAGAAGAATTGTTCCTGGACTGGGCGTCAGGTGTAGATGTTGGCTCAACGATTCACTCTTCCATCCGTTCAATCTCATTCGAATTGCCCTTTGTTGCATCCTCTTCCTCGTCCTCTCCCTCCAATGCCCGTTTTGCCGCCCGCTCTGCCTCCTCAAGGAGATCTTTAGGCACCTCCTCATGTCTTCCTTTTGTTGGACCGTCTAATGAACTAATCCAGGTCATTTCCAGCTCAAACTCTTTGTCCTTAGTGTCTTCATGGGCAACATAAATAATTCGAGCTGCCTCCTTCACGCCATCAAAGAGACTGAGTGTGCCGGAGCTCAGGTCAAGCTTCTCAAGCTCAGCCTTAGCCGCTTGTCGTCCTTTACCGGTGGCAGCGCCATAATAGCCCTTCCATAACGTCAGCATCGAAGAAGTACAAAGACCAAGCACGGTTTCCTACCCAATACAGGCCGCTTGGCTCAATCATATATAGTCCCGGGCCTCCTGTTTTGGCCCCTTCGACCTTACCACCAGAGCCCGACTTGGGTCCACTTCCGACCTGGCCGTCGACGGCAAGTTCAGCTTCGGAGTCCCAGCCTCCGACAATAGCAGTCACTCCAAAAGGCCGTACACTGGAATATAGCGTGTAAGCTTGTACATAGCTTCCAAGGCGATTAGAGAGCGCGGAGATCGGGATTGGCCCCTTGTAGACACCTCTCCACGATGAAGCCTCATCGCGAGCCCGGGAAACGAAATGCCGCCCGTCTGGCACCAGTCCGGCTGAAGCCTAAAGTGAAATTAGATACGTATTAGCGTGACCGACTCCTGGGCAGTGCAAATGTTTATCCATGTCAATCCAGATTGAAGCCTTACAATGCCAACATGACGATCAACAGTGGCTATTCTCTTATTGGCGCCAGGCTTCAGAAGCTTGCTAGTGATGATCTTTTCTACCGCCAGCACCACACCATCTTTGCACCTAATGCCAATGGCCGTTCCTCCATTTTCGACTGCCTTGACGGCATATTCTACCTAGTAAGGATAGTCAACAGCCCGCGTTTGCTACCAGTTTTGCGGTAGACAGGATGATACCTGGAAGTTGCGACCGTCTGGAGAAAATACTGAGTTGGAGAGATCGTACCCAGTCCCGATGGAAGTCTAGATAGAGAGAAGATCAGTCAGTTACGGAGGAACGTCAGCTCGGAAGCACGGCTCAAACCAACCATGACTGCTGAGGGTGCTTAACACAGGCTTGGGATTCAAGAGAATTAAGATCAGGAGACAGGAGGACCTGGTAAAGTTGAGGGGATGGAGAAGATGGGAACTCTCGAAGCTTGAATACAGGTCACCGAGGTAGTAGGGTAAGGTAGGTAGCTAAAGTACGCGTACTTAGTAGTTACCCAGCAGTGCCTAGCCCGGCAGCCAGCCCACTAGCAGTTAGTACCGAGTACATCATCCCCTTCCCGATGGGTACTGGTCTCATGCTGCTTTTACGAGCAAGCCTGAATGTCAGGTGACTGCCTGGCTGCTCCTCCTTTTTGACCCACTCACACGGGGTAGTACTATGTATATCAAGGTGGTAGAGAGGGGTTTGAGTTTACACATCTACCCCCACTGTAACTAACTACCTAGATTTTCACTGATAATTAACACATGCTGCCCATCTAACCGAATATCCGAGTGACACCCGAACGCCAAACGATACACTGTCAGTACCTACTACTTGCCTATGCACAGGCGGGCTCAGGACAGGAAACTCACATGACGTAGACACATTCACCATCGAGATAGGTTCGCTGGCCGCATGTCACTCTTATCCACTACTCGTAGCACCTACCCTACTATCTAAGGGAAGAGAGGCCAGACCTACATGGTGCTTCGATTGATTGCTGCTCTTCTACAAGTGCCCAACCGTGTTAGTGTTTCGGGCATCGACGATGTATGGGTTGACTTCTGACCTATCCTTCCCCACCCGCGTGCTTGATGATTCATATTATACTATTTAATTCTGCTCCTCACGCAACATCGATTTCCTTTCAAAGTCTTGTTTTATTCTACTTTTTATCAGAAGGCGGAACGTCCATCTGTCCCGAATCGCTGTTTTCGGAACCTCGGGCTGCCTATAACCACTTCTTTACTACCTACCCCTCTCGCTTTCTAGTACTGAGAAAGATTAACGTGCATCATTTCTTCACCCCAAATTTTGCTATTTCAAGGATCCCAAAATACAATATGTCATCGTCCATATTGCATAGCTGCCTCTGTTGTGGACAAGTTACAAATATCTCCAATGCACTTGCTGCTTTCATCGAAACCCCCTATTGTAGTCAGGTAGATGCTTCATATTCTTCATATATCCGGGTTTATATCTTCACCAGTTCCCTGACAATAAAACCGTGCAGTGCGGCTTGTCGGCTTCTGAAAGCGACCAGAAGTTACAAGACGATCTCGCGGCGCTCTTCGAAAAGCGGATGAGCATAAAAGTGCCATTCCCACCCGAAGGAGAACAGGGAGTGCAGCACCCTCCTATTGCCTCCCCAGCAATGTATAGCATCACACAGCACTATCACCATTCGGCGCATGTAGTTCGTCAGAGTGCTACACGCCCTTCAACAGAACTTCCTTGCCAAGGCACCAACGGTGTCATCAATGAGACACTTAGACAACACAACGTCGACCCTTCGACGCTTTCGTCGAAACAAATGGAGCTTTTTGAACGCGCGATGCCAGAACAACAATCACGTCTCATCCAGATCTGGCAGATTTCTCCAGAACACAGTTATGCGACCACTAGCAGCGTCGTCGGAAGGAACCTGCCAGATTTAGGAACTGCAGGGGTAGCTAGCACTGTGGCAACAATCTCCACATTAGGTTGGCCGACTGGAGCTGGTGGCCGTGAGATACGCGATGTACCTGTGAGAAGTGAGAGTGCAGATGATGCACACCAGTATGCCGAGCCATATATGGTCACTGGATATGAGACGACCGCCCAGCGGAGCAACGGGCTTCCTGCATCTCAGCCCACACATATCGTGGCTGAGCCGACGACAGGCTCACCGTACAAGCTTTCAAGTGACCCTATCTACTATGCTCAAGGTCGAAGGTGGTGGGAATCTACATTGCCAGGATCAATGGAGTATCAATATGGGTTGTTTGATGAGATGAACCGCCATCCCCATTGCGGCCTACTACAGCCTCGTCAGGCCGATTAGGAAGAGCTCTATGGAACTGGTTTCACCGTGTCAGAGTAGGTAGTGATCATTCAGGTAATGATAATACCTCGCCATAGGCTAATCTTGTGGCACGTTCGAACATTCTCTGCTTATCTCAACAGTACCCGTGTCTTAGTTGTGTGGTGGTCTTTTTTTTTTTTTTTTTTTTTTTATTTAGAAAGGATCAAATTGATTGGAGGACATATGCATGTGAGAAGGGTTGATTTTCAGGTTATGTTGGGACCCGTTAGCTGTAAGCCAATTGGTGCAAATGAGAGAACATGATCGCGGGTTCCTGTAAGGACTATATAAAATATAAACAGAAGCACTATATATAAGCTCCCAAGTTTACAGACAGCACTGAAGACATGGCATGACTGTGTCCCCCTCTTACCCAAAGGCTCTCTCATTTAACCCCCACCTGAAATTTCCACAACCTGGCCCCCAATATTTTCACTTGGACTCTTCAAGAGCAACCGTCATAGGCATCATACCGAGAGGAACCAATAAGTAGAGCTCGAAGACGTAGTTGCCAACGTCCGAGAGAGTCGATGCGGTAAATATATTGCTAGAAAGAGCGACTTGATAGAACACAGCATATGTTTTGTGGGTCTTGATTTCGGTCCTATTGCCGTATGATTGTTTTGGAGATTTTTTTTTTTATTTCAAGCCAAGCCCTCCAAAGTGGTGGTATGCCAACGTTGAAAGAGAATATGACGAAAGTGGAGGGAGAAAAAAAATAAAGGCCAACCCTGACGTTAAAGTCTTGGGAAGACTGACAATGAGCGAGGAAGGACCGACGTGGACCAGTGGATCAGTCTACTGGAAATCCTCCTCATCGATAGCTGCCATAGCGTCTGCGAAAGCATCAGCGGAGCGCTTGACTTCGCTGCCGGCCTCAACAGCCCGCTTGATCTTGTTGCATGGCTGGCCGGGCAGATTGCACCACCTCTGCAAGGTTTCGGGGGAGGCATCGGCAATGGCCTCAGCCAAAGCATCGGCTGAGCGCTTGACTTCTCCGCTAGCATCGGCCGCGCGCTTGATCATGTTGCATGGCTGGCCGGGCAGATTGCACCACCTCTGCATGGCAGCAGCCTGCACAGTAGTGGCAGCCAGGGCGGCAAGGACAAGAGAGACGAGCTTCATTTTAGTAGCAAAGGGAGGTAAGTTTCAAAGATCAGAAGAAATTTGTAGATCCAATTAGAGCATTGGCTTGGATGATCATGGTACCTCACGACTGTCAAGGATCAGAGTTCTTATATACACGTTTAGGGAGGCTACAGTAGAACCGAATTTGTTCCACCATGCTGTGCGTCAATGAAGAGACCTCTATTCAAGAGGATCAAAAGCCTGAGTGAGGCAGCTGCAAGTAGGAGGTCGCGGCAGAGTCCTGAATAGAGTATCAATTGGCAGGTAACATCGCACATAGTTGAATAAAGCTAACACGAAAACCCCCTACTGTATTGAAGGGCGGGGGAAGAGAAACGAGCCACGGGCTTGATCAAACTCGCCATCAATAGACAGGCCGCCCGAGATAGGATCGTTTCAATTCAGGAAAACTGAAATTAGGGTTAGATACCGGGTTCAATGAGCATGCAAGACAGGCACATAGCGAAGAGAGGGAGAGCCATGAGGCCCGCCATCTAGACTTCTTTCTTCATTCATCGTCCTCTGAGCCGCCCACGGCCTTGTAGAGATAGAGTATGGGCTTGCCGAAACTGGGCCTGAATAAGCCTAAGGTGGTAAGCTGGTGAGGCCGTGGAGAGACCGTGTCCGGCCGTCAATCAGATAAGCATGGCCGCATCAAGCCATCAATAAGCCCTGAGGTGGAGGGTTTTGCCTCGAGAAACAAAGGGGCTGTGAACAAAGCATCCGCTCTTGGTGCCGCAGATCGGGTTGGTCGACGAGGTCTGGGGAGTTGCAGAATCAACCATCATTTGGAGGCCCCTCTTGTCTCTCCGGGCGAGAATAACCCCCGGAGGTAGGCTTTCAAGGGTCCCGAGTCACGGAGGGTGTAAGGAAGGTACTGTAGAGGAGTGGTGATGAGGGCGAGAGATAAGATCGGCCCGCGTGTGTGTAGCACTGTAGTTGGTTGCCCGACCGCTCGAGTGGATGCCGAGAGGATCCGCCGTTTTTTCCGGTGTCTCGTGCACGCATCGCTGGCTTTCTTTCTTTTCTCGCCGTGTCCGGGTCCGTCTTCGTCTTCCCTCCTCCCTCTTTTGCTCCCCCGTCCGCACGTTTTGGATCCCCTCTCCTCTCC
Source organism: Aspergillus carbonarius ITEM 5010 (assembly GCA_001990825.1). NCBI lineage: Eukaryota > Fungi > Ascomycota > Eurotiomycetes > Eurotiales > Aspergillaceae > Aspergillus > Aspergillus carbonarius. The sequence continues at coordinate 110,605 of KV907497.1, forward strand.
TCCCCCTCTTTCCCAGTCCTTTCATTCTATCTCTCTTCCCCCCCTACCTTATTGTCCTTCAAAATGTTCTCTTTGAGGACGGCGCAACCCGCGCAGGTGAGTGGACGAGTCCTTGCTTTCTTACCGATCAATTCCTTTGTCCGACCCCATTTCTCTGGATTTCCCTTTCCTTGCTTCGTTCCACCGCCGCTCGCTACATCCTTTCCCCCGGCTGGCTCCGGGAAGCGTCTGGGTTGCTCGTTTGATATCCCTCTTGCCTTCTCCGCTATTGATCGTAGACGCTATTTTTCCTATTTCTATTTTTTTTTTATTAATGCCTATCCCATCTACTAACGCGACTATGCTTGGCAGACTTTCCTCCGTCGCGTTGCGGCCCCGGCTTCCTTCGTCCGTTCCTCCATTCCGGCAAGATGTGCGTCAGCCTTTCAGCACCCTCGAGATCATATGTTTATTGACTCTATGTACAAGCATTTGCTAGCGTGCAGTCGGACATCTTTAAGCCCACCAAGTATGGCGGCAAATACACCGTCACTCTGATTCCCGGTACCTATACGCCCCCCTTCTCCCAGGTTTGGCATGTCACTGATGTGTCCATGGCGTTGGCCCCATAAAGGTGATGGTATTGGTGCCGAAGTTGCTGAATCGGTCAAGACTATCTTCAAGGCCGACAATGTCCCCATCGAGTGGGAGCAGGTAGACGTTAGCGGTGTGGACACCGGTAACAAGCACTCGGAGGAGCTCTTCAAGGAATCCATTGCCTCTCTGCGGCGTAACAAGTTGGGTCTCAAGGGTATTCTCTTCACCCCCGTTGAGCGATCCGGCCACCAGTCCTTCAACGTAGCTCTTCGTCAGGAGCTCGATATCTTTGCGTCGATTGTTCTCATCAAGAACATTCCGGGCTACAAGACCCGCCACGAGAATGTTGATCTTTGCATTATCCGTGAGAACACTGAGGGTGAATACTCTGGCCTCGAACACCAGTCCGTGCAGGGTGTTGTAGAGTCATTGAAGATTATCACTCGTGCCAAGTCCGAGCGCATTGCCAAGTTTGCCTTTGGCTTTGCTCTTGCCAACAACCGCAAGAAGGTTACTTGCATTCACAAGGCCAACATCATGAAGCTTGCCGATGGCCTTTTCCGCAGCACCTTCCATAAGGTTGCCGAGAACTACCCGACTTTGGAGGTTAACGATATGATCGTCGACAACGCCTCCATGCAAGCTGTTTCGCGGCCCCAACAGTTCGACGTTATGGTCATGCCCAACCTGTATGGAGGTATCCTCTCTAACATCGGCTCTGCCCTTGTCGGTGGTCCCGGCGTTGTCCCTGGCTGCAACATGGGACGTGATGTTGCAGTGTTTGAGCCTGGTTGCCGTCATGTTGGGCTTGACATCAAGGGCAAGGACCAGGCGAACCCCAGCGCTATGATCCTTTCCGGATCCATGCTCCTGCGCCACCTGGGATTGGACGACCACGCGAACCGCATCTCGAAGGCTGTTTATGATGTGATTGGTGAAGGGTGAGTAATGCACTTGTTTTTTCTTTTGGGCCCAAGTCTTATCTAGAACTGTTGCTAATGCCGGACTCCCATAGTAAAACGAGGACCCGGGATATGGGTGGACAGGCCACCACTCATGAATTTACCAGAGCCGTTCTTGACAAGATGGAGGCTGCTCTGTAATTCTTGTTCACCTGAAAATCACACCCCATCCTACCTTTGGTACCTGCTACATTTATGATGATGAGAGCTTGTATAGGCTAGTTAACTGTTTTCTTTCTCTCTTTGCTTGTAGACTATGTCTGGCCATCCCGAACGGTCTTTATATCCTGTACCCCCATTCACCTGGAACAACACCAATAGTGTCTTACGCAATGACTCGCGGCACTAGACAAAGATGTGGGCTAGGGTGTGTATCATTATACACTATCGTTGGAAATAGAAGCTTGCCTCTGCATCATCCTGGTTCACCTAGCGGTCCTGGGTCCTTGTTTCAATGACGTAGGGAGATTTACCGTCGTATCCGGTGGGTTTTAAGCACGAGCTCCCACCGCCCTGATCATTGGTGAGGCGTTAGTTTCCCCTAGGATTATAGCCAGCGAATAACTCGACCAGAAGCCAAGAATGGGCAAAGAAGACAACCCAAAGGGGAGAGATTAAGCATTATGCAAACGCAAGAAAGATGGCTGAGAACTTGCTGTTGAGCCTTCCGCTTCACCAGCAGAGCCTGAAAGTTAAAAGCTCTTCTTCAGTGTTGATTGACCGCCAGTGGAAGATTTGCTCCACAATATTATGGTCTGTATTGGGTGAGCAATTTAGCCGGAACTGTGATCCTGTTGCAGAATGGAATCAGAAAGCGGGGCGTCGTTTCCTGCCGGTATATTTCGAATTTGCTTTGACAACCTTTCCCTTCCGTGTCATCTGTTCCTTCTTGTGCAGAATCCACGCCTTGTCACCCTTCCTGGACGATGGCCGCTTGCCATGCTCCATGGCCCTCTTCCGAGCATCCAAGACATCCACGTCGTTCAAGCCATTCACAATACCAGTGATGTCGCCTTGTAACCCACCGCCTCCAACTGTGAGAACCAGATATAATTTGCTGTTCTTTGTACCCGGATCATCTTCAAGTATACCTGCTCCAAAGCCAGCCTTCATGGCAGCTCCGCTGATCATACTCCGCTGAGCATCGTTCTTTGGATAAAACTGACAGACTGCGCGACCTCCACGGCGAAGGCTAGCATATAGACCCTCAAAGAAGCGACGGAGACGACCTTCCGGACTAACATCACTCGACTCCGCATTACAGAGCCACTGGATAGCACTGATGCTGATGGCTGCGTCGAAAGTTCCAGGACGGAAGGGTACCCCTTGCCCGATATCAGCTAGAAAAAGGTCGCCGTCGACACCGCGTTGAAGGGCGACGTCGAGCATACTGGGCGAGATATCCATGCCGAACCAGGTGTGCGGACCGCCATGTTCGGGAGGCACCTGTGAAAGGATCTCGCCGGAAAGACCAGAGCCGCAGCCGACATCGAGAATGAGTGATGGCGAACGCAGGTCTAGAAGGTCAAGGGCCCGATGAGTCATATCGGACTGGATGTTACGGATACGCGATGAAGTGGTATATTTCCGAGACTCATTGTCATCGTAGAATAGATCGGGAGGCCTTGGATTGTAGCACTGTGTTAGTAGATGCTGGCGAGTTTATACAGTGCGAATAAATAAAGGCCACCTACAAGACATCTTCGGGACGTGACATGTTTGCAATGGATCCCCCCACAAATTCGAGCGGCTAGGGAAGAAAGTGATGTTGAGATTCGCGAGAGGGGAAAAATCCTCTTTTTTGGGGGGGATCTTTCGCCGGGCGGAGTTCTAGCCGCGGGGGCTTGGCAGTTGGCACCATTTTCTTGCTGCCTGAGGTATGACAGACCGTCCCGTTCGGCTCTGCCCGCTTGCATGCAATTATTGCTTGCTACATCCTGCCAGCTAAGTATTCGGTGCTTTGTTGCGTACGCCAGATCACTTCCTCTCCCCTCCCCGAACTAAACTACTGCGCCCTCTACTTTGCAAATATGTGGATCCTGCCGTTGGTAGGGTACTTGGGGGTCATCGTAGGGTTCGCTTTCCTTACCTTAGCGATAGGTACGATATGCCCGCAATGCGCGATGCGCGATGACGACGATGACGACGACAGCATTGTCTTTTCTTCTTTTGCCCCTGCCCTCATCGGCAAAGAACACCCCAATCACACGCGATTTACGGACTTACATGCTCTCAAGACTAACTTTTCTTCTAGCTTCTGGACTTTACTATCTTTCGGAGCTTGTGGAGGAGCATACAGTCCTCGCCCGTCGGCTGTTGTACCGGCTGATATACATCATCATCGCTGTGCAGGTCCTTCTCACTGTGTTTGACCGATTCCCTTTCTCGTTATCTGCTCTCAGTATAGGCTCGCACATTGTGTATGCCAGCAATCTTCGCCGATTCCCCATTGTCAAATTGTCCGACCCGCTCTTTGTCCTGTCATGCGTCCTTGTTGGCTTGAACCATTGGCTTTGGTTCCGCTACTTCTCGGGCCCATTGCCTTCGTCGCGCAGCGCCACAAGCTGGCGCCAGCCGTATCAAGTCAATATTGAGGACATGCCAACCTTCACGGAAGTCGCGTCTTACTTTGGACTGTGCGTCTGGCTGGTTCCATTTGCGCTCTTCGTTAGCCTCAGTGCGGGCGATAATATCTTGCCCAGTATGGGTTCCGAGTATGCCACCGGCGACCGCATGCCTACCTCAGGGTTCTCTCGCAGCTCTCTACCGTCTGATGGGAAATTAAAAAACAAAGGAATGGCGAAGGCTTTGGTAGATGGCTTGCGGGATTGGGTTAAAGAAAACGGGGAGTTGATGGGTTTCTGGAAGGGCGAACGGGCAAAGGGCTTCTAAGATTAAGGCTCTCTCTTCTCCAACCCTTTCTAGTACTATAATCTGATACCTTGTTCTTGTGGATTCGTGGCGTGAAGACGTTCGCCTGTTAAATACCGATATCGTTTCCATAATCCAGTGGCAGTCGCTTCTTTGAAATAATTCTCATATCATAATTAAGTAGCTATATAAGCTGGAGACTATGAGCAAATTGATAAGTTCCTGATGCTCTTGAACGTGGCATAAGCGTTGGCGAAAAGCCAAAGGACGACACCATCAGGGTGGGTATATTGTTTCTCGGAGATGCCTCCTCTAAGAAGGTTCATAATTTGTACAACCCGCATTATGAGCAGCAGAGAAGTACTCTGCGCGGACTCTGTACGGCAACGGGCAAAAAAAAAGCCAGGAAAGCTGGGGGGAAAATAAAGGAGACTCCCGATTATGATTAGTAGTATTAAGAGTCCCCGTGGCACTTGGTTGATTGTAATGGATATACAATGTCGTCGTTTCACATTCGTTTGGATCGTCGAGCTCAGTCGTAGAGGTGGAGCCATACCGCGGAAAGATTGAAGAGATAGATGAATCCCGGCAGAAAAAAGGAAGACAGGGCCGAGAAGGGACGAAACAGCAAAGGCGCATAATTGGGCTAAAGAGAAAAAAGAACAGTTGATGTAGGAGATCATTGATGCACATGATCTGATTCTACACCATCAACGCAGCTATTCCAATTGATGACGCGTGAGGGTGTTCAAGCTTTCAGATATCAGCGGATGCTAGTTACCAGCGAGTTAAATTAGGCGGCCTACCATTTTCACCATGAATCGAAGCAGAAAAGTCCTGATGATTGGCCTCCATGAATAGGAGAGAACTTTCCCTCCTTTTCGCCTTCGCCGAGCGAGAATTATCGATGTTAGGTGTCAACATCCTATTCAAGGATGGTGAATTTGCGTGGCCAAGGCTGTAATCCTCTGGTCCGCTAACAGCAAACCGCTCATAGCTTGGCTGCTTCGACACAGAGCTTATACCTTTTTGCAGATAGGCATCTTCCACAGAGCCCGCATGTTCGCCAAATATCGCTTGACTATAACCCGGCATGGGCATATCCGAGGCAATCTGCCGATGGGGGTGGTGGAAATCCTCAGGGGAAGTAGGATGGTTGACACTCGATTCTAACTGCTCAGCAGTGGTGACATTTGGTGCCCCATCGAATATGTCATCGAAGTCGGTGAGAAACATTGAAAAGACGGGTGCTGGGATGTTCAATGTAGGAGCAAAGACGATACCAACATTTCTGATGGTCATTTTGTTAACATCAGAGTTGTTTACAATAACTATCAAGAACTGCACCAATGCCCGCAGCAAAGTCATATTCGGCTTCGGAAGTCGATGAACAAGGAAATTAAATGCAGCGATTTTCTTCTGCTTTTCATGAAGTTCTGTAGGGAAGTGCATTAATAGAGCATCCGAAACAGGTTGCGAAGCACACAAAGACTTACCAAGTACACGCAAAAAATCCAAGTGAAGTTCACGAGTCAAGACAGTTGTGGGGAGTTCGCGAAGGTACTGTTTAAAAAGGGAGGCGACAGCATGCACATCGTGATACTGGTCATCGGCGAGGAAGTCCACATCACCTTCGGTGTTAAACCGCTCTTTGAGTGCTTTAACAACAAGATTCGACCCGCTTAATCGGAAAATACCCTCTTCCGACTTTGCTCCCTTAGCTTTGAGGTATTCTATGCAACGATAAACGACCGCTGGGAGATCGACATTGACTCCTTGTGGCGCGCAAAACTGTACAGCCTCGGACAACGGTAAGCCAAAAACTGGTCTGACGAATTCTCGTTTCTCCGCACTGTTGTTACCGTGAGATGTTGAGAAATCGTGACTAGCCTGGAGCTGAGAAGCAAGATCGACCGATGACCTTGTGCGAAACCCCCAAATACTGCGTTTCTTTTCCTTGACGCTCGTAGCTGCTTTGTTACCCCAAGCCCCTGCGTCTTGGATTACTGTTCCGTTGGTGGGACCGGAGATGAATCTAGATGAAAATTGACCATGGTCTTGGCTGGAATCTGCAGAATCCACCGAAGGCCCCGTGGAGAGAACTGGGGATTTGGGGATCTGTTGATCGGATGAGGGTCCAAGAACGGGTGGCTCAGCCGGAACAGCATCGTCATAACTGAATCCTTGAACAGTATCAGAGCCTTCCATGTCTGAATTGTCGATCCCTTTTTCTGTCTTCTTGCTTCCATTATTAGGAAATAGCTTGGGTTTGGTAATGGCGTTAGCATGCTGCTTCCCTATTGTCGACGATGAAGATTTTGAGGAGCTATTGATGCCATCAATCTCTGACTGGCCGTCGACATGTTCTAAAAGTGCGTCAACCCAAGCATCCCTCTCTTCATCACTCTCAGCGCACAAGACATGGCGAACTAGAGCTGATGAGTCCTTGCGTTTGGGCTCTAAAATGAGGAATGCATGACGATACTGATTGTCTGAGTCCTCTTCGTTGCGCGAAGGTGAGCTAGTTCGACCACTTCCACTCTGCGATTGCTTCCCAATTTGGGCGTTATAGAGTTTGATCGTCCCAAGATGAGGGCCACCTGGAGACTCGTAATACTTCAGCTCAGGACCGTGTAAGACGAAATATCGTGCTTTCCAGCCGCCAAAATTCTTTCCCCTTTTCGTTAGATAGCCCTCCTTCCTGGGTTTTCCATCTGGACCACGTAGGATTTCAGCTCCAGCTTGATGATTTCCTTTCAGTAAACTCATCTCATCATCTCGAGGTTCAATAGCATCAGATGAAAGAAATTGGCATATGACTAACGCCGCCTTATCATCCATCGGGGTGTCAAGGAGAGCCTCAAAGTATGCATTCAATGCAGCACGTCGTATGTCAACTTTGGCGGGAGAATGTCCGCTGAATATAGACCGATCAGGCAACCTTCCCCCGAAAGTCGATAAAAGTCGAATCTGTTGATCGAGCTGGGGGAGAGCCGCGATAACCTTTTCGGTCCGCCAAAGTTCTGTATTGTCGGACCTTGAAAAAACGCCCAATGTGAACACTGGTTCCTCTTCCGATGGCCTGGAAGCCATATAACTGTTTCGAGATGGCCGAAGTCGTGATGATGACACCTTCACATGTATGGAAGGAAGGGCATTGGGGGGTAGCAGTAGGTTCGGAAACTCATCCGAAACCAAGCCTTGATAGATACCATTATTCTTTATGAGCGGTTCATGTGGTGTATCTATCCTAACAGTCGCGTCAATTGACGGTATAGGACGATCGTGAGCATCAACGGGCATAGAAGCATATGTAGCACCGTTGGCTGCTGACGTAGAGGCGGTACTCATGGAGAACGGAGTCTGATAGTGGCCAAAACGGGGTGATAGAGCTAGCCCGGAAAAGTTGTTTTCCGATGATATAGGTAAGGAACCGGGGGTTTCCCTAGGTAGGCGTGGTAAAGGAGAGCCTAACGGACGGTCTTCGGGCCTCGGGCTGACTGGCAAACCAGGACTCTTTGGGATACTGATAGCAGGGAGGCCGCCGAATGGTCCTGTGTGTCTCATACGAGGACTGGACACGGGGGATTCGGAATAGTCAAATGACGGTAGTGCTTGCCGTGGGTCTGAAGATGATTCCACAGCCGCCATATTCTGTATATTGCTTCCCGGGTTTCCGGGATTTTGAAGTACCTCCTTTTCTCTAGTGAGGGCTGCCTCACGCTCTCGATCATCGTCATCTCTTGTCCTTCTCCTCCCACGTTCCATAGGAAACTCATCCGCAGCTAAGATATCCTCATATTCAGAGTCAGAGTCAAAGACATCAGGTTCGGGTGTTGCCGGATCTTTTTGGCTAAGATTTAATGGTGTAGGGGGAGGTTTCCGTGCTGGAGGAAGCACTTCCTGCTCTTTATCTTGGCCCAGCACAGAGCCATCCACAGGAGACCTAGAACCCGTTGAAGAGGTTGGACTCGCCGTGGACAGTTCTTGTCGGGAATAAACCAATGTGTGATTTTTTTGTGCTTCGGCTTGCCGATCATCATACATAGTGGGGTTTGCTGTTGTTGTTGGGTGTTCCCTGTCAATCCCGAGGGGTAACTCGCCGACACCAAGACCTTGCAGAGAAGCCGAGTTAGGTGAGTCTTGCCTTTCAGCAATGATAGAGTGCAATTGTGTGAAGTCACGCCCCTGACTGGCCGAGTCTGTGCTGTTCGAAAGTATTCCTCGAGTATGCGGTTGGGTTCTCCGACTAGATCCATGGCTGGGCAGAGTACCGCTGCTTTCGGTGTTTCGCAATCGTAGTTTTGATTCGTCAGTTGATGGCAAAGGTGGCGGAGAGCTCTGCAACTCCTTCACTTTCTTCCTGTAGCGTTCCTTTTCCTTTAATGCGCGCTCGAGATCCTTATTCAATCCAAGAATAAGTGTCCTCTGCTTATCAACCAACCTCCAAAGTTGTGAATTTTGAGATGCCGCATGATGTTTCTCTTTTAAAAGATGTATAATCACGGCCTCAGCCGATCCTGCAGTGGCGATCAGGTTTCCAATATCGGCCTGGCTAAGCGCATTGGCATCGAACGTAGACTTGTGAGTTTGTGAAGCAGACGAAAGCGATGAGATTGCCGAATCAATGGAGGAGGTGCGGGGCATCATACGCTGACCCGGACGATTTCCGGGCGTCGATTGGAAGGAGTTGGATGGTGAGATAGGAGAAGATATCCTGGACTGATGGGAGTCTGCGGGATCTGGGACTTGTTGCGCCCGATTATCACTCATTTTCGGGTTCATATCATACTGCTTGAGATTATCCCAATGGTCCCTCCCAACTGTTTCCGATCCGCTGGATGCTCGTGAATGAGTATCAGATGAAGGGGTCGGAATTGTCGCAAGTGCTAGATGGCTTATCGCAGATTTGTTCTGACACGGGGAAGTATTGCCAAATGATCGTGGAGAGAGCGGAATTTGAGACGGGCTGGCACTGACTTGTCGGGGTGATGGGAGGTGCACGTTCGTATGTAGGGGCGATGGCATAAGCTTGCGGGGGGAAGCAATGGCCCCAGAACCCAAGGCCTGTCCGTCAGGTCGCGGGCCTAGGTAATCGCGAGGAATCAAATCGCTTGACAGTGGCGGGTGAGCTGGAACTGGGTGCTTGAATGCAGACGAAATGGAAAGGGGTGCAGGTAGCTGGTTGACGCTGGTGTTATCGCTACCTTGCCGCCGAGGCTGCGACATGGCTGGTTTAGGAGTTGGAGCTCACTCCACGCATGGGAGGCAAACGCGGAACCAGACAACGATTCGACGCTAGACTCGGACGGTTCGGGCTGGGGAGTTTCAGCACCAGCGGACCAGGGGCCAGAGCAACGGTTCTTGGATGGAACCACAAACATCAGTACCTCCCGCGATCATTTGCCGTAGGGATACCCTCCCACTGATGGCATCTGTAATCAGCTAGAGACGCTGGCTGATTGAGGGGAGAACATTGGTTGCGGTGTCCCTCATAAGACAAGTTCTGAGATCCAAGCTGAGTGGGGAAGGGGCCAGGGAAGAAAAAGGGGGAGGGGATAGGTAAAGCGTAAGCAGGAAGGATTCGGCCGTGTCTCTTGAGAAAATGTAATTTGGGGCGAAACCTTGCAAACTTGGAACGGTTAGGGAAGGAAAGAGGCTTTACAATGGTGAAGAGGGAACCCAGGTCCCGAGTCCATGCCACGAAACTCCAGTCCTTCTTAGGCTGGATTCACATATGCCTGGTCAAAACGGGTATGGCTTGTCTTGAAATTTGATTGGGCTATATTCTACCAGTGACATTACTAGTAGAACATACCATCTACTAATACTTATTACTGGTAGGTATTTTTTTAGGTGCAGAAAATCGGATGCCGCTAGTTTTCATGCATGGTAAAGCCCACGCCTAAAGGTACTCAGGGGCTTCATAATATTCGAAATTGCTTAGTTCCCAACCAATGTCCACTCGCTAAGGACAAAAAAACCGAACAAAATGTGATCCGGGGTGAACGAAACCACATCTGATGAGAAGAGAGTCATAGAATAAGACATAAGATCGCCAGAACACCATTTCTAATGCATCTTCCAAGTGGGTGGGGAAAAAGCTGAGTTTCGGGGCACATATCAAATCGCTTTTCCCTCTCCAACGCCTTTATCCCTGTAAACCAACAATCCAGTTTGAACTCCTAGAGTACCGTACGTTAAAAATACAATGCTATGCTATATTCCCAGCCATACCCATGAAAATGGCCTGGGCAGCCAATTGAAGTGACCAGAAGCCGACTTTCTTGAAACGTCGCTTCCGAGCTTGCTCATCAACCACATCCCGGGCGAAGGCGTCATATACCTATCTAATGTTAGTACCATAGATCTTGTGAACAGAAAGTTGAGCTTACTGCCGCCGAAAGGTCGTCCATCAAACCGCTATCGAAAGTGGTCCAACTGCCATCGAAATCTCCGACACGTTTGACAAGACGGCAGTTCACAGGAATGAAAGTGCGCCTTGAATTTATATAGGCGACAATGGGCCGGATAAGTGCGTTGTTTATATAGGAAAGATCACGCGTGAATAGAGGAACAACGGCCCTGGCATTGTTCAAGTGGAGGCGTAGGTCCGTAACTAGGAATCGTCTGTCGTCTTCAGAAGTGGCTTCGTCAGACGCAGACATGTTAGATGTGGTTGAGTCAAGATCCCGGGTAGACGAGACCGTCGCTTCTAACCGGTCATAGAAGTTGGCCATAACCTTCGCAAGGCTTTCATCATTCTCCGCTGGGAACATGATATCAGCAACAATGTCGACCGTGCCTTCATATATCCAGGAAAATGGGCCCTGAACTCCGCGGTTCAAATGATCAATATTTAAGCCATCAACGCGGACCCTGTTGTGTTTTTTCCAGGGACTCGGTTTACCATCGTCCTCCGCTCCATTATCCAACTGCGCACCGGTAAAGCTGTGTGTTTGTCGAGGATGGATTGTAAACAACGAGTTGTCGAAAGACCCCGACATCATGTTGGCAGACATAAAGTCATACAATAGCCATTGCTTTCTCAGTTGAGGCAAATCGCACGAGAAGATACTAACAGGGAATGGCCTGAAGTTATCTGGCTGGTATACGGTTACCAACACGTCGCTCATCTTGAAGGAGTCGATCTCGAAATCCCCAGGATTGTGCTCGTGTCGATATGACTTGGGATCCAGATCGTCATCCGACCAATGAACATATCGGCGGTCGACTACTCCTCGAATGCCCCGAACCTCAACATCACGGAGTAACCCTTTACCGTTGATCCATTTCGTGAATGATAATGTGACATTGACGGTTTCGATCGAGACATCGAACTGCGTATAATTGGTGTCCTCCTCTTCTGACAGGTATCGCTGGTCGGGCATTTCAGGAGTAGATTGATCACCACGAGCGGCAGCGGCAGCTACGGCAGCAGCAGTTTTCGACGAGCCCTTACTTACATGTCCTGTTCCTTGTCCTGGTCGCCTTGAGACAAAGACATTCTTGAAGGTAATCACACCATCGCCCCATTTAGGAACAATCGCGGATTCAAACACAACCTTTACCCCAGATGATTTGGTGAGATAGTTGCCTATCCAGCCAGCCAAGGTTTCTATAGAACTTAGCATTAGATCAACGCCAGTAAAAATTCAAGTCGAACATACCTTGAGCAAATACGGTATTGATTGCGATAATAAGCAATGAGAAAAAGGTGGTGGTGCCCAAGACTACCCAAACCACATGTCCCAAAAGCACCCAAGAGAAGAGAGCGGTTATCTCGTCAAGATTAAATGGCCTAGCGCTTCTTATAGAGAACCACTTGAATCGGACCTTAAGCCGTGACCAGAATCCAGTTGCCGCAGCCAACAGTTCTTCTTTCGTGGGCCGGTGCAATTGTGGCATGTGCGGTAAACGATCCATTAGATGGCGATTTGATTGGGACTTTGGATATACCTCATGCAGCTGCTGGTCGGAACCCTGGCCTTTATTATGGACAGCAGTCCCAGGATCCTTAGTGAGATGGTCTGGTGCAAGGCGCCCATTATGAAGATCTTGAGTATCCTTCCGTAGCTCGGTCTTTCCCCGGTCATCTTGTCCGGTATGAAAATCACGTTTCAGCATGAGCCATGAGACCTTGCCCACGGAATTTCTATCAAGAGTGGAGATATTATGCGGTATAATATTCTTTAGAGGAATGGCGTACGCTGTCCTCGCATTGTGGATGGAAAATGCGCTGAGTACAAGGAAGCCCCCGGAAGCAGATCGTCTCGTAACACGGGTTGTTGCTTGTGAAAACGAATTAAACCCTTTCACGGTCCGAATGTTGAGAAAGCCAGGTGTCGGTATTTCTGTATTAGGCGTATTTGGTAAGGATGAGACGCGGCTTGCTCGCAGTCCGTGTCCAAGTAGTGATTCCGTTGTCCCCCAGAAGGTGGTATACAGCCTGCGCCCGAGATTGCCAGACATGATTGCCGTCACATGCTGGACAGTCTGCTAAGGCAGGCAAAGGGCTAGAACCTCCCCGGTCCTTATCGAAAAGCTGCAACTCAGAGTCGCGTACTGGAGGTACAGCTGGGATGACAGGTGCATGCGTCTCAATTGCCAGACCAAACAAAGCATGAGATGTTATCTAGACAGGCGGACCTCGAATAAATTTCCATGAAATCATCCCGCCTTGACTGGAGCGGGTCTTGTTTGTACTGTTTGCATCGAAAATTCACAAATTCACACCATACACCACACATCTTTTTCATAGTTTAAAATCTGCGATAACGGACTTCGCATCCAGTTTACTGCCCAAACGGTTAAAGATTCTGATCCAGATTTACAACAAGATGCCAGCACCCACAGCTTTGCGGCAGCCTGCCGAGGTTGCAATAATAGAAACATCTTCTGCACCCCCTATGCTAGGTCAGTGCCCGCCAGCGCTTTACGGGTTCCGATCGGATGGCCATGCTAAAGGTCTTCTAGAGCAAGATGAAGAAATCCTGATCGATGCTCAAACATCAGCGGAGCAGGTCTCGTTGGGACTTGCACCTTCATTTGAGCCTACCCAGGATGGCGACATGCGCATTGACGAAGAGGGACGACCCATCTTTACACCAGCAAAAGATACCAACCGGGTATATAGAGTTGAAAGTAGGAAGGTTCCTGTTCCGCCACATCGAATGACGCCGTTGAAGGCTAGCTGGGCACGCATTTATCCTCCTCTTGTTGAGCACCTCAAACTGCAAGTGAGGATGAACATCAAGAATCGAGCTGTGGAATTACGTACGTCACGATTCACAACTGATACGGAAGCCCTGCAGAAGGGTGAAGACTTCGTCAAGGCTTTTACCCTCGGATTTGATGTCGACGATGCCATCGCACTTTTGAGATTGGATGATCTCTATATCCGTTCCTTTGAGATTCGGGATATCAAAGCACTCACGGGTGAACATCTCAGCCGTGCTATCGGCCGTTGCGCAGGTAAAGATGGGCGAACGAAGTTCGCGATAGAAAACGCCACGCGGACAAGAATTGTTATCGCAGACCAAAAAATCCATCTGCTTGGCGCCGTAAAGAATGTTGATTGTGCCCAACAGGCCATTGTCAGCTTAATTATGGGCAGCCCACCGGTCAGTAATCTCGCGCTCATACCTTTTACTCTTCAATTTGGACGAACCGTCAGCGGCTAACCCCTCGACAGGGCAAGGTGTATGGCAACCTTCGTAAAGTGGCTTCACGCATGAAGGAGCGTTTTTGATCGTCGGTTTATGGACAGCATGATTTGCGGTTTTCTCTCCATGCCTTTGCGTCTTTTTTCGTCCCCTTATTATTTTATGACATGGTACCGGCGTTATGGACTGAGATGGCACATGATTTGAATAGAATATAATTGATATGACGAAACGAGGAATACTCCACTGGAGATTGTATCTATTCATATTCGAAAAACGATTTCAAGAGTAGTATGCTATTAAACAAGACTGACGAGACATTGACGAGCGTCGGCTCTGACATGCCTAGTCCTTCTTCAAGGGATAATAGATCTCCTCTACTCCACTCCTGGTAATAACCATCATCTGCAAGCCGTCTCCAACCTCGATATGTCTTTCGACGGCGCTCGTGAACGCATCTCGCACCAGCTGTTCAACAGTCTCTCTTGGCAGCGGTCCCGCTTTCTTGGGCTCTAGAGCATGCCCTTCTCCGCTCCCGGGGATATACTGGTTTTTGGAATTGACTTGGTTATCCAAAAACGGCATGATCAGGCTTGCTGCAGACCCCGCAGCCCTGCATTGCTCTCTCTCATACGAGCCTACCGGATCATAGCTGTACAAGGCGCCTTTGCCCTCCTCATCCAAACCTGCTAGGATAGCATGCACGTAATAGGGGAAGAAGCGTTTCTGGTAAAGAATTGTCGACAAGCGTTGGGCACATGCTCTGACAGACATGGGCTTTCCGTGTTGGTATTTGTACATCTTTACCACTGCTTCTAGTCGCTCCTTAAGAGCCTGGCCATCTGCTGCGAAACCCACAACTGACAAGACAATGTGAGCACCATCACCAGTCTCATCGTCGCCGCCAATTTTGAAAACCTTGGGGACGTAACGGGAATTGATGTTGTAGCCTGCAACGGAACGAGTATCTCCAGCAAGGATCGCGAAATCGGAGCCTGTGATGCCTAGGGTAGAACCACCGTTATCGGTATAGCTGTTGAGTTAAGTTAGATTTTCTTGTGTACATTTCAGCAGAGATGAGTAGCACATACGGATAGAAAGAATGTTCTCTGTGGGGAGCACCGTTCGCATTTGAGAAGGAGTATCCGATGGCCTCGCTAAGAGGTTGGCCGGAGAGAGTTGTCATTCTTCGTAGAGTTCGATTGAGGCGGAGGATATTAAGATCAAAATTTGAAGAGGGTATCTGGAAGTGAATGAACCGTAAGTTGTTGTTATTTGGTATGGGGCTGTGAAGTTGAATAGTAGAAGGGCATCTAGCTGAGCTGTTACTGACCATCTGACGCGGTGTTGTAGCTGCCTTCTGATTATATAATCACACCCCAGCTTCCGTCATGGTTTGGGAGCTATTGCCGCGGACACAAATGTTGTCCCAACTGAATACTACTGTATGTGAAAGCAGATTGTTTGACAAGTCGGCTTTTTTGAGTTTAACGTCATTTTTCCCTCTTTCCCCCTCAAAATCTCTCTTCTTTCCAAGACATTTGATATCATTGTTGTGTACTACTGTACTAAATCGACTGCATCTGCGCCTCAAAGCTGGACTGGCTTACATAAAACCGGTGACGCACCAGGCACTGACGCCTAGTAATCATGCTTGGTCTAGGAGCCTATGATAGCAGCAGTGATGATGAAGTGGAGAGTAAATCACCTTCCATCCAACAGAAGGTAAAAGAAGCACTGCGGTATGATCTCGGCGTCAGCTAATACCAAACAAGCAGAAAGGCGACAGCCAGGACCCTCAACCATTGAAGGTGATTGAAGATACAGGTGATTGGAGGGATTGTCTTTTCACTTGAACTTACTAAACCCTAATTACTATTTCAAAGTAGGAACTGTTGATGAAAACACCCTACCACGGAAGATACCCGTCACAGAATCAGACAGACCTGTTCTTGGGCCGACGCATGAGCAAGATCCACACCATCACCCAACCGAACCGACACAGACCTTTTCAACAAACCGTACATTGATCCATGATCTAACACTTCCTCCGATTCCAAATCTAGATATACCACCATCTCCACCTGGCTCTCCTAATCCCGCAGCAAATGCCAAGTTTGCTCACTTTCTCTCTTTGAAAAAGCAAGGCATGCATTTCAACGACAAGCTAGCGGGGTCGACATCCCTCAAAAACCCGAGTTTATTGAAGAAGATGATGGATCATGCAGGAATTGATGATCAAGCGCAGTATCATGCCTCGCTACCACCTGAGGCATGGAACGCAAATGATTTGCCAAGCTGGGGATTCAAGGAGGAACTGTTAAAGGCACAGCGGGAAATTCATCATAAGGCTGAAGAAAGAAAACTGGCAGGACAGAGAGATGCTATCAATTTCGTGGCTGCCACGCCTAGCGAGTCCACTCGTACGGGCACCGTTTCTAGCTCAATAACGATGCAAAGGTAAATTTTAATGTTATTCCAGACTGTAGGGATTGCCCTCAACTGAAAGCGAGGACTGCATGGCCAAGCGTACGATGCTTGAGAAGACAGGAAAGAGCCTCCTCCAACCATGAGACCCGCGACGAGAGATCTCTGCGCTAGAACAGGAAATCGGGCTGGGGATAGAATTTCCCGTGCCTATCTATATGATATGAAGTATCAGGGGAATGGGCGAGTTAATCTGGTAGGGTGGCCGTAAGATTTATGGGGGAAATGATAGCTACTGGGTAGGTAGGAGGCAACTCCCACAATTTCCCCTTCCTAGCGCATCTCGCGGGTAGATGTAGGGTCAGTTGAATGATATGTAAGAAAGGTAGGAGACACAACGTGCTTCCCTTTCTAGGTAGGCTGAATCAGTTGGCAGTACGCCGTAGTTACTTCTCGCTAAGCGCGTGTGTCAGCCTCCCATAGGCGCGGCGGGAGTGATAACATTGCTCACGTAACATGAGCTCCGTCAGCTCTACTGCCTACCGACCCTATCACCACGAGCTACTATTCCCCTCGCAAGCATCAGTTATAAAACCTGCACATCAAACTCCCATCTCCTGACACATAACGGTGGTAATCTATATCTTCACAAATTTCAACCGTGCCATTCGCCCATCATGAATCACTTTCCCGAAGCTTGGGGTCGCGTAAGGACATCATTGCAATGGTTCCATCATATCGCTAACATGTCATTGAAAGCCCAGGGATGATGTTTACGGAGCATACAACCCATCATATCTTCAGACCACCGGCCCGAAAACCCACACTCAGTCACCTGCTGTGACTGGAACGTCGGTAGTGGCAGTCAAGTTCAACGGTGGAGTTGCCATTGCTGCCGATAACTTGGGTATAGCTCCGACCTCATCTTAGAAAAAAATGTTACCCTTTTCTAATACAAAATGACTTCCTTATAGCATCATACGGATCTCTTGCTCGGTTCACCGATGTGAAACGCCTTCGCAGGTTTGGCGATTCTGCCATAATCGGATTCAGCGGTGACGTTTCGGACATGCAGTATATCGACCGTCTATTGGAGTCCATCGATATTAGAGAGAACTACTCTACCAACGGCAACACGTTGAACGCCAAAAATCTCCACACTTATTTGTCCAAAGTCCTCTACAAACGTCGTTCTGAATTCAACCCCCTCTGGAACCATATTTTGGTGGCCGGGTTTGATGAAGATAAGAAACCATTCCTCAGCTCCGCAGATCTGCTGGGGACAACATTCTCGGCTCCACATCTGGCAACCGGTTTTGGTGCCCATCTTGCCATCCCGATCCTTCGTCGCCTGTTCCCAGAAGAAACATCCCTCGAGTCGATCGGCAAGGATGAGGCCGTGGCGGCGTTAAGGGAGTGTATCAAGGTTCTTTGGTATCGGGATGCGCGGAGCCTCGACAAGTATTCCTTGGCTGTGATTACTGAAGCAGGAATCGAAATCCAGGAGGACCAGCAGGTTGAATCTCAGAGCTGGGCATTCGCAGAAGCCATTAAGGGATATGGGGCTCAGGTTAACTAGGATTTGGCATTGAACCCATGAATGTGCTACTCAACTAATAGAACAAATCTAAGGAATTATGTTTGCCAACACCGCTACCGATTATGTCTTATTTGTACGTATTTGTATGTCAAGAACAAGAGGAGCAGACTACTCAAAATAATTGGAATTGGTAGAAATGCTATGATGTGTGGTGAATTCCTAGGGATAAATTCCCGCACCCAGTGGACTCCAAGGTATATGCCCTGTTTAGGTCAAATCTTGGAAGTGGGCTTGTCGAACACAACGCGATTCACACATGAACCGACGCCCTCGAGGGAGACCTCTACCAAGTCGCCATCTTTCAGCCAGAGTGCAGGTTTTCGACCCATACCAACACCTTGAGGGCTAGGAGCAATATTAGCGTCGTAAAGGCAAAGGCCGATAGAAATTAACTTACGTTCCCGTGAAGATCACGTCTCCGGGCAACAAGGTGGTGCCCTGAGACAAGAATGACACTGTTTTGGCTACATTGAAGATCATATCCTTGGTTGACGAAGACTGAACCGTCCGGCCGTTCAGTTTTGTCAAGATCTGCAAGCTGTTCGGATCATGGATCACCTTCGAAGACACAATACCTGGCCCGAATGGTGCCCACCCGTCGAAGCCTTTACCCAGTCCCCATTGACCTCCGCCGAGTTTTAGCTGCCATTCACGGTGGGAGACATCATTTCCTACAGCATAACCAAGGACATAATCCAGGGCTTCACTCTCGGGCACATCTTTGGCTTCTTTGCCAATCACAGCAACCAATTCGCACTCATAGTCCAGACCGTCGCCCCGCTTAGCCATGCGAGAAACCGGAATGTCGTCAGTCGGCCCCGTAATGGATGTGACGGGTTTGTAGAAAAGAACAGGAAACTTCGGTAAGGGTAAATTGGATTCTTTGGCGTGTTGTTCGTAGTTCAGTCCCAAGCAGCGCACGGTCCCGATATCTTTCCTCGCCAGTGGCGCCAATAGTAACTTGATCTCAGCGACCTGGTCTGTGACATGATATTGACCGAATATGTCACCCTGGATGATTCGTGCCTTGGTAGCCTGAGCAATGTCGCTAACGCCCGCCGACAAAAGGGCGTCTCCATAATAAGTGTGGCCATCCTTGGCTAGAAAGCGAACGAGACGCTGTAAAGGACTTGATGAGCGAGTTCTTTGGAAATAGTCTACTAGGCGACCAGTTCTACGTAAATAGACCCGTTGAGAGGCGAACTCACAGAAAAGGTAGCCATATTGGTCGGAGGTAATGCAGGGTAGGTCGAACACGCCAGTATCCGGGAGTAGTATATATAATGAGGATGATGACCGCAGTCAGGTCCGGTTTAGTTGTCTATCAAGTTAACTTGATAGATAGATAAGAGGCGGGCTCGTTCTTGCCTCGGCTCCAGCATTCTCGGCCGGAAGGGGAAGGAAGCTTGGCTACTTCGTATGGGGTAAGCGGATCGGCAATCTCCGGGGCAAAGCCGAACAAGCTAAGCATGTTTTGCACTTCCGCTGCGCAACTATTCAACCCGGTGATGCAGCAATATCAGCATTTGCACCTCAAAACAGATACCTCTGCACAGCAACAATGGCTCGACTATCAGGCCTCCAAAGGGAGGTGCTATCTCTCTACCGGAAATGCTTAAGGGAGATCCGGAAGAAACCTATCGTGAGCACCTCCTAATACAGTTGAATTATTGTTTTCTGTAAACCAATGGACACCGACTGATTAGATACGCCACTCCATCGTGCTGTGATTAGGAGACAAGGGAGAATTTCAGAGGATATGCTAGGTGCGTCTCTTGGTTGAGATGAATGATGGCTCTGGCGGATGACATCTTGACTCAACAATGTCCTATCCTGGCCGTGCCCGCGGTCCTGTATACTAAGATCAAAACAGAGCGGAATTTCGGAAACATGCCTCTATTAGCAAGAAAGACTTCAGTGCGGTAGAGTATTTATTACGGAAAGGGCAGAGGCAGCTGGAGATGTACTCATCCCCGGGTATCCGCAACATTCAGTGATCGCGAAGTCCTGTTCCCGCCAAGCAAGCCTTAGAACATCAACCTGCTACCTCTCGTTTGGATGTAGGTGAATGCCAGGAAAACGAGATGCAACATTATTATATGGCCACTTGAACTGGATATGAAGTTCACTACCTAAAGGAAGTTCGATTATCATGTGATCATGGAAGGTTCGCGCGGGTTCGCGTAGCCGCTTATCTTATCAGTGCCAGCAACCGAAAGCTCCAGAGGCGTCTGGGGTTCTCCAGCGCCATCGCTATCCTACCTAGCATTCACCAGAATGCTCGGTTTGCTTCTGGATGACGGATCAACCTGGATAAGGGCGCACTATAGAAGTCCACAAGTTGGGAAATAAAATGATGGATTGTAGCCAGCTCACTCTCCCCGTCTCTACTCTAAATCCACATCCTCAACGTGAGATCAATAGTTGCCATTCCCATACAGATTACAAACCGCAACAATAAATTTATCTTTTTCGGAATCAATTGATTTTTTCGACGTTCATTGTTCTTGACATCATCATCAAACAATGGCTTTCTTTCCTCGATTCACCGGTGACTTTGCGCCCTTGTTCCAGCTTTTGGACGACTATGATGTTCACCGTTCCAGTCGCCCCAAGAACAGAAAGGTCACACCTATCCGCTCTTTCACCCCGAAATTTGACGTTTACGAAGCGGACGATGTATATCATCTTGATGGTGAATTGCCGGGAGTCGAGCCAAGCAACATAGAGATCGAATTCGCCGATCCACACACCCTTATCATCAAAGGCCGTGTGGAGAAGAACGATGTGCCGTTTCCTCGGACGACGGCTCCAACTTCGGCCACAAAGTTGCACCAACCAACAGTTGAAGACGAGGATGAAATTGAAGGCAAGGAACCAGCTGGCTCCTCAGACAACCGTTCCGCGCCGTGGGTCGCACAGAAGCAACCCGAGCCGACTTGCAAGTACTGGATTTCCGAGCGCCAGACTGGCGAGTTTCACCGAATGTTCACCTTTCCCACGAGAGTGCATCAGGATGCAGTCAAGGCCAACTTGACAAACGGCATCTTGTCGCTCCTGGTCCCAAAAGAGCCAGCTCCTCAAGTCAAAAAGATCCGCCTCGAGTAAAGTAGCGAATGATCAGACCGTGTTTCATTCACATTCAGATTCTTCCTATCTGTTTTCGCCTTCCAATATTTTCTAGTCCAGCCTAACTATGGCTGTCACGGGTCCGCGGTTTTCTGTCAGTTGACTAATGATATGGATGTCTCTTCACTCGATGGGGTTCACGGTCGGAGTACATGGGTTGATTGTTCAATACCTTTTTATTATTTGTCAAATCTGTACCATAAAGTACTCGTTGGATGATGAAAGTGGTATACTTAATATTTGAATATATTCTCCTCGTGGAATACAAGGTAGTAGCGACACCAAGGGATAGATAGGCCTAAGACTACACAGTAGACTCTCAGTGACACGTCTAGTTCGATCTCCCATTATTATTTGACTTTATGTCTGTCCTCCCGCTTGCAGACAGACTGCGAAATGGTCCGGCGAAAGCGAACCAACCCACGAGGCGTAGGTGGTATTCGATTGTTGAGCCACTGGTGTGTACTTGGTCGTGGTGTGTATGACATCAAGATACGAGACCAAAAGGTATATATATCCCTTGCGTTCACCAGCACATGTGCATAGGCTTCAATATTATGCATGCGGAATGCACTGTGGGTATCAATCATTGCGACTGCGGGTCTGCGGCTCATGCAAGAACCACGATCTAGCTGGAGAAGGTAAACCGACCGGTCTACCCTGTATCATGAGGCGGTTAGTCCTCGCATAGTGAGTAGGCTAGGACTTAAGAGGCTGCTTTCTGTCAGGCGGAAAATCATCGCCACATTTCTTGGGAGGGAGACCTGGCTTGATATGTCCACCGGATGTGTAACATTTCCTCCTGCTTACGCTTTTGACATACCGTCTCTGCCACAGTGCCAAATGGTCCACTCCGTTGGGTGTCTTTTAGATCGCGCTCCATTTCAGGCCTGCCCGACTTCGCTAGAGGTGGAGATGACACTGATACCGCTATCTATCCCTCAATTCACGAAACAGAAGTGCCTCACCGCTACCTGATTTTGTTTCCAATTGTATGCTGGATAGTAACACGCCATCTATCTTTCTCTTGGCGTCGATGAATTGTTCGTACGGTACATGACGCTCACAACCGGAGGTGAATTGATTGAGTACAGTACCTTGCCTCCTTGGCCAACCCTATATATACACACACAACTAAGGACGGAAGGACTGAACGGGATAATTCAAATGCCAAAACATAACCCAAGACAAGAGAGAACTCCGTGACATCGCAGCGCCGGTCAAAAATGGTATATGGAAAGGAAACATAAACGATCATCCAGGCTACCAAAAGGGTATTCGTAGGTAAGGGTAATAAAGAGAGCAATGTAAACAAAATATCCCGCCCGTTAAGCCCAAAGTGGTATCCCAACACCAAAGCATAGGACTATCAGAAAAGACGCATTAGCAAAACAATGGCGATTTAGAAAACAAATGAAACCACACATTTTAGAGAGAGAAAAGAAGCCAACCGCGCATCAATGAAAGATAAATGGTGAAGCTGCCATGTAAAGATTTGGACGTTTAGCATGCTTTGCCAACCTCTTCTGTTGACACTCAATGCTTCGACTTCTAGTTCTTCCTCGCGGTGGACTAAACGCGAGTCTCCCTGAGCCCACACCCTCTGCGCTTTCTGTATCTGACATCCCAAGTGCATTGGGATTTGACCTTGGTAACTGAACAGTGCCCGTTGAGCTGCTGCTAGTTTGCGCGTCATAATCTTTCGCTGTTGCTATGGGTTGTTTCATTGTGTAGATTTGGGGGAACGGGTGAGGTACAGAATCTGCAGTGACAACCGAGATGCCTGGCGAAGCATTTTCAAGGCTTCTCAGTTGATGGCAGTACTGAGAGAAAGACATTGCATGACTAGGTTCATGCGAAGCTGAGAATGATGAGCTCCTTAGGCGCCCTTTCGTGGGTATCCGTTGGGAGTCATGACACATTGAAGTTCCATGGGTCGACCAGCCACAGATTTCAATTTTGGGCCCTGTTGTAGGATCATGAAGACTTAAGCGGCGGTGCACAGGAGGCTGGTCTTCAACATCTGGGCTGGCTTTGGCATCCCAAGTTTCGAGATCTCTAGGGCTACCACCAAATGTGAACCTGCGGGGTCCTCCGGATTGATATGCGGATGTGTGGGAATCTGTGGATCTTCGAATGGAACGGACAGAAGCTGCGGAACTGTAACCGCTGTCAACCTTTCTGTGTGGATGTTGGAGTTCTCTGTGCTCGCAATCTCGAAATGTACAATCCAGCTGGGGAACAGACATTTTCTCCTCATCATGAACGCATATTCCTTCGTCTTCTGTTTCGTTCCCATGAAGTCGGCCCGCGGTTGGTATAGTCGGAGATTTCTCAAATGAGAAAGGACTTGCAGGGTAATCTTCATGCTTTCCAGTATCAGATGTAGCTGGAATTTTTAGCATTGATGCATAGGCTCTGTTCTTATGCAGGCCCAGAGAATACTCCTTTTTCATTAATAGGCCACCGTCAGAGTTCTTCGGTTCATCGTGCCCGCCACTTCTAGTGAGCCCAGCATCCCGTGATGAACCAGGCACACTTCCATGAGCTAATTGGGATTCACAATCCGGATGGATTGGGGCTTGGTGTGTATGATGCCAATCTTTGATGGGCTGTTTTGACTCCAGACCATGTGTGCCCAAATCATTAGCCTCAATGATCGGGCTGTTGGGACGGTTCAATCGAGTCCTGTCGCTAGGGCACGGAGATGCAGAACCATTCACGACCCGTAATGATCCTAACTTGAGCGCCCCTAGATGGGTGTACTCGAAATCATTGGGCGTCGGTGGGCGTAGCTGAGGAAGTGGACCAGAAGGCCCACAGGCAGCATCTTCGCAATCAGATAATAACAGCCGTGATGGTATGTATGTCCCATTCCGGTAGTTGATTGAAGCGTGGGTTTCCTGATCGACTGGTGAAGACAGTCGTCGGGCAGTATCTCTTGTTGACCTCCTTGTTGCGACTCCGGGTCTTGTTAGCAGAGACCGTCGACGAATCAGGGAAAATCCTTGGCTGTCTACCATGAAAAGTGTATTTGACGATGTTGCTTCTTCAATTGTGCTATGATGCATAGTACTTTGAGTTCTTTGAGGTGGTGAGTGCATAGAATATGATCTGCTTGGCTGTCGAGCTATTGAAGGCTCTAGACCATTTGGGTTTGTTGTTGCTGTCTGGAAGCTGCGTTGCCTGGAAGAACGGCGGGAGGCTTGTCCGCCCATAGAATCTGACATGATGGCAGTATGAACGTACGAGTGCAGACCAATATCATCTGGTGCTTTGACCATCGACTGGCTTTTCCTGGTCTTGCTGACAGACGGCCATGGTGCCCCAGGTTGATAGGAGACAGATGGAAGAGACTGCGACCTCCTTCCGCCTGTGTCGGAATCTGGGGCGCTGACGGGAATAGAAGTGCCGGTCCAAGGGTTTTGCCAAGCAGCAGCCTGAGAACATGTAGGAGAGTTGGAACTGGAAGCTTGATGGGATACGCGGGAGCTAATTGAGCCTAGCGCAGCCTTGTTTGGTGGCGGTTTCGACAGCCGATTTGAGCGGCGGCGCTTTTCCTTGCTTTGCACCGAAAGGAAACCTCCCATGGCTTCCTCTCACAAATGGAACCTGAAAAGGTTTAACAAGAGCCTGATACCCTCTCTGGCCTAAAGGTACGAGGACGGCATGGACAGACTGCAACGTCAGACAGTTCAGAGATAGCGCCCCGTGGCTGACGTATAGTTTCCTCAGGACTTAATCCGGTAGTGCCATAACAGTGGTCAATCCCAGAAAATGATTTTGGTACCAACCACGTTGGAAGCGCCAGGCGACTGCCTGTGAAGTAGGCTGAGAAACGTCTCGATGTGGCGATCTCTACCTCGGATGGATTTGAAAGACCGATTAGACCTGCAGCAAAAAAAAAAAAGAAGGCAGGAATATCCGGGCAGTGTTGTTTCGAGAGCTCGCCCGAGGCGATGAATCGTGGCGCCTAATCTGATGCACGGGAACCAGAAGATCTTTCTGAGAATATGGGGCAAAAGCAAAAGCAAAGGCGACTATATAGATGGCCAGAGAGAATCGAGATCCAAATAGAAGGGCGAAATAATAAAATATAAGAACAAAAAAAAAAAGAAAAGAAAAGAAAAAGACACGGGTGGAATGAGCCACGTCCAACTAGCGGCTTTTGCCTCCCCTGATTCGCAAAAGGAACAGACAATTATAGGCAGACCCGATTTATTGAGATGACAGCAGCCGGTAGGAAACGAGACCAGGAGGGGGGAGGGCGTTATGCGCGAGTAGATCAAAGAAGGTACAAGAAGGGGAAAAAAAAAGAAAAAGAAATACAAGGAGCCCCGATCCCTGATCTGCCTGGAAAAACACGGGGTTGACTGGGATAGACTGAATGGAAAAGTAAAGTAGATTAAGAATTGCAGCTGGGGTAAGTAAGGGAAATAAGATAACAAAGTGGAGTGGAGGTGGACTGGGCTGCCATGGTTGAGGATGCACGAAAGACACAACAATGACGAATGCGTTATCCACAGGCAACTGTAGCTCTCACGGACAACGGAATTGGGAGCAAAACGATGGATCGACAGGTTGCAGACGGTCGGGATGTGAACCAGCTTATGACAAGATCATTGTGTGCAAGTGGTTGTCAGGGCCAGAACAACCACCGGTCAATCAGCCAGCCAAGGCACCTTTCTTTGGGGGTTGGACCTTAGGTAGGGTAGATGTCGGATGTTGGATAGTAGATGGAACCATGGACAAAGACAGCTGGACGGCGTGGTCACTGGGCAAAGGGTGTTCCATCAGACACAACGCCATTCCTGAATGCGGACAAGTCAAGGATTGCAAAGGCAATGCAGCCAGAAACACCCAAGAAATCGAAATGAAGGGAAAATGACTGCATGATGGCCAAGGTAATTTTAATATTTTTCGTGTATTATTATTATGATTATTAGTAGTTTTATTAATATTATCATTATCAGCATCAGCATCGTGACCATTCATTATTGAATATTATTCGCCTTTTTTTTTGGTCAAAAAAAAAAAAAAAAAAAAAAAAAAAGATAACATCATGCTTAGTGTGGGTGGGTGTGGGTGTGAGAGTGTCTGTCTACCTGCAGTTAGTACCTGTATCTTGTGGAGGTCTGGGACTCTCGGAGTCGGAAAGGACTGAGGACTGAGGAGGATACCTAGGTAGAAAGTACTAACCGGTGCTTAGTTCGAACCATTGGGATCGAATATGGATCGTCAGGACCATCGTTTGTTTTAGCTCCAGCCGTGGATCCCTCCAGGGGGAGAAAGCTTGACGGGGATAGCGCCTTGATTGGTGCTGGGTTGGCCGCAACCAGAACTAGGCGACTAGTCGCTCCTTCCGTACCTTGGTCAGTGAGAGTAGTCAGGATGTTACGGAGGAAATGAAGATGGCCGGTACCTAATCATCCCTTCTCCTCTTCATGATCAGACTATGGCTCCCCACGGAGTACCAGGAAAACTCGCTTTTTCTGTCAGGTGCTCCTTTTTCTTCAGTTTACCGACCACTTACTCGATACGACTAGATCCCCGATCCCTCATCCGCCCTCCTAGTGCCGTATAGAACTGTACTTCGTAGGTACAAGTCATCTCCTGTACACTCCGTATATGTACCTAGCCACCACCAACACTGTTATTGAACTACTACTCCGTACTAGACACTATTAGTTAGTGAGTATGGAGTAGATATGTGCATAGCATATCGTTTTATTGAGTATTTCCTTCCGACCGCCCCGCTCCGTCCTCCCCCCATACCTATCTATCTATCTGTCTGTCTGATGTTACGATGTACGGACCCCGTTAGTAGGTCTTAGGTAGCATGATTATGCTGTTTAGTAGGACTCGCCTGTCAGCACCAGCATCAGCCCGCACAGTCCGTCTGTCGGGAAAAGATGTTTTAAAATGCTAATCCTGACATTTTGACAAGAATTCCTCGATAGATGTGCCATTGCCCAATGCCTACACTACCCGAGGTTTAGGTAGCTTCCCCTCGAGTCCGGACATCGTTCAAAACTTAGAAACTTGGAAGTCAGAAGGCTTTTTCGGCTGGAGGCTTTCCCCTTTCCGGCTTCGGTTCCCTCCTGGTCGGGTCGTCCGATGCCCTAGCTACTAGGACGGAGTAGGATTCCCGTCCGCAGCTAGTTACTATCTACCTACCTAGTAGTAGATACTTACTGCAAGCAAGCAAGTGCGTGTCTCTTACCGTCTTACATTACCCGAGAACGGCTTGTGGGTTAGTCAGTTGACATACGCTACGAACCGGATCGGTGTGCTTGGGGGCGTACAGGATAAGTCTTCTGCAACGCGGACGCTTCTGCAGCGCCTGTCTGTCGGCCAGTGGTCGGATTACACCGCGTCTTTACTAGTCGCATGGCGTCTTCTCCCTCCAGCCAACCGACCTTATCGGTTTTCCCTTTGCTCACTGCCGAGGAATTCGAAACCGCCTGTCACGCCTTTCTAGATCGAGTTCACGTGGCGGGCGATACGAAGGTGGAATGGTCGTCGATCCGACTCGATCAACGGGTATGTAGTTGCCTCGCTGCTTCATGTTGTTCAACGTTTTCTTTTCCCTTCAGCTTGTCGAAAGCGGTCCAGGTGGAAATCCTTGGTTGCTACGAGTTGTATCCTATCATTGGTCACCATGACGGCCTAATTCGTCCTGATTTCCTTTCTTTTTCATTCTATATCCCCCCACTCCAATCCTAGCTAATCCACTAGGCAACGGGTCCTATTTTGAGCATTTCAAGGGAGATTGGTCCAGTGAGCACCCTCTATACTAGTAGCGACGAGCCTATACCGGACCCAGAGATGAATGAAGCACTACAGTGGGAGGCTCCAGAAGAAGACCCCGTTCGTGATACTGGAACCCTTTTCCATTGCACTCGATTCTATAGGTATCGTCTAACATCTGACAGGAAGCTCTCATCCGCGCGCCTGAGCCCAGCATCTGTTTACATGTAATTTATGATGTTCTTCTCTCCCCCACGTATCAAGTCCCCATCTTGTATTTCCAGTTACGGCAGGACAGCCATCCGGGGCCGCTGGGGATCGACGCGGTCTACCAATACCTGGTACCAGACCAGTACAGAAAGGAACTCGAAAGCGTTGGCATCATGGGTGGAATTAGTTTCGGCGTATGTGCAATACCTCACAACCCTAGCCCAAGCTGGAGCTCATGCTTCGTAGTATCATCCAGACTCGGGAACTCCAGCGTTTTTCGTCCATCCATGCCATACAACGGATGCTATGAGGCATATTGCAGGACAACGTTGCCTCACCCCGGAGGCTTATCTCATAATCTGGCTCGGATTGGTGGGTATTCGTCTCGGTCTTCAGCTGCCCAAGGAACTCTTCACAACGGAGGGCATAGAGATATTCCAAGGCATCATGTGACTCGGTTTGAAATGATTCACAGTACTTCCTTCCCTCTTGGGATCCCTCCCGGCCTGGTAAACGTATGTCCAGTACGGAAAAGAAGCAATTAGTCTTCATCTGACGAGGCTTCCATTGGCACATCGCTGTCCTCGTCCATCGGGGCTTCCTCTTCATCGCTTTCCTCCTCACGCGGTCTCTTGATACCATGGCCGGCCTGAGCTTCTCCGTTGACTTCCCCGCTAGGTTTTGATGGCAATGCCGCTGATCCGGGGGGGCCGCTGAATATCGATTTCTGGAGCTCTGTGGATGCTCCTGCGGTTTGCCCGGTAGTTGTAGTTGGTATATTGTATGTCCCGCGGAGCCGGGCAATAACGTCCGATGTGCTTTTAGCATAAACGATTTTCTACATTCCCGAGTGAATGAGCGAGTAAGAACCACATTGCACCGTGCATAGAACATACCATTTGTTTACCGAAAAACTCAACCCCTTGAAGTGCCCGCATAGCCTGCGTACTGGCTTGGACATCTTTGAAAACAATATGAGCTTGACCGCGCATTTTTTCGGTTTTCATGGCGACGACATCCAGAACGGTGCCGTAGGTCGAAAAAAGCATGTAGAGGGAGAGTCGAAGGTCATGTTTCCGTAACTTATCCGGTAGGTTGGTGCAATATAACCTAGAAATAAGGTGAGTCGATGTGCCACTATAAAAAGGACAATCAGGGTCTGAAACTAACGTCTGGTTTGGCAGGCCGGTAGTACCACCGCGCGCTGGAATTACTCTGGTGGCCATTATTGCAGCTCGAAGACGAAGACCTGGAGTTTAGATACAGAACTCTCCGGACAGGACGAAGTACGAAAGATTGGAAGTTATATCCTGGCCCAAGGAAGGAAGCCAATGAGAAGCGAAGCTCGAAGTCTGCACAGCTAGTAATAATCATGTCGGACTACTGGCAAGCTGAAGTTGAACCTGGATTGAGCGCATGGGTCATGTGATATATTATCTAATCGAGGCCCACACCCGCCCGCGTCATCGCCGGGGGCCTAGCAGTATACTACCCACCTTTCCCCCTTCCCCTTTCTCATTCCGTTATACCTCATACCTTTCATCTAGTTGACACGACAGTAGAGAGCTACTCCTGTCGCTTAGATCACCATGGCTGCCCCCGAAGCTCATCATCTCTTCCATAACCCAATTGCCGATCACTCTTTCTCATCTGACAAGTCGACCCTTGCAGTTGCCCGGGATAGCAACGTGGAGCTCTACCAGAAGTCAGGCAACAAGTTCTCGTTGACCGATGAGCTTAAGGGTCATGAGAAGACGGTGACTGGGGTGGATATTGCGCCCAACAGTGGCCGTATCGTTACTTGTTCGCAGGGTAAGTTGGCATCCCTCCCTTTGTCCTACAGCATCCTTGTCTAAGTGGACACGGAAACAGACCGCAACGCCTACGTCTGGGAACGGACTGCCTCAGGGTGGAAACCGACGCTTGTTCTTCTTCGGATTAATAGAGCGGCTACTTTCGTACGGTGGTCACCATCGGAGCAGAAATTCGCTGTTGGATCCGGTGCCCGCGTGATTGCGGTATGCTATTTCGAGGAAGAGAATGATTGGTGGATCTCGAAACACCTGAAGAAACCCATCCGGAGCACTATTACCACTCTTGCCTGGCATCCAAACTCAGTTCTCTTGGCTGCGGGTTCGACTGATTCTCACGCCCGTGTCCTCTCTAGCTTCATCAAGGGCGTGGATACACGCCCAGAGCCGAGCGCCTGGGGTGAACGCCTGCCATTTAACACAATCTGTGGCGAATACCTGAATGATTCAGCCGGATGGATCCAGGGATTATCCTTCTCTCCAAGTGGGGACGCGCTTGCCTTTACTGGTCATGACAGCAGCGTCACTGTCGTATACCCGAGTGCGCCGGACCAGCCCCCCCGGGCGATGTTGACTATTGCTACTCGCCTTCTACCATTCAACAGTCTGATCTGGAACGGTGAAAATGAGATTATTGCTGCAGGCCACGTAAGTTCCACTAGATTTGCACCTCCAGCGGAAGCTCGGTTATTCGGCATGTAGCTAACAGCCACGGACAGGATTGCGAACCGTACCGTCTTCGAGGTGATGAGACTGGATGGCAACTTACCGGGACCATTGAGAGCAAGGAAGCACCAGGTGCTGGGAGTGCTCGCGAAGAGTCTGCTCTTCACATGTTTCGCCAAATGGATCTCAAAGGACAAACCCAAGCCGACACCCAGCTCAAGACTACGCACCAAAATACCATTAGCACGGTTAGGGTCTACGAAGAAGCCAATGGTGTGGTGCGCCAATTTAGCAGTAAGAGAAACCCCGCTGTTCTACACCTGTGAGCTGCGCTAATGTCTCCATGACAGCGAGTGGAGTTGATGGCCGTGTGGTTATTTGGACTATTTAGATAAAGTATATTTATTTACTGGCCTGCGCTCCATCCACCGTGGAGGCTGCAGTAAATCGAGTGTATCGGACCCGGTGCGGCGTCATCGGGATATGGAGCTTGGGAAATAGCTTCATGTACATAGATTGAAGTCACTACGGTGTATAAGCCAAGAAGCTACCCCCATAGGTCCATAACTCGTAAGATCTACCCTGCTTCTTACCGTAATGATAGTACGCAAGGATACGTGCAGTATGACTCCACATGATGGGGCGGTCAGGGGTTCCCCGGATTTCTCGACGTCACGAGGCACTCGCTCTTGACTCTCCAACAACGACTCCCTCGGCTGCTGCACCGCAGCAGATACTGCCAGAGACAATGAAAAGGATCTCAGCACTATGATAGCCTTTTATGCAGCTTGCTTTCTGCCTTCTTTCATCCTTACCTGCTCCTCACTTATTCTGCCGGTTCGTGCATTCGTTCGTCTTGAAACGGACCGGATACTTCCTAGTCAAGTCCTACGTCCTGTTCCCCTGGGGCTCTACAACTCACTGGAAGAGCTTGCGCGCGTGGTTGATGTATCCTACTGCGTTGGAAGCACGGGGCTTCAAAAGCCCTTTGAATGCCTGAGTCACTGCGGGGATCTCAAGGGGTTTGAACTATTAACTGTAGGTCGGCCCGCTAGAAGCACACAACCCAGGCCTTTTAACGCTCCTAGTAGACATGGAATACTGGCCCATTTCTTTCGGATTCCTGTGGCTACATCGCACTTTCCCACTCGCCGTCCTCTAAACGCATCATTGTTGCCTTCCGTGGTACTTACTCCATCGCAAACACCATTGTTGATCTATCGGCCTACCCACAAACATATGTGCCATACAACACAGGACCCGAGAATGGTGGAGAGGGGCCGCAATGTCACAATTGTACTGTCCATGCGGGGTTCATGACTTCCTGGCTGAACACGCGCTCGATCATCCTCAACCATGTTGCGGCCGCAAGAGAGCAATACCCCGACTACGAGCTGATTCTAGTTGGTCACTCGCTAGGTGGGGCAGTTGCTGCGCTTGCTGGAATCGAGATGCAGCTGCGCGGCTGGGAACCTACGGTGACAACGTTTGGGGAACCGAAGGTTGGAAATAAGGGCTTTGCCGAGTTCCTCGCCAAGATGTTTCGGCTGGAGGGCGCAGCGGGGGACTTCTCAGCTCAAGAATGGCGGTTTCGCAGGGTCACACATGCTCGTGACCCTGTACCTCTCCTGCCGATGGAGGAATGGGGGTATGTGATGCATGCGGGAGAAATTTTCATCTCCAAAGAGGATCTTCCACCCTCCGTGGATGATGTTTATTTCTGCGAGGGCCCCAACGATGCACGATGCATATCTGGAGCGGAAGGGGAAAGGGCCTTAGCTATCTCTCTCTATGAAATGGCCTCTGTGGCCACGGATGCGAAAGCATACGCTGATTGGGCTCGCGCTGATCCTACCGAGCAACAGGCCCTGTCGAGCGGACATCAACCGCCTCTACACATACAGGATACGGATGCCCATAACAGGGGCTTGTTTGACCTACCATGGCATCTTATTCCGTTTAAATACCGGCTGTGGGAGCTCTTCTTCTCCCATCGAGACTACTTCTGGCGTGTTGGGCTCTGCATCCCTGGTGGAGACCCAACGGGTAAGGGGCGGTAGATCTGACCGATCTGGATGGCACGTACTATTCGCATCACAGAGGTATAATCTGATTCATATAGGACTGTGTGGCAGTCAGCGCAGCCTTAGGAGATAGGCTCCTTGATGGATTGCGATCCTTTAATCGGCTTTCAAATTGTGCATGCAGCAACGCAGGTCTAGCCTAAGGAAACGATGATCAACGAAATAAGCCATGCAATTTATTTGTCGTCAACCCATCTCCGCTCAACTAGATGATCAGCCCATGAGTATATCATAGAGAGCGCAAGGGCCCCAGACCATCTGCAAGCCATCTGCAAGCCAGCCAGAAGAACATATCATGCATGACAGGCGGGGTTACGGAGCCCATTTAGTAGTGAAACTGCCCCACCACACCACCAACTCCATAAGTAGTAAGTGCCCATGGCCCTGAAACCAAAACCTAATAACAACGAACCTTCTGTGGTTAGATTCCTTCCCTTGCATACCTAAAGAGTACAAGCACAAGTACAAACGAGACCCAAGTAAGTCTTCCCTTTCTCTACATCCTTCCAGGCATAGTTATCATCCTGCTAAAGAAAAGAAAAGAAAAAAAAGAAAACAGGCAGTAATGAAAGGTAGGTTTACCCCCAAAATGGGCATTGATGATTAGTAGGTATTAGAAAATCTTATTTTCATGTCAGGAGATAGCTGATAATGCTAGGTAGATGTGTCATGTTCATTTTCTCTGGGATTCCAGGGTCTCCTATTTTCTTTCCTCTTCACTTCCTTTAGACTGGTGTTTGAAATAAGTACCGCCAGCAAGAAAGCAGAGTGGAACAATTGGATCGAAGTTTGAACTGCAGGGCTTCGATACCCGGTTGGAGAATACGTCCTAGTGTAGGCTGGACTGGATAGTTGGATCTGGACCTATTGAAAGTGTGGGGAGTAAGAAGGGATTGAATTTATAATGGATGCGAAGTCATTAGGGCATCATTGGCTAATGGCAGTGACATGCAGGAATAAGAAACAAATTGATAGGTATATCGACGCGCTTGCATATAAATGATTGAAAAAAAACCCCCCCACTCCCTGAAACGAAAAAAAAAGAAAGAGGTTAGAAACAAAAGAAGAGCAGGCATAGGGAAACGGAGAATGAAAAAACAACCCTAGGAAAAGTCTCATCAAATTTCATAACATTTCATAACATAATTCGGAATGTCACCCAAGCATCCTAGCCATTCACTTTCCCGGCTCCAAGCTAGGAACAATAACAGGCCCATACTTCACCACCGTACCAAAGGTCCCATCGCCCTGTACCATGAAGTCGACAGCAAGGTTCAACTTCCCACTTCCCTGGGCTGCAATTGTGTGGCCATACATCGTGTTCACGACATCCGGATCATAGGC
Organism: Aspergillus carbonarius ITEM 5010; assembly: GCA_001990825.1. Lineage (NCBI taxonomy): Eukaryota > Fungi > Ascomycota > Eurotiomycetes > Eurotiales > Aspergillaceae > Aspergillus > Aspergillus carbonarius. The sequence goes on from KV907497.1 coordinate 144,700, forward strand.
AACAATGGCCACATAGTTTCGACGGCCCATCAGCTTCCGGTGCTCGCGGGGTTGTCCTGTCACATCGGACTGGAAAAGTTCCAACATGTCCTCCTTGGTGTCGGTTGGTTTTGAAGGCGTCGAGCGTTGGCCATTCGCAGGAACATACAGAGGCTTGTTGCTGCTGTGGAGAAGTTTGATGACATAAGACGGCGGAGGATTGTTCACTACCGGTGACGAAATGAGTTGATACATGGTTTTATGGTTGGATGGAAATGATGGATCATGCACCAGCCCAGCCCCACAGGCATTGACGGCGCCAGAGAGGAACGTCATGCGCAGCGACTTTTGATGCGCAATGCCTTGGAGGGTACGGATGAGGTAGGTCCGCTCAAGGTCCTGTAGAGGCGTTTAGTCTTGGTGGGGTCCGGAGAGATGCCCATGAGGTGAGGCCGACATACCTTGGACTCATGAGTCCACTGATCCCGGAGCTCATCCAGGAGGTCGAGCTCGCCAAACGGGCTCAGGATTCCGCCCATAAGACCGGTTTTGCCGACCGCACGCTTGACCGAATCGAATCCAGACCCTACCATGTCTTTGGCCCCAACAACGCCCGCCACGGAGCTCGTAACTTTCCCCAACACATTGTATGCCCCGGTGACGGCCCTCTTCCCCGTAGCAACGGTGTGTGCAATGTGCTCTGCCGTCTCTAACCGCGGGTAGATGATGGGCACCGAAAGCATCCACAAACAATGCTGTACTGTTGGGGGCAACATTGCAATCTTGGGAAAGATGCCTTGATAGGTCGGCCCTGCCACGACCTGGTGCGGATTGCGCTCCGAGCGACAGTCCAGGCCGACGGCGACCACGGCGGGCCCCAGGTATTTGACAAAATGCCAACCAGTCCCGGTGATGGTGAACAGATCGAGGTCGGTCCGAGAATTGCGGAGTAAGTCCAGCGTGGTATGGTGCTGGAACAGCAGGTACATCTCCGTCCCTACGCGCCCGATGTTCTTGAACATGTTCGAGAACTGCATATGCTCCGGGTATGAGCCGAACCCATCGAAACTGCATGCGTTAATACTTGCACTCCAGGGGGAAGGCGCCGACTTACATGTCGTGATCGTCAATCTGGCAAACATACGGGATCTGAGCAAACGATTCTCTCAGATACGGCTGATCGAAATGGCTTGTATAATAATGGAAGTACGCATGAGACACGTCCTCTTCGTGGGCGGTGGTCCAGGGCGTCTTTTTCCGGATTTCCTTCCCACTCATCGCCAGCCACTGTTTGAGGCATGGAACCTCCTTCCACATCCGATCCGCGTAGATTTGACCCCCCAGGCCCAGCTGGACATGGAAACCTCCGATCTCAAGATGCTTCTGCATGATATCTTTCCACATGAACCCGACCCCCCCCAGGCGGGATCGCTCGTTCGCGTTCACATTTAGCGAAAAATCGTTTCCTGAAGTGGTGATAAAGCGCCAGCCGGTTTCGTACCGTCCTGCAACCAGAAACTCGTAGCGCGTGCACCCAAGATGGGAGGTAATGGCGTAAGTCCATTTGGCAGGGCCAGTCTCTTCCATTCGTACATCAATCTCGTACTTATAGAACGTCCATCGCTGATGAACGGCGATAGGCAGGGCTTTCAGCTGGCGTGGATTTGGAGACAAATCGATGCTTTGATGGAGGTGGATGGTGGGAGGCTGAGCAGCGTCAGTCACCAAGAGAATGGAGCCTATCCAGATGCCACGCTCCACATCCATGTTGGTGTAGCGGAGATACGGGCCAAAGTAGACTCCATTCGTCGGTGCCACTTTATACATGTCGATTCCACTGATCGGCGGGGGCCCAGTGAACCCTGTCACGATTGGCGACTGCAGGCTCTCAAATCCCGGTGTCAAGGGAAGACCAGGGGAGGTCAAGGGCTTGGCGAATGTCGATAAGGAGGGCGACGCCAGAGGGTGGCTGCTATACACGCTGCCGACTGGAGACAGCGGAGTCTCGTTCAGGTTCAAAGGCGTGGGGCCTTTGGGGAACTCCCACTGAGTGGACTGAGTGGGCAGATGGATGTAGTAGTATTGGCCCGAATTCGGGTCAAGATGAGCAATCCAGCCCTCCGGCAGCGGCGGAGGTGAGGATGGTGCAAGCGCCGACGGGGTTGGCAGCGCGCTGACAATAGTCTGCTGCAAGATTGGATGATTGTCACTTTGAACCGGAGATTGAATAGCATTAGGGGGGGAGTGTCTCGACTCCTGTGGCTGCTGTTGCGGTTGTGGTTGCAGCTGCGGCTGCGGCGGCGGGGACTGCTTCTGCGCCTGCGCCTGCGCCTGCGCCTGCTGCTGCTGCTGCTTTGGTTCATTTGCGAATGCGGGGTGATCGTGAGCTGACACGAACGGGGCAGTGGTCATTGCGGCGCCATTCGTCTCTGTGACACCATTCGTCGGGCTGGTGGTTGCCGGATGCCCCATCGAGGAGGAGGACTGGCTTGTCGATGCTGGAACATGCCGTTTCTCATTCGGATAGCCCTGAGATAGAACGGGTCCTGGGACACTCGAGTATGCTGGAGGAGGTGAGGAGCTTATCCGCATTCTTTCCAAGTCCTGCTCAAGTGCGTTTGGGGGAATTCTACCGGGCTGGGGGCCTGGCTGTGCCTGTGGGGAAGCCCCTGTAGGCAGAGGGCTTGCCGGAGGGTTTTCCTCAGATACAACCCCGGCACCTTGGTAGACCGTGGGTGGCCCATGTGGCTGAGTCCCCGGCTGCTCCGTCGGTGTCCACGGCCTTGGAACTGGAAGTGCCGGCTGTTGATTTCTGGGCTGCTGACCGGCATACTGTTCGGCCCTTCTTTGAGCAGCCGCACTCTGAACCTGCAGGCCTGCTAATGTTGAAGTACCTGCAATCCCCGAGGCCGCATACCGCGCCTCGATGTCGGACGTCGCATGCTGCCCTGGCTCGACCACCGGCGTTTCTGGTGGTGGTGGAGAACCGCGCTGAGCACGAGTGGTCGAGTTCGACGCCGTCGAACTTATCCGATTGATTGCGCCATTCGGTGGGTGTAAATTCTGTGCTGCTGCCAGTCTGGTGGAGGCTTGAGGAGGCGGGAAATACTGCTGACGGTGGTCAGGGTGTCCGGTGGGTTGGGACTGGGCACCAGTCGCAGGAGCTGCGAGCACCGGCAGGCGTTGATGAAACCGGGAAAACAGCCCCTCTCTGTCCGGGGAGTCCCCCGCTGGAGATTCGGGCAAGGGCTTCGGGATGTTGCCGCGTCGTTCAGCTAGGGTGGCTTGTTTGGGCTCACGCAGCCGCAGAGACGCCATATAGTCCGAATGACGAGACATGCCGGAGCCCGCTGACATACTGCTAGGAATTGTGGGAGAGTCCCCGGGGACTCCGCCTTGAGACACCGGGCTGGAGCCACTGGATCCTGAACTACGGATGTGCTGAGGCCTCTGTCTATCGTCGGGGTAGGGCAGAGGGGCGCTGTGCGACGATGCCGGGGAAGGCGTATCTCGCTTGCCAATCCGCAACGGCTCAATGATGGGCGAGTCGACCTGCGACTGGCCGGTGTTGGTATTCAGGAAAAGCTCCTCCTGGGAGCGCTGGCCCTGACGGCTTCCGCCGGGATTCATGTTGCAGGATGAGCCCGGGTTGGGGACCTAGGGTTTAGGAGGGTAGACGAATCGCGTATGAAGAGACGGGGTGATGGCTGGTTAGAGAGAAAATCAGGTCAGCTACTCCGAATGAGCCGAATTCCCAGCCGGGAATGAATGCGACGGGGAGGGGGGCAGGGGAAGAAGCAGCAGGTCATGGAGATGGAGATGGAGATGCGGATGCGGGGGAGGAGGGACTCTCACTAGCTGGGATGGATAGAAGACGGCCGTCTATCACGCTCCGACCTTCCCAAAGCAACACGAAGCCGAAGGCGCGGCGACCAAGGAGGAAGAAGAAAAAGAAGAAGGCTACTCCGAGAAAACAAGCGGCAGGAGGAGAAGGAAAAGGAGAGAGGGAGACATTGGACTCACTCAGTTGCTGCTCACTCTCCAGTTAGCCGCCGAGGGGGGTGGCCGGCGCATCATTGGCCCAGCGCGAGGGCCCCTCGGGCGCCCGAGGGGCCCCCTTCGGCGAATGGCCGTCCAGCATGATAGGTTTCCTCTTTAACAGGCTGCAGGAAGGACGGGACCGTCACGATGTTCCAGTCCCTACCACTGAGTACTGGCGGTGTCTGGTAGCTGGCCGGTTGTTGGTTGCAGATTGCAGATTGCAGATTGCAGATTGCATCCATCCCTCCTTCAGCGCCGGTGGGCCCTGCCTTCCCCCCCAACGACATCGGGATCGGCCCGCCGCGGTACCTTATTTAATACCAGATGATCTATGGAAGATAGGTACGGATATTAAATCGATCAGCTTGCTTTGCTTGATCGTCAGGTTCGTTTAGATCGTGAGGCTACTCTAACAGCTCAAAGGCACTGGCTCGTACGGGCCATCTATGTCCGCCACCCTGAAAACAATCCCAGAAACGCCCGACTCCGACTCGACTCCTCCCCGATTCCTCCTAAACTCCGACCCCCAAAGACCCATCATCCGTAGTTGACTAGTTGTAACCCGTGCTCAGCCAGCACCTCCACCCATTCGATCTCGAGCGCATGGCCCCCTCGCCGAGAATGTTGGATCTGCTGCTCAAACAACACCTGTAACATCTGACACGTGGTCGCTGCGTTGTACCCGATCTCGTGGTCCTCCAGGTTCGACAGCAGCTCCAACGCCATCATCTTCAGGCCGCTCGACGGAGACACAGCACCTGCCAAGAAAATCGGGAACGCTGTATATCGCCGGTCCCCTTCGCGGCCCTTTTCTATCATCGCCGATACGATCTGAAGAATCTGCGCGGCGTGGTGGTGGACTTCCTCGTCAGAGGCAGCCCCAGGTTCCAACCGCTGTCCCGGCCAAAGGCTGGTGGAGGAGAAAAGCAGGCAGGTGTGGAATAAGATAGCAAGCTGGATGGTTTGGTCGTTAGCTTCAACTAATTAAGGGGGTAGAAGAGGAAGGGATGAAGGAGACGGGCTCACCTGTTGCAACAAATTTTGCGATCGCAGTGGAAAACTGGCTTGGTTTTGGAAGAGATATCCAACCTCCTCATGTCCCCATAGTCGAACGAGCAATTCGCGTAGTTCCTTGAGTTCCTGTTGCTGCGAGCTCAAATCATCGTTGAGATATGATCCTTTGGCTCCCCGAGTTTCGACGGCAAGAAGCCCGATCCGGATGGCTAGGACGAACGTGTCATAGTATAAGCGCATAATCATGGGTAAGCTGCCATCGGCGTATATCAAAGGCGAGCCGTTGGGCCCAACAGGGTAGCACAGGGACTGCAGTTCCAGTAGCAGCTGGTTGTCAAGGACGGCGCGGACAAATTCCCCAGTGCCTGCGCCGCCCATTAGCGAATATAGATCCATATGGCAAACCCACCAAGCTACGCCAGGGAAACGTTCCGCCCTCGGTATTGATTGCCTGAGCAAAGTCAAGTGGAGCAGCCGGGAGACATGGTCTGACCAAAGGTTTGAACTACCAGGGTTGGCTGCCACAACCTATAGAATTCGGAATTAGCCGGCATTGTACATACATGTGCCGAGAGGAGCTCGCTGGGAAGTCCAACCTCGTAGATGAGCAGGAGGAAATGAGTCAGGTAGACTGCATCGGACAAGAAATCTTCGTTGCCGCAAAGGCTACCGTGGGAGGAGGCCACCTGATTATAGTAATAGGAAGCATCGATGTGCTGGCCACCCCCATGGCGAACCAGACTGAGCACCGACAGAGCCATCATTGCGTGATAGAGCTACCGGCCTAGAAATTAGCTTCGACGCACGACCTGACAGGCTTGAAAGGATCACGCACGGGAGGGAAATTCGACGCTTCATGTTCGAAGACAGCCGCATCCAGACCATGAATGCTGAACACCCCATCTTGAGGGACCAGCTGCAGACATACAAAATTGCGAAAGTGGTCGAGGAGCAGCATTTCGTATTGATTCGGCTTGAGGCTCTCCTGCATAGGCGGCATGCTGTCGCCTGGATAGTCTGGAACCAGCTCCGAAACCGAAGGCGCAGATAACGAGAAACTCCCCTGGTCGGATTCGGGGGACTGAGGGGTGCTTCTTCGTTCGGGATAGAACTGTCTTCGGGTGGATCTGAAAGTCTTTAGGACGACGACATTTGGCCCGTAGGCCCAATTGACATCGTCCACCTGGGAATGATCGCCATTGCCTATTTCTAGCAGAGCCCTGTTTCCCGCATCTACTTCCAACGTCTCGTCCATATACTCAGGGAGACGAGAGAAGCTCTCAGGAATGGCAACCACATGGTAAGTGCCGGGAATTGATGCCTGTGCCTTCCGCTCCCGCTCCTCATCGGATGTGAGGGTCGCGAAAGGCGGGAGTAGATCACCACTCGTCGGGGGGTGGTAGCTTGTCCTCAACTTGGCTGTACAGGAGAGCCCGAGTCCATTAGAGGTGATTCAAATGAACAGGGGATATCAGGGCATCTCACGGTCCCAAACCACATTGCCCGCCGTCTTCACATCCGGCATACGCTCTTTGACCCGACGGGTATCATCTCGGAAGCACAATCGAGGCCGGTAGTCGCACATATGGCCAAGCCGAGCGCATTGCTGGACCAGCAAAGGTTAGCATAGCCCCCATCAAAGTCCACGATGGGCGTCGAGATAAAAAGTACATTACACTGAGGGTGGACTTCGTCGCACTTGACTACCATGAGGATCAGTATACAATCGTATTGGAGCAGGCAGCACGAAAAGGCTCTCCCAGGGAGTCACCGAGCCACTCACCCTTGCGGCTCTACTTCCGAGGCAAGCAAACAAGTTAGCATGACACTGTACGACGCTTCGGGGTTAACTGCGTTCGGCACAGCAAGATGGGCTCACTCTGCATGTCCTAAGAAGGCAAGATAAGATCAGAGATAACCCTAGGACGGGTGATGAAGACATTCTCCCCGCCAACGGACATACCAGCAACCAGTTCGGGACCGGGGTGGGAAGCGGAGCCGGTGCTGTCGGATCGCAACCTTTTTGGGGGGCGGAACATCGAACCCGGGGCTGGGGCCCATGAGACTATTCTTGGGGGCAATGATAGGCAGTCGCAGAGGCGGCTTCCTCGAGGACCGCGTAGATCGGCTCGTCATCGAAATGCTGACAGCCGCCATGGAGGTGGTTGCTTTGCCAGACGCATCAACCAAAGGTGCCTGGATGGTGACGGCAGAACAGGCACCCATACTATATGCTTTCCCGACTATCCCCGGGATGAAAGGAGGTCTAGGAAGAAACCGAAGAGAAGAAGGGTAGAGGAGGGAAGAAGTCGATGGGATCACTATAGATAAAGGCAACCGACCATAGTTGGAAGACTAGAGGCAAGAGAGTTGGGGAGCACGGAGGAAGATAAACAGAATCGGAAGCATCGTCTATGCATCCTGAAAAGGGACTATCTATAGGTGGGACGAATGACAGAGACTGGAAAAATCAAACGCAAAAAAGATAAAAAATTCGAAAAAAGAAAAAAGAAAGGAAGAAAGAAGGGGAAGAATGGAACTAACAATAGACTGGAGACGTGCAGACAGAAAGAGAGGATAAGGTACAGAGAGGAGCTGATGCAGAACCCAAGCGTTCTCGGATCATCAGCCAGCCCTGTCCACAGTGGCGGCTCCGATGGAATCAGACAGGGTGGACGGCGAAGGGCGAGCAGGCGAATGAGGAGGCTGCGTCCAACTTCGACCTCTCAAGCTGCGGACCTGACGCCATGGCATATTTGGCTGGGTGATCAAGAACTGAGGTCTCTAAGCCCTTAGGCGAGAGTTCCTAGCCCCAAGGAACCTAATAATGAACCCAATTCGACCTAGACCATGGAGTGCAGATGCCAACCATGTGGCAGAGGGGAAGCGAAACAAAAAAAAAAAAAAAAAAAAAAAAAAAAAAAAAGGGAAGAAAAAAAAGGTAAAAAAAAGGGGGGGAATAAGGGAAGATCCAAAAGAAAGATCCAAAAGAAAGCTCCGGGGCACTTGAGGATGGCAAGAACGTTTTTTTTTTTTTTTTTTTTTTTTTGGCCCTCCTCCCAAACCCTCCAGCTCTGGCACCCAATCAAGCAGGAGACCCCAGTGGAGCATGATCGGCTCCATCACAGTTGTCGTTGGTTTCTGATCTGTTTGCACTTACTCCGTACTATCACGATTGATAGGTTCATCGACGAACACTTTGAGGCTATAGTAGCAACCCGAATATAGACCAGGGCCCACGGTTCAGGCTGAATTTGGAGCGTCAGGTGAGTTCGGCCACGCCGGTATACGGGGAGAGGAGAGAGAGGGGTGGACGAGTCATGGTTTGTCTCATCCGGCCGATGGTCACTGGCCACTGGTATCGGACCATGCGACCACGATAGGGACCACGTCCGGCCAGGGTTTGCGAATTCGAGCCCGTTCTCGGCCACTTCACGTTATATTCTCGGGGCCGAGCCATTCGCTGGTGGGTGACTGGTGAATGGTGATTGTCTAGTACTACTAGTATTGTGTAGAGACGAGACAGTACGGAGCTGAACGAGTGAACGCGAACCACAACAACCTTAAAGCAGTCTTACCTAACAATCGCTCCGGTTCCCCTGGCTGATCCGTCGGATGGGTGGACGGCTTTAAATGCCGGCCCGGACCAGACTTGCGCCATGCGTGGCGCTGCCGTATGGGAAGCGTACCAATTTTGTACTTACCATGTCCGTACGCCGTCTGTTCGGTGGCCGGCCACCGGAGAGAAAGTCGCAGATACCGGTTTGGTCCGTACCAATACCAGGGCGCTAATTCCGCACTAGTCTGGTCCTTTTGCCAGACTCGCCTGGGCCAATCTAGATCCTCGGGATGTCCGTATGAAGCGCCGCTTCCTCACCACCACTTATGCCTAACCACTGGCCAAAACACACCAGACGGTCACCGCCTTCACCCCCCTTCCTCTAGTTTTCCAAATCTTCCATGGGACGGACATCTTCTTCTCCGGCCGGTGGTGGCTTGGTGCCGGGATGATTGGCCAGACGCAGGCCTGCAGCACGCTACAGAAGCAAGTTAAAGTTGAGTGCCATGCACTTTGGCTTTGTGCCTATCTACTTAGGTATTCCTGCCCAAGGCACCGTCTGACCCCCTGGGGCTGGCACCATCCATGGATTCCCCCCATCGTCTTTCTAGTGCAAGAGCCCTGATTGGCACGGTTTCTGACAATACCGTACCCCCAAGGTACCGACCAGCAGATACCAGTGTACATACGATGATAGATAGGTACTACCTAGTACATGGTTACATGCATGCTTCGGAATCCATACCGTACCGACGCTAGTCCCATGATCAATGTTCCGACCTGAGACATTCTCCCCCGCATATGCATCCATGTCACAGGAGTCATCGCAGGTTGACGATTGCTCGATCTAGGATCTGTCGTACTGGTCCCGATCTCTCGACTTCCCGCCAGCTCTTCAGCGAGTTCTGAAGCGCCTCATCGATCGGAAGACCAGTCTGCCCGCAAAGCTCAACATATGCGACTAGTGCCTGCGCACGCTCAGTGCGAATGGCTTCGACGGAGAGGTCTATCTCCTGAGAGAACATCTCACCGGCTAGCGCCGCCAAGGATTCCTGGGGCCCGCGTAGATCGGGTTCGCCACTCCGTTCCGATGCCCACGTCCCGATTTGGTCAAAAAGAGCGCGCAGCTGTCGGTACAGCGTAACCTGCACGTTTCTGCCCCCATGGCCCACCACCCTGTGCAACACCGGCCTCGACGTTTTCAGATGTCCGTGAAGGGCTGGGCTTTCGTTAGCACGTCTACGATTGGAGGTCGGCTGACTGCAAGGGAACCCACTCTTTGCTGAAGTATGCGATGTAGGAATGAGGCATTGTAACAGGCATGTCACACAAGCCGCCATCGTGTCATCCAGGGTCTGTCTGCAGAATCGTCAGCACCTGACGTACATCGTTCCTGAATCCAGAGGAACCGCCCCTGTGCTTCCTTCTGCGCCCAGGCCCAACAGCCACGACCAATCAAAGTAATTCCAATAAGCAATGCAAACAAAGAAGTACATGCCGATTGAACACGAAACAGGGGCAGGAACTTACTTGGGTTTTTGACCCTTGCCTGCATCTACATCCATCGGATCCCCTTGGTCTTCGGCCTCATCTAGCGCTCGGGTGACAATGCCCACAGCATCTGGCACTAGATCTAGGTCTTTGCGTGCTTGAGACACTCCACCGAGAGCAATAAGCGCATGCGGGCGATATGTGGGATTATTCCGCTTCGCTTCTCTGATGGCAATAGTCTTGGAGGTTGAAACAACAATCAGGATTCCGCCTATTGAAGCGAGAGGTGGGGGAAGAGAAAGGAATGCATACCTTCATGGTCTCACCGAAAATTGGTTTCTCCTGCCACAACTTCTTCGCCTGGCCTGAAAATTTTATGAAGGCTTCTAGGACGACCTCTTTGCCATCCCACGTTTTCCCGGCCAAAGCTTTCTCCAGTACGGGCCATATATACTCACTGGTTGGGATATCGATTTCAGAGTCCAGCGACATGATAGCCCTTGCAAGCCCCAGAGCTGCCGTATGCTTGATAGCCCAACGAGCGGAATCCAAATTGTTGGAGACAAGGTCCGTGATCTCCCTGATGTAGAGGGATACTGTGCGGTTACCACCAACATTATCTTGCCATGTCTTCTCAAAGACCTCTCTGACATGCTCATCCAAGTCACTCTTCGACACGAAGATAAACGGTAGCGCCGTCGTGGCGGATGCCATGAACCGGTCGTTGGATAACTTCGAAGCAGCTTGTAGGATTTCTGCTGAGATGGCCCGCTGGTTGGTGTCTTCGGCGGTCAAGTAAAGCTCTTTGGCGTGTTCGATTGTTTTCAGGACTCGACTATCTGAGGCCAGTCGAAGGAGGTAACCGATGGATGTGCAGTACGATGCACTGACGGTGTCGTTGCGATCGACCACGTATTTGCCAAGAAGCTGTATGAAACGATCTGCATAGGGACGGAAAAGCATGGATCGCATACTCAGGAGAACCAAAACACGGCTACAGCCGACCTTCGATGGAAGCCCAACAGCCGAGCGCAACACGCCTTCAAGCTGGGCCGCAAATTCCTTCATGCTCTGCTCATCCAACATATCGATGAGGTATCTTTCAATGACCTCCATCATAGGAGAGGTGCGAATGCTAGACAGTCTCATCTTGTCGATTTCCTGGCCTGTCAGTCCATACTTATCGGCGTTGAGGTGAACATAGTTGACCGCTTGAGGTTCCAGGGAACTCAGGGAATTTAGAAACTGCTCCATTATGCGGGGTATGAATGGTCGCAATGGACCACCAGGGCTTTTCCTGATCATTTGGATCAAAGCCCCAATGGCAAATCCTTGAACCTCTTCAACTCCGGATTCCATGCCCTTGTCACTTAACAAAAACGGGATGGCACTTCGAAGCATGGTATCGGCCCGCTTGGTGTCTGTGCCACTTGTCTCCAGCGTGCGAATGATAGCGTTGGTGACGGTCTGGCAAAGCTTCAATGCTGACGCTCGAACGGTCTCCTTGATATCATCTAAAAGCTTAAAGGCCTTGGTAAAGATCTCGTCCATGTACGTGGCGTATTTCTCGGGTTGGCGTCCCTGAAGCAAGTCCGCGATTGCAGTACAACTTGCCTGCCGAACTCTCCATTCCCGACCGGCTAACATGCTCCTCAACAAATCATTCATGATCTCATCAAAATGAACCTCGATCACTTCCATGGGGTTCTTGACCAAGGCCCGCCAAATGGTATTCATCGACCGCTGGACGTTGGGATTCGGGTCGAACCGGTAGCGGAATAGCTTGGGATAGATCTTGGGGTTCTTCGCCAGATAACCGTTGACACTAGAGTCAGAAAAGATACTGCTGATACCCATCTTGCTAAATGCCGCCCGGCTCGTCCAGATGGCATTGTTCGAAGCCAAAGACATGAAGCGATACACGAGGGTTGGGTCACCGGCTTCGGATGCAAGGTTCATTATGTCTTTGTAGGTATTGACTGAGGAACCCCCCCCAGTTGGGAGGGCTCCAGGCTCGAACAACTCGGTATTTTGGCTAACCTTGCCACCTGCGAGGGTTGAACTGTTCTCGGTAAATGAGTTGACCAGGTCGCGTACCAAATCGTCCTTCAGTCCTTGGTCACCCATGCCGTATACAAGACTCAATCCCTGTGCACCGGTCTCCTGAACTACCTCATCCCGGTCAACAAGTAAGTTGCTAAAGGAGCTCTGACATTGACGCATGCGGGCCTGCATTGGGTGTAAATGGCCACAATTTTTGATCAGACCCAGCAGCCAAATGGCGGATGCCCTTCTGAGGGATGGTTTCGGTGCACCGCAATTTGCTATTATCGTGTCGGCCACATCAGCAACCACGGATTCCGGTACCTTCGAAACAGGAACTTCTTCATCCACATCAAATTCCGGGCCCAATGATTTAGAATTCCAGCCCGCTGCAGCATTGCTCAGTGCTTCACCGACAGTGAAATGTATTTCAGGGCTGCGAATCTCATGTAAAGCATAGAGGGCACCTGTGAGAGCACTGACATGGGAATCATCAGATCCATACTCGGGGGAGGAGGTGAGGGATAGAAGCCCCAATGCTATTATTGCCACTTCGCTTTCGGCCATCGCATCCCGTACTAAGGCTTGTCGGATCGTTTTCCAGTCGATATCCGAAAGCATAGAATGGGACAAAATCCCAGAGAGACTAAGCTGCCCAATTGCTACCTGTGCGGAACGCCGAAGGAGTGAATCGCGCGCGTTTTCGAGCATGTCACAGATAGTATGGACAAACTGATCCACATGTGCGTTAGCCACCTTGGTAATTTTGTTGCGAAAAGCAAGTCTGCTCAAGATATACGACAGTGCCAATACTGCTCCTCGAACCTGAAGTGCAACTTCACCGATTGCGGAATTCCATGACGATATGCGATCCAAGCACTCTGCGATCAGTGTCATGAGGTCGTTCTCAGGAAGGGAAGGATGGGAAGCGAGAATTCCAATTGCGCGTGCGGCCATAGTCTGGATATCTTGGTCATTGCTGTTCAACGGAGTTCTCAGCACCAGCGTCTGTGGGACAACCGATTCGACAATGTCATTTGAGGCCAAGGAGCAAATATTGACAAAATGCACTCCGCATTGCTGCAGGCCCTCCCGGCTCTCACGGGTGAGACCAGCCAAAGCACTGTTTAGAAAGAGAACAATCGCTTCTTTATCGGCAATTCGAATGTACTGTTTCAGGGACGATCGTGCTTGCTCATTGGATGTAAGCATCACATCAAGCTTCGTGTCCCAGTCTTGGTCTATTTCAATACTGGAATCACAAGCGGAAAGTGATTCCCAGAGCAATACACTCCGAATAAACGAAATCGTGGAAGCAAAAGCGTTCTTGTAGGATCCCGATATAATATCCGAGGCAGATAAACCTGACACTCCATTTGAGGTTGCCGAGCCAAGTAAAAAACGGGAGAGTTCCGAAAATTTTGGGAAAGTATACCATGTAGAGTCCTCGGATGCCGAAGTAGCCGGCTGTCCGTCGTAAGATGGACTCAAAAGCCGGTGCCAAAATGGATGCAGCCCTTTTTTCCCTTCTTCCATTACTTCCTGGCGGTTTTCTGACCCGTGCGCAATCGCCATGAGGTCAATCCAGCGTGCAACAACATCATTGTATGGTAGAAACCTGTTTGCAAAACGTACGGCAGCGTACTGGGGACCGCGGACAACATTGAACCCGGTCGTTGAGTCCTCTCCGCCCGGATAATTGTTCATTTGCCGAACGAGGAAAGGCCGCAGTTGATCGTGGAAATCATTATCCCAGCTATCTATCGACGAGTTGAGGATACTTCCTAAGGCCTGTTCAATGCTCACAAAGATCTGAGAGCTCGAGTCATCGGAGCTCAATGAAGTAAATAACCATTGAATAAGTTCGAAGCCAGAGAGACTTTCCTGCCCATCATGCACTGCAGCAAAGTTGGCCTTGGGAACCATAATACCGATACTTTCGTATGCAAGACCCCGTAGACTCAGATCTGTAGATGGCAGCTTCTGCCCGCTGGCCCCCGGGCTGGGCCATCCCTGAGACTGGATAAAGTCCCTTAAGCCTGTTATAAGCTTAGGTGCCATTTCTTCAAGATCACATGGGGCACCCATTCTAACGACCCATGTGGTAAAGTTGAATATTTGTGTTCTCAATTTCGAGGCCTGTAATCCTTGGGAAGACCTTGCAGTATCTGACAAAAGGCCTTCTTCGATCACCCGGATAACTCTCCATCTGTCCTCTATCGCTCTAATTGATTTCCCCAGATAGACCAGAATTCTGGTTTGCAGAGCAGGTCGCGCCGGCGGTGCACCGTCAGGCGTTGCAGTCCCAAAGTACAAACCATAGAGCTGCTGTACAACATCTGGTACCTCCAAATCGGGGACGAATCTCTTGAGAAGCTCCTCACCAATGTCGGACAGGCGAGAATTCGCATCTGCAGAAGCAATCAGAGCAGGTAAGAACCGCTCTGTGTGACTGAATGCTCCACTAGCGAGAAATCTCAGGGCGATGACCTTTGTCTCGGTCAAATTCAGGCCACCTTCTGCAGATGGGTTCCATGTCTCGACTACAGGTGCACCCTTGTTCAAGAACGTGTAATCTGCAGGAGACAACCCAGGGCAGGTCGGCGAACTCTTATCTGCGGGGAACAGGAGCAGCAATTTCTCGAACCATGCCGATAGAAACTTTGTGTCTCGGTCGGACAAACCTAACCGAGACTTCAATTGCACATCGTCGTCGCTATCCTTGGGTGGTAACTTGAGCAAGGGTAAGAGCCGCAGGACAAGATTAAATACCACGGCAGCTTGGTTGCCAGATGTTCCGATCTCGGAAATGCCCTGGAGCAGGGGAAGCAGAATCTCGACTCTTGCGTCTGAGCCCAGACGATCAATACCTTGTTGGATGTATATCAGATCAAAATGTCGGATAAGCTGGGACTTCTGTTCTTTGAACTGCTTGAGCAAAGCCGCCACGGGCAGCTTAATGGCCGGGGCTTGGACTCTAGTGTTGACATGCTGACACACTGCGATTACTTTATTGCGAACAGCAAGACTTTCGGAACCCAGCTTGAGCATTAATGGTGCCAAGTAAGTATTAAGAAGGGTTTCAAGTTTGGCATCGGTATCCGCCAAGGCAATCCTAAGCTCAACCTTGGATATCAAGCTCAACTCGCGAGCTTCGGAGCTTGCTGGCGTAGCCGCTGTAGCCATGATCAAGGTAAACTGGGGAAGTCAAGGGGATTAATTGACATCCCACATTGATATGGAAGTAGATCTATAGTTTAGAAGAGGTCCTGGGGTATGCAGGGGGGTTATTATAAGTGAGAGAAGGTCTTACGCCATGGCTTAAGGCAGACGTTCCAACGTCACCGCCGCCAAACCCGACTCGGGAGGCCACGATAACATCCCGATTGGGGAAAGGTCGCTATTAGTCATCATCGCCCCGGGGGTTCAGGTACCGTATGTATGTATGAATGTAGTCTGTAATGTAACCGCCGGTTTGGAATATGGATGGATCGCCCCACTTATTAGAGACCAGAACGGGGAAACGAAAATAACGTATTTGATATGTATATAAGTACTAGATGGACCGTGACCAAGATGACAGGACCCATATTGACTCCCTGTGACATATGAAGAAATGTTATGGGTGGGCCGGTGCCCCCCTTCTCTGTTCAGCTGCTTCGCCCCTCAAGAACCTTGCAACTTCACCATCAGCGTTGATCAGATGGCCATTGGTTGGCTTGTTGAGGCTTGCATTCCCAAAAAGACATTGCCATAGATCGTCCTTCTTCACCAGCTCCCCACCGGATGCACCGCCTGCCATTAGCTTGGAAAGTGCTGCATCTTGCAGCTCCAAGGAATTGGCCGAGTCGATGGCTATCTCGCTCAGATTCTGGACACCGGCACCACCGTCAGAAGGGTTGGCAGACGGTGCCTCTTGCTCTTGCTCCTTCTGTACGATGTGGGCTAGACGACGCGACACAGAGAGGTCGTAGATCGACTGCTCAACCGTGTCGGAAACGAGATACATCCAAACAGTGGTTGGCCGATGCTGGCCAATGCGGTGTACACGAGCGATGGCCTGAAGCTCGATTGCGGTGTTGATAAGAGGCTCACAGAGGAAGACGTGGGTGGCATTCACCAAATTCAAACCCGAGGAATGTGCTTTGGCGTGCAAGAGGAAACATTCTACCTGTGTAGTGATAGCGGACATTAGAAACTGGTTGGTGTTCTGGTTCAGAGGAGAGAGGGCTTACTGCTGGGTCACTTTTGAAGTTGTGTATGCCATCCTTATTATCGACACTGCTGTACCCGATTTTGAACCGGGATAATGCATTGGCGAGGATCTCGAGGAAGTACTTATACTGGGAGAACACCACAGACTTAGCCCCCGGATCATGCTCCCGAAGCCATAAGATATGACGTGCCAGTGTATCGATTTTTGTACCAAAGGAGCTATCCAGGTCAATGTTTTTAATTTCTTTCAGTGTACTGGAGCCGATGCCAGCATATATAGAGTTTTGTGATGAGTGTTCCGGCTCTAGTCGGGTCGGCGCTTTCTCTTCTTGCACGACAAATTCCTGCGGCTTATATGTGATTTGATGGAAGTCATTGGCTTTCAGACGCTTTTTGCAAGTGGGACATGTGCGATGTTGATGCCACCACAACCGCAGGCAATCCTTGCAGTACTTGTGGCCACAGACCGTCAAAACCCCTACTCAGAGTTAGTAAGCCTAGCTTCTGGATGATCTGGCACGAAATTCCAACGTGGATACTCACCAACTTCGAACCCAGACTGGCATATGACACATATTCTGGATGAATCATCCGAGCCAGACTCATCTCGGAGATGGATCAGATACCGACGTTTTGCCCGCAAGGCAGAGATTTTCCCATCAACAACACTTTCATTCCTGACTTTCGAGGTGAAAAGAACCTCATCCAAGGGCTTGCCAACACTCTCTTCATCATACGGCGCAACGGTATCAGAAATTTGCTGTAACTGACGATAATATTCGAGGCGGTTATTCATCGTATCTCGAAACATTTCAACCTCCCTCTCTAACCCGGAAACAGCTTTGGATTGCTCAACCGACATATGGCTTGCGTTTCTTAACACCAAACTGATGTTTTCAAGCTCCGCACGCGCTCGAGAACTTCCTTCATTTGATTGCCATTCAAGGGAGGTAGTCAGGCTGCGAAGCTCGCTGATAATCCCACGAAGTGAGCCGAGTTGCGGATCTGGCTTCATATTACTGCGTATATTCATAACTTCCAAGAATAGGGTTGGGGATGGGCCTTCCCCCCTCTGTGCTTGGATGATCCCTCCTTTAACTTCATGGGCAATGAGGACGTTCTTTTGTCCAGTTAAGCAATCGTGACGGTCGGCAAACGTTGCCCGCAACGCTTCCATATAGACATACATTTCGTCTTGGTGTTTGGTAGATTTCTCGTATTCGTTACCTTCGAGCTCCGACTCTTCCTCTTGATCGATAAGTGATTGGGTGAGGAATTTTATCATAGTTTGGCGCCAGCTCTCGTACTGTGCAGCATGCCGGTTCATGGCTTCGCAGAAATCTTCAAACTTCTCGAGGACACGACGACCCTCTAAGCCAGTACTATAAAGCCGAGGCTCCATCTTGGGGATGATCACGAATTGTCTCTTCTGGGACTTCTCCTTTATGACTTTCATGGAACGGCCGACTTTTCGGGAAATATCGACCAGCATCTCCTTCCGGATGACCTTCGCTGTTGCATACGCCTCCTCCTCCTGTTTCTCAAGGAATTTGAATTGTTCTGAGTCAGGTTCGGTGAGCTTCGGATCCGATTTGATTTGGTAGAACGCGTTTCCGGTGAAAAAGATACAAATATGTTGAACCTCGAGAGCCATGCGCAATCTCTGACGGTGTGTACCGATGCGCGTGTTCCTCTCTGTCTCGTCGCCCTCGTTGTCGCTTGTCGAGACTACTGACACGGAATCCTGGTTATCATCTGCGGAGGTGACCCGACTCTTCATGCGTTCTACCTGCAACCGATCCCGGCATTCTTGAACAACTGCGCTCGCTCGCTCCAAGGATACTCTCCAAAGGTCAAGCGCTTCACGTTTATGCATCGCATTCTCCAGTAACTGTCCCCGCCGGAGCTGAGACATGAGAAACAAGCGCTCTTCTGCATGTATGAGCACGTCGTTCTGGTCAATCATAACTTCGAGCACCTCATTTACCGACCGTAGGGGCCCATTGTTGCCGATGCCTAAGCCCCGGCGACTGTTTCCCGCGGGATGAAGACAGGATTGACGAAGTCTGACCAGCCAACTTCGCATCCTTTCAACCACTGATTGGTCATTAGGGTTCCACTCATCACTCAGGGGTGCACCTGATAGATCAAGGCCACAATCTTCACACATCTGCTCGTACAATTGTCCATAATGTTGTTCTTCAACTGCTGTGAAAGGGATCGTTATAACCACTCTCTTCTGTGGAGGTAAACGAAGCTCGCCACGAACATGGTCTTTACTATGACGAAGAGCGATTCCATGAACAATACCTGCTAAAATTGGCTGGAATGAAAGGCACAGTCTGTTCCAGATGATACCACAGTAGGGCTCATAATGAAGGAAGAGCAGGAGGCCAAGAAGGTCTGTGATGTCTTTACGAAGAGGCGTCCCAGTCACGGCCCAAGCCATTTGGCGTGGTATCAAGCGAGCGACTCTCGCAGCATTGCTAACGCCACTCTCGATCATTTGAGCTTCATCTAAGCAGACACGCCACCAGGATATTTGAACAAGCGGCGTTCTTCTTGGTTCAAATCGTTTCTCATGTCGTAGATTCCGCTGTGGTGCATCGCCAGAATAGTGAACCTCGCGGGCAAGAACGTTGTAAGTAGTGAGTACAACATCATGATCAGATATCAGCTCAACCAATTCAGCATCTGGTAGTTTCTGATGACGCTGGATACCCTCATAGTGAAATACACGCAGCCCCGGCGCATGCAACTCAATCTCCTGTCGCCACTGTTCAAGAATCGCTACAGGTGTTATGATCAAGGTCGCACCTGACGGCCTCAAGCCATTGACGCGTCCGTGTTGATCTAGACGATCGGAAGATACCGAGCGGCGATGAAGGCAGATCAGAGTGATCATTTCAACGGTTTTACCCAGACCCATCTCTTCGGCCAATACCCCGCCCTTGAGGGTATTCTCCACGGCATTCCAATGGGAGATGTCGGTAGTCACAGTCATAAACAAATGGCTTGCGAAGCATGCTCTCCCGTCTGCATCGGTGATTCGAATGAAGGATGCTGGCAATCTCCCACCAACATCCTGCTTCTTTGGGACAATCCGCCCATCTTGTTGGAGCTCCACGCCTTCTCTTTGCAGAAGCCACCGGACTGCTCTCCTTTGAAAGGGAAAAAGCTGGCATTCCAACAGGCCACACTTTATTTCTGCTGATGAAGCGGGGGTGTTTGGAGGAACGTAAACATTGTCGTAGAAGTCACGCGGTGACCAACCGGTTGCGCCTACTTCCCTGCGATACTCATGCAGTTGCTTGGGTACCACATCATCCTCTGCTTCTCGCAGAATATACTTAGAGAACACTGTTATTGAACCAGCGGGTAGTTTGTTGATCGTCGGAATATGGGTTGAATCCTTCCACAGGATGACTGTTTCCAGATGAAATGTTTTTCTATCAGGCAGATGGTGGAGAGTAGCCTGGTAACAAACAGAAGGGTCATTCCTGTGAAAGCAGTCGGCACAAACAAGGCTTGAGGCAAGTGAGAGGTGACCACCAAGGTCAACGGCTTCAGGATCAAAAAGCTCATCTGTGAAGATGGCTTTCCGCTCCGAAAGCGGTACAATTGCTAGGTTGTAGCTCCCATACGCGGGTCCATTTTGGACCGTACCAGACCGGGCACGGGGAACTCTAGTAGCGTCAAGGATGACAGGTACAGCGTGCAGCAGTTCCGTGGGATTACCATGTTCATCTGGAGCCCGTGCTGCAGACGCAAAGCTCTATCTGGCATCAGCCACGTCGGTGGGGAAAGCCTCCGGGTCAGGCCGGCTCCTGCTAGTATAGGAAAATACATACCAAGCGCAGATGAAAACGTGCAAGCGGTATATAACCCAATGGAACTTGTGATTCCGACAGCCCATATAGCTGCCTAAGGCTTTGAGGCGCCCAGGCCAGCTTGCGGCGTTTATTCGGATGATCAAAGGGCCCAGGCTGCTCGGGCCTGACGAAGGCACTAGCCAATGATTCTGGAACGCTACCTGGGACGGAGGAATTAGCAGAGGCTTTGAGGCAATCCACCTGAGACGAAGTTGATAAACAGTACCGGGATAAGACAATTCTGCCTTCATCACAGCCATCCTGGACCTTCCTGTCTCTGTCGCCGCCGACTGCCACGATACGAGAGTGATGGAAATCGGGCAATACAGGGCGTCAGATCGATAGGGGATCTTATCGGAGTGGCTCACGTGTTGATAGAGTGATAAGGGTGAGGGGGGCTAATATATCCATGTCCAATCGCCAGCCAGACATGATCTATTCCGCTCGCGACCAAGTGGTGCCCTATTGGGTTTCTTGCCTCCGCAGGTCTGGGAGAATGAAATCATACGCTCTCATACTGTATTTACAATCTTATATCCGAGACTTGGCGCCTCCGAGTCCGATCAATCATTCCAACCCCTGCACACCTGAGCAAGTATTCCAAGTACCAGGTACCTAGTACCCTGCCTAGCTGTCTGTGTCGGATACGACGGTGCCATTCACCGCACGGACGTTGCGATAATATGGGACTCCACCAGCATTGCTTTGAAAGACATCGGTTGTTTCACCGGTCGAGACCGAGCCCTCACCATCCGATGGCTCATAATAATATGCCGTACCCCATTGCTCAGTGTGCAGATCCAAAGCCCCAGAGGTGAAGGTATAAGTTGAAACCCCGAGACCACCTGTCGATTCGATGTCTAGCCCTCTGTGTATCAAGGCGCTAATGGAAAGCCCATCTTCCAGTCCATATGTCGTGTTACAAAGTAAGGGATATTCGAACGTAACGTCATCGGTGGTTTTGTTCCCTGTAAGCTGTGAAATCGAGTTTTGGCCGAAGGTTTGTTGCTTGTTCTTCTGGCTCAGTCCTTGCTGGTTCAAGAAACCATAGTTGGAGTACGACAGATTCTGACTCCATGAGTACTCAGAAGACTGGACGGTAAGTGTTCTCTCGGCCAAGACAGAGTATGACAGAGTTTCGTTCGTCCCGTTTCCACTCTGCGCCAGATTTCGAGTGACTTCAAAAGTTGGCGCAGGTGCAATTACCTCGGGTGCTTGGCCGTTCGTAGAGTTTGTAACTGATTGCGACACAGAGTCATCTAGGTACAGGAATATGGTGCCAGTGACCACCCAGTAGGAGCCAACAGTGTCAGAAAGAGTAACTGTTCCATCATCTGAAACATTCAACCCCGTGACCCTGATTTCAAACGAATGAGAGCGGTTATCCGTAAGCAAAGGGAGAAAGGGAGAGATATCTATCTCAGGCTGCCGTAGGTCAAAGGCGTCAATTCCCACAATAGGACGCCAGAAGCCGGGTGCGACACCGCCGGTGAAAATGATGGGAAACGGCCAGTCCACTCCGGCAAGGATGCCATCGATATAGAGCTGGACTTCACGGAAAGGAGAGAACCCATAGAGTTCACCGATAGTGTTGTCAAAGGAGTACTCATCAGCAGAGAGGACATTGGACCACCAGAACTCTTCTGTTGACTGCCCACATGCAGAAATAGAGACAACGGCACGGGAGGTTGTCGGAGGAAACTGATATAGCACGGTAGCATTGTCTGTTGGAAGCTCGAAATCGCTTGATGCATTTTGCGCTGATTTGCGTGCAGAAATAGGAAGAATGACATCGGGTGTCTTTACGTTGCCCTCATACGAGAAATATGCCGTCAGCGTGGTATTGTAGGACCCGGTATAGACGTCGGTGATGATGTTTCCAAGATCGAAGATCAATTTTTGCTTCTCCTTCCACAATACGTTGAACTGAGACATGTCTTTGATATAAGTCCAGATGATTCCATCAGTCGATGGCTCCGCTGTTGATGTACGGAACACCTCTGTGTCCCCAAGGTACATGAGCGCCAAACGGTCATACTGTGTGCCTTTGGAGGTGACAGTGAAATTGATGCGAACGGTGTCAAATGTACAGTCTGGCGGCTCGTAGATCCCTGTTTTACATCAGTATCCCATCGGATTACTAAGGGACTGCCCCCCCCTTACCGACGTATGGCTCTCCGTAGCTATAGCCAAAGACATAGTCCATCAATAGAACCTCTTCATTACATCCAGCCTTGCCATGACTTATAGGGACCGGTTGATAGACCTCAAAGTCCTCCAGAAGGGCCCGCGCTGGGGAGAATAGCAGAGAGCCTAGGCAGAAGACGGCGTAAATGGAGGCCAACATGATTGCGGCTAATGCTATGAGATGAGCTTAAGTTCGATTGACCCTCTGAGTTCGTCAGCACTCCTAGGATGGGAGTTTTTCTTAACCTAAGAACGAGGTAGAACAAAGCTGCTCGGTGGATGTCGAGACTTCTTCCTGAAGAGCAATGGTAGAAAATATATAAGTGAGCGACGAGAATAGGTGCTATACGCTCCCGAGGAATCCCCGATGCACAAAAGGAGCGTCCTAAATGAATGGTATTGATGCCTGTAGAGGGTGCATATAACGGCCGATGTCGATGCTCCCTCTGGGGCCGAGGAGGGTATTTGTACGATATAAAAGGCAACCGAGATTTTGGCCCGGGAGGGGGAGACATTTTCAATCGGTGGTGCATGCTATGCTAGTGACTAGCTGGGTTCTATGGCCATGAGTCGCCGAAATGGACGTCCCCCGTGGGCGTGGTCTATTTTAGCCTGCCTTCTGCCGACGGCGTACGACTCGGGCTGATGGTCATGGATGGATCGGCCGGTGGGATTGGTGACGAGGTTGATGGTATTATTCACGCAAAGTATAGTGCTATGGGGACATGGAACTGACCGCCAGTCCCGCTTGAAGAGCGTCTGTGCTAGCTTGATTCAAGGCTCAAGCATTATTGCCGGCCGTCCATCAAGGACAGCCAGGATGCATTGCCCCTGGCGCTTGCCGTGAGCCGATGATAAGCTGCACAGTGCCACAGATACGACAGGGGCGCCATTGGAGCAGCGCGGGCGCGAGGGATCGATCATAAATGAAAAGCCCGTTAGTACCTGGCATTTGCAGGAGGCGAGGCGCACGCCGGCCAATCATGTCGGGATTCGAAATGACTCCTGCATGGTCGAACTGATAGTAAGGTCTTTCCCCTCTTTCTACCCCGACGGACCACTCCGGCGTATGGCCAGTACCCTAGTACCAGTAGTAGTATGATAGTACTATCTAGATACTCCGTACCGAGTAGGTACATGGTATGACCGATGTCGCCTGACGACTCTCGCCGACCCAGTCCTTCATTTCTCTTATCGCCGAGATCGACCCAGGTGCAGATTCCCCTGGTCTAAGAAATAGTACCGAATACCTGAGAGGACAGGCAGCGGACCGAAAAATACGCGGGTGGGGGTCATGCCCTTTCTTGTTGGATTCGTTTATGCCGACATCATAGTAGTCGTCCCTCCCCACTGGCCACGGGCTAGTTCCACCCTCCCAATGCGTCTACCTACTTCCCCCCCCCCCCGGCCGATAGCAAACCCAGAGATGGCCGAAGCCACAAAATCGCTAAGAAAACAAAAGAAAATCAGAACGGCGGTTGTCCTGGTCCAATCTCACCATACCCAGGTGGGTCAGGAGTCAAAGTGAGTGTTAATATACAAGAGGGAGGCCTATCTCGGAGCGGCAAGAGACCCTCATCCCTGTTCCGGCAAAGAAATCTCCGAGCATAACGGTTCACATGAAAAGACGCCAGGCACCAAGAATCAGTGCGGCGGTACCGGTGCAAACACCCCTAGGAAGATCGGTCAGCATTGGAACTTTGCGGCGAGTCGGGCACCACTTACATGAGCCATTGTAACGTAGAGAACTTGACAGCCTCCACGCGCTCCCTCAACCCCGCTACCTCTTGCTCAATCCTTGTTTCGGTCTCCTTTATTCTCATTTCTTGACCATTGGCTTCCTCCCGGATACGGCCCTTCTCAAGATTCAGATCAAGACGAACCGACGCTTGCGTACGTCCGATCTCGTCGCGTAGGCGCGAATTGAGCTTGGCGAGGTCTGCGGCGATCTTCTCATGCGAGGAGCGAGTCAGCTGCGCTTCGGTAGAGTCTGCGTTGAGTAGCTCAGAACGCAATTTGGCGAAGTCAACTTTCTGGGTGTAGGCTGATCTTTCCGTATCTATAGGCATGCTATAAGAAGCCACATCCTTGGAATGTAGCACAGCGCAAGGAGCGACTAACCTTCCCGAAGCACCATGGTCCGAGTCAGATTCTGGATCGATTCTTGGATGACGTCGTTCAGGACCCTCATCATGGCAACGGCCTGCTCTTCGCTGAACCCTTCATCCTTCAAACGCTGAACAAATTTCAATGTGTCAAAGTGGTGGTCCCGTTGATGCGGGGCAGACGCATGGAAAGCCCTCCGAGCAGGGTTGAAAGTAGCCACATAGACACCGTTGTGTCGGATAGGGTTCCCGAGGGGCTCTGCGGCTGGTCGACTGGTCGCCTTGCCCGCTGACGGAAACCGTCTTGCGATCGATGATGACGTGCCAACCTCTCGGGATACTGCGGGGAATCCGGCGCGGGAGAAGGATGAAAAGGTCAAGGTGTGTAGTTGTCCGGCAGGGATCCAGCTCCGTCCAGGATGCTGCTTCGGTTGGCGTTTTGCTGAAAGGGCGGTGGTCTGGGGAGAAGTGACGGTGGTGCGGGCAGAGGAGCCGTTCCAGGTAAGACGGGGGAGGATGGAACGGGGCACCTCCGTTACGGATTTCTGCGGCGCCATAGTTCTCGACGATAGCTGATATGATCCGGGCAGTGGAGAGTAAGGGACGGAAGGGTCGCCAACACGAGGTCGCGAGATAGGCTGAAATTGATCGAGCAGATGTTGGATGATGTTGTATCGTTTCCCGCGGAAACATTTCGATCGATCGATGACTAACACCCTCTGGTGGCCGCCACCGCGCATGTGATCGGCGACCTATCTATGAATACGGAGTGCCTAGACCAACCCTTCTCAGCGGACTGGTTCTTGTTTATATGAACTGCCTTATATGATGACTGGCATCTGAACAGCAACAGGAGACTTATATTATAGGGCCATCAGAAAGGGTCAGATCCGGCCGATTTACTGGGCTGACCGTAGTGATTTGCAACGGGTCATAGGTACTACTCCGCGGAACGCGGAGTGTTAGCGGCACAATAAAGAACTGACCTATGTCTACCATGGATCCGGGCAACGTTCACACGCAGCAACCAAGGGATGGGAATTTTCATTCTAGATATGGAGTCTAGTGTTTTCGTGACCAAATTCCCTTAGCGGCATAGATGGACAAGACGGCAAAATCCAAGTGGCGAAATATCAAGGATGCTAGAGGCGGCAATAGACATTTTCTCGCGTTTCCTTATTTACGGACAACGCCAGTCCCCGTGGACCAATGGCTAACATCTAGCCGCTATAGCCATTCATATCTTCCTTGGACGTAAAATGGCATTATGCCTTTAGATTGTACCTCTATAGCTGGAAGAGCTGTCTCAGTTGTCTCACGGTATCATCAGGATCCTCGACTGAATGACCGATCGTCCTAGGGTCACTGTAGATTTCGTAGTCATTGCCTCCAGGGAACGTCTTGTCTCCAAAGAAGTGGATCGTTTTGTACTCTATACCTGTGATGTCCTTTTCAGCCTCAATATGCTGTAGGCAGTAGGTCTTGTCCCAGCCAGTCGGGAAAACGTCGAACGAGATTTCACCGCCGATCGAATAACTATTAATGAGAGTTGTTAATCTCCAATGACGTGCGCGCAGCCCCAGTAGCCCGTATCACTCTACATACCTAAGACCATAGTCGGGGAATTCCTTCTTAAGCGCATCCACAAGATCCCTGCGGATGTTATGAATAGTGTCATATCTGCCAACGTTATTAGCTAATTGGTTCCTGGGATGTACCTGGCCGAGCAATAGCGCGTATACATACGCTTCAAACTCCTTCCTTTCCTCGGTGCTGGCATTTCTGCCAATAGGGCTGACGTTAATCATGCCATTACGGAATTCAACAAAGGTACCGCGCTTCTTGGGAAGCTCCAACTTTGCAATGTATATGAGGCAAAAGTTGACCAACTTCTGGTATTTTTCTTCTCCCAGCCACTGAATGAAACTGTTGCTGACAAGAGGCTTGCCCAAACGGAAAGCAATCAATCCATTCTCGGCAAAGCAGAAATCGAAAAGGGAGGTGACGTTCGTTGAGGGTGTGCCGAGTTGTTCTTGCTGCTTGGGAAGATTCGAGCCACCGACCTGGGCAATGTGAGACCGCGCGCCGTCCTACTGGAACGGAGACAACTAACAAATCCAATGGCGCACTTGTGACGCAGTTGAGAGAGCAGACTAAGCATTTCCGACGTGACATTCTGCGTTGACAGGACAAGTCCAGGTAAGCATAGGTCTGTATTGAATCTGGAGTCACTGGGAAATATCATTGAACCATGGTGATTACTTACTGCTCTTGCAGGCGTTAGTGTCTTGTCGACATCAAAGAGCACGATTGTGCCCTTCAGGGGGCGGTCCTGCAGGGCAGGATACACACTTGCTGCTTCAGTAGCCATGATTGATATGGAGATGGAGAAAGTTGAGAAACCGGGTAGGGGAGAGACTGGAGGCAAAGCCGAGACTAATTGAGGGGCAACGGGCTAAGTATGTATCTTTTCAGGGGCGGACGTGTCACGACCGCATGCGGTGAGCTGGAACAACAGCAGCGGGGATCGTTCCAGACATGATATAATACGGCTTAACCATTTCGGGCTGCGAAACACCAAGGCCCGACCAAAGGCGGTCAGTCTCCAATTCTCGGTCCGGACGCGGATGATCCACGTGGGGTTTTGGACGGCTTATCGATAAGTGAGATAAGCCGGATGCTGAGAGGGAACATGGGCAGT
The DNA here is from genome assembly GCA_001990825.1 of Aspergillus carbonarius ITEM 5010. Classification (NCBI taxonomy): domain Eukaryota; kingdom Fungi; phylum Ascomycota; class Eurotiomycetes; order Eurotiales; family Aspergillaceae; genus Aspergillus; species Aspergillus carbonarius. Next base: position 171,907 of record KV907497.1, read on the forward strand.
GTGTTCCGTTGGGCCGTATTTCGTCCATGACAATATCTACGTAGTTCATGATTCAAATCCCGGAATAGAAACAGCATACGGACTGTCTCTCGAGTAGAAGCCATATTGTAATGGGAGCTATAAACCAATCAAGCCAATTGGGTAAAGCAACAACACCACCTAGTACTTCTAGCAGTACCAACTTGAACACCTTCCCATTAAAACTACTTACTACTACTGTGCCAGATCTCAGCGGCCCAATGTGGTTTGGAATACCTTGGCCGCTAGTTCGCTCAGCAACCGTGCACGATCGCTCCGGGGAAGCTGGAGGAAGACATCGTAAACGCTCTTGCCTTTGGCGTCTCGAACCGCTCCAAGCCGGTTACCAGCGACTGCACCAGCCAATGCCCCTGGAGCATTTGCTACAATAAAGCCGAGAGCGCCACCGCTGATCCCACCTACCATGGACCAGAACCGAGATGTTGGATAAGATTGAGTCTGGCCATTGGCATCCGTGTCTTCGCTGGCAAGACCTTCTTCACGCAGCATCTCTTCAAACACGGACCCAAACTGCTCGGATGCACGGTGCTCACTATCATCTGTGCCAAAGCCGAAAGCCGACCAGGGAAATCCTCCGGCTCCTCCACGAGGTATTTCCTCCTCTTCCTCTTCCACGCCGCCCGCCATCCGTGTCGCGTCATACTCTCGCCGACGTGAGGCATCTGATAGCGTGTAGTAGGCATCACTGATTTCTTGAAACTTGCGCGTCCGGGCTGGTCTGTCCGGCGAGTCGACAGGGACTCTGTCTGGGTGGGACTTCAAGGATTCTCTGCACGGTTTAGAGCCTGTCTGAACTCCCCGGTGGGGGGGGGACTCACCTTTTGTATGCATTACGGATCTCTTGCTGCGTCGCATTGGGAGATATTCCTAGAACTTTGTCTATATTTGCCATAGAGTCAGACAAATACGCCTGCTTTATTATCTTAGTGTAGTGACTTACAATAATCCCGTTGTCCTGCTCACACATAGTCAGCTAGGCCGGCAGAGTTATAAGACATACTGGTATACACCCACTTGTCATAGCTATGTTGTTTGAAGGCTAATAGGAGACCGTGTGAGAATCTATATCAGAGCGTGGCGATGCTTGAGAGTCAGATGAGGAAGAGTCAGATTGGGGTAGCACTTTTTTCCTGGTGTCCAGATCATGACTCGGCGCGGGGAACATGACATCGATGAAATCTTTATGCCTCAGGCAACAACAAGCACGGCATTCGCTTTACCTCTCAAAGAACCTCCGATCCGACTTACCTACTGGTCGGATCCTTCTTACTAACACCAGAGACGGGAAGCCCCTGAGCCTGAGCACCAATAACAGGGGTGGCTCAAACGTTAAGGATGCCGGAACCACTGTCACCAGCCACTCGGGGAGTGTCGTACGTACGCCGCAGGTGCTAAGAACATGCGCTAAGCACCGTATAGTGATGGTGTTCAGCTTTGCCTCCTGCTCAGATGGGGTCTCACCTCATCCCCTCCCCCTTCTTTTAACCTCCTCGCGCGGCTCGTCTTGCTACTTCTGTATGCATTCAATTGATTTCCGCCCCCCCCCCCCAAAACCAACGCCCTTCAGAAACTTGAGTCAACCCCATCATCGACCGGAATCTTTCGATTTTCCATCAGGCTGGGCTTGACCATCAATTGGCTATAGGTTACACAAAGGCTTCGAGCTTGTCACTTTTCGATACCCGCACTGAAATCCAGCTGTGGAGCTGACCACTACGGCAAGGAAACTAGATCTCGAATTGTGTGCATTTGTAGCACGCTACGACTCCACAATAGCGCAAGTGCTTTTTACGTGCACACAATACATTCAGAGGGGTCATTGATCCCTTCGTGCCTTCAGTTATTTGTCTCAGCAACGTTATCATTTGCACACCATCAGCGGCTGAGCATCCAAATCTGCCGATAAAAGTGACCACCAAGTCAAGATGGGTTGGTTTGACGGAAAATCCTCATCCTCGTCTTCCCACGCACATGTCCGCCGACGCTCTTCCCCTTCCAGACGATCCACTTATTCATCCCATCATCCTCGTCACTCTACCCCCTCGCTCTTGAGTATGAATGGTGGTGGCAGTCGCGCAGGACGTACCAGTCCATCGGTACTCTCATCGTCATCGTCGCGACGCGCACGGCCCCGATCCGGCTTCGTGCAGCGGGTGGTCCGCTACATCAGACGCTTGCTCCGTGACATTTACGACTACGCCCGTCGCAATCCGGTGAAGGTCCTCATTCTAGTTGTTATACCGCTCCTCACGAGTGGTGTCTTGCAGAAATTGCTCGCCATGGTTGGCATCCGCCTTCCAAAAAGCATCTTTGGTGGAAGTACCCCAAAGTCTAGCAGCAATAGCATGTCAGACACTATCAAGGGTCTCATGAACATTGCGAAATTGATGATGTAGTCGCTGAAAACTTCGATCTTCATCTTCATCTTCTTCGGCTTCGGCTCGGTTTGGGGGGGGGGGGGGGGGGGGGGG